>JAODLD010000002.1:24709198-24725558 GCA_026781065.1 Mormyrops boulengeri | reverse complement strand
CTAATTAGAGGACTGATTGGCTGAAGAGTCCTCACACTTGGGTTTGAACAGCTGACCTAAAGGTTATCCCAAAAACCCACATACACACTGGCCCTTTGCGGATAAGATTGTCCCCCCCCGACCTAGGGGAAACACTGCAATTAGTCATATGCTCTATGAGGGGTGACCACTGAATCCATGTCAGGACACTATGAGCTACTTCAGGTCTTACAAACTACTTTAAAACTCAAAGGCTCCCATGCTTGGCTAAATTGTTTGGTTCATCTTGTACTTTTACTGGTTTGTTTCCTTGAATGAAAGATTCATCCAGCTGTTTCACATTTACATTAGTGACGCATGATTATAGCAGACTGACCAATCAGCACACAGGAAGAACTCAGTGTTTAAGTGAAATTCAGGTCCTTTTAATTGAAATGGTAGTCTACGAACACTGTCCTAACTCAAAATGTCCTCCCTGACATGACTAGGTGGTCACCTTAGCTCTAGGAGACATAGCAGGACAGGTCAAAGGAAACTGCAGGTTTCATTGCAGGGAAAAAAATGCATTGTGGGACACAGTGTTACTATCCACAATTGTTTCTCTGGGCTATCATTGAATACACGGTATGTTCCCCACATGCGATTTATGTGACTCCTATTGTCCTGTTAATGGGCCACCCTTTAACTGATGAGCTTTATCAGTGTGGGTCCCGTGCCAATAAAATAAATTAGCATTAATATTTGTGAGAGAGAAAAAAGGAGGTAATTCTCAACAGTGCATGATAGCAATAAATTAAAAATGATCTGAACAGAAAAACCCGTAAAAAACAAAAATTCAATTATACACGTGCGATGTTCTCAAATGCAATAGCCCCTAAAATAGTAACAAAAATAACATTTTAATTTAAAAGAACCAACGCATACAGTCACACAAGCCTTGGGACGTCTGTGGCACAAAATCAATGTGTCTGGAGCGGTTTGTGTGAAATTAGAAAGTTCACACTTCACTTCTCATACAGCTCCTGTGGCCAAAGTGAGGCAAAGATGCACTTTACCTGCCGACTGATAAGTGGTTTTGTGCCCAGGTCATTCTGAGCGGTCAGACTGTAGAGGGATGGAAGGGAGGAGACTGATCTGTCCAAAAGTCATGAGGAATTTTCCACACAGCCTGGCTTAAAGCTAGAAATATTTGTGCCCAAAGCCACCTGGCTTGAGACTTTGAAAACCCTATTCCTGCCATGGAGAAGAAAGAGGCATATCCAGCTCTCATAGCCAGTAAGGCCTTTGTGTGAGGGGGACCGCAGGGAAGGTGCACAACGGTATTGCAGAGTCCTGGGTGTTATCAGAGACCAAAATGTCTAGTCACGCTGGCTTTCCAGCAGGCCGCTGCAACTCCAGCCAAGTCCAGCGCAAAAGTTGCCCCCCCCGACCTCAGAAACCAACACGTGACGCGGGAGAAACAAATCGCCAACGCTCTCTCGTATATCGACTCCGCAAAGACAATAAAATCAATACGTCTCTAAGGGTTACTTCTCATAAACTTCTCGAAAATGAAGTCCGATGTCGCGAGATCGATGTAACCGAAAAAAAAATGTGCCGAGGTCGACTGTGTACAGGCCGTCATCAAAATTGACTTCCTGCCTCACAGAAGGACTGGGCTCCGCGGCCCTTTTCCCAGTGCTGTGCAAAGAAGCAGAACCAGAGGGTTCGGGGGCGCCTCTGGCATTTACACACTGCCTTGCGTAAGAAGCTGTGGATCAGGGGATTAGTGGGCCGAGCCCGGCGCAAACTCAGGGTCTCTATTTATTTATGTCTCTGTTTGTTTTTACAGGTTCAACCCTGCTGTAAAGATTTGGCTGAAAACCCCCGAAAGCCTCATCCAGCTACTGGATACGTCAGTGCACCTTAAACGCTGCCAACTGCAAACATCCGGGGTTTGGTCTGCATTAATCCACACGGCTGCTGGGGGGGGGGTCCTGCAGAGAAAGCCGCTTTGCTGAGAGAAATACCCCATAAGATTAGCTAGAAACGGAGGGAAAAACACACAGAAATAGTGTAAGTAATCTGGGAGAAAATGACCTCAATAAAATAAGTCACAGACATAAACTCTGGTGTAACTCACAGCAATATCGGTAAGTGTGAAACGGCCAGGCACACACGGCCAACTGGCTGGAGGAAAGCAGCTGTCCAATGAGGGGGCGGATGGCGGCCAGAGCTGAGGAGTACTGCAGAATAATGGGATACTCGAGTCAGGTGACCCAGTTTCTACACCTGTTTGGCCCTGAGAATACTGCACGTTGCACCACGATAGGAGGCTGAGACAGCAGAACAGTCACATGACTACCATTGCCTGACAGTACACATACCCTCACGGCTTTATATGTGAGGGGGGCAGGATTTAGCCATCCAGAATTTCCTTTGTAAGAGAAACAGAAAAAGGGACTGATTTTATGTTCAAGCGAACGCTTTATGCAACGCTTGAATGACTTTCAAACCGATGCATTAACTACCTAGTAGTGTAGATCATTCTGGCAAAGAGACTGTGGAGGAGGGGACAGCCCCCCCCTCCAAAATGATGAATCTGTCTAGCCTGGTGGATGGGACCAAATGAGGCAATGAGAAAAGACAAACAAAAGGAGAAACTGATGAGCCCTAATTCGGCCCAGCCTCTAGGACAAAGATGAGCCGTGACAGGTCAACGAGAGACATGTGAAAAGCATTTTAACGCAAGTTAAGAGGTCTGTCTAAACCGAGAAAACACAGGTCTTTGGAGCATAGATGACATTCTCACGCCAGATCTGACAGTGTTCTAAAGCAAAATCGGTTTGGTAAAATTACAGATGGCTTTCAGAGCCGAATGTCCCTCTCTGGCAGGACAGGCTGCTGGACAGCTGTAGCTGAGAGCAGAGACCCAACATTGAGAACCAGTCAGTAGCCAGGCAGTTTGAGAGGGTAGATCCACACAGGGGTGTGCGGTCCAGCCACACAGGAAGACCATGGGATAGTGCTACTATGACGACATGTCCCCAACGGCAAGGTCACAAATGCTGTTCGATACCCCATCGATACGCAGGCCTGTCAGCTACAGCCCCACAGCACATCTGGCTACACCCCGCCTGTGATTTTCCAGTAGCTGAACCGGTTACCCATCCACAGACCCCCTCTCTGCCATCCATGCTCATTCCAAACGTTTCAGGACCGCGTTTAGCGGTCAATACCGGACCTTGCATCTGGAAACCAGCATCTCCAATGCAACAAATAGGGCCAACAGCAGGGGAACGATGACCTCGCCTCAGCAGTCACACAGTGTCCCCATCCCGGTTGTCTACGGGTCACATGAGGTCACTGTCCCTGTTGATCATAACCATCTGCAGACAGCGACACCAGTTCCAAGGGCCCTGAGCTCACTCCCTTAGGATCGTCAGTCCCACCCAGCACAGAAGGGCCGATTTTAGGTAGGAGGACCAGGCGAGGAACGAGGTTGATCACAGCGTGCAGGCGTGCATTTACGTACAAAAGTCGCATCCCCACAAAATTCTCAACTTGGAAGTGGAAAACTTCAGAATCCATTTGCAGATATTCAACAGAGATAGTTTTGATGAGGAATTCAGGGGCCGATGAGACGGTGTGTGAATGTGTGTCCGTGTGTGTGTGTGTGTGTGTGTGTGTGCACCTGAGCGCGTAACTGCCAGCGCGTGAAGGGACGTCTAGCTGTGCACAGATGAGCACGTGCGTAAATCTCTGCGCGCCCCCCACCCCCCGCGTTCCTGCGCGCCTGCGATCGTGTCAGCACGCATCCACACGTGTTGCCCTGTGTCAGTTGACTCAGTTGCTTCCATCTAAATATAGCTCCAGCGTCTGGCAAGCGGAGAGTGACTCACTCCTCTCACCCGAAAACACGCAGACCCCAAACTGCATCAGAACCCCTGGATATGGCCAGTTACTCATTTAATTGAATCCCTCCTTCCAGGTCTCTCTCTCAGCGCCGGGTTACGGCACAGACCTGTGCTCAGTGGCAGCTTGTCTGAGTTAATCTCTCAGTCCCTGTTACCCCATGGACAGCAGTAGACTTGCACAGGCATGTGGACAAAACACACCAGCACACACTCCTGAGCAACCCAACAAACAGACAAGCAGTGAGAGGCTCAGGCCCAAAGCCCAGTCTGCCATCACTCCTCATTTTCTTTGCTCCCCCATTTCTCAGTCTTTGTTATCTCCATCTCATTTTCTCCTCCATCCCTCATCCTTTTACCTCTTCTCTCTTTCCCTCAAGCTAGTGCTGCTTCAGGCTTTCTAACACCTCCCTCTCTCTCTCTCTCTCTCTCCCTCTCTCTCTCTCTATCCCCCTCCCTCGCCTGCCCATCTCTCCCTGCTTCAGTCAGCGTAGTGGAGGAAGCCGGCGCAGTCCCACAGCTGCGCTCTCTCTCTGCAGCACACGCCGTTAATCACAGACTCGCTCTGCAGAAAAAGACAAAAAAATAAGGGGGAGAAGAGCAGGACGAGATGAAGGGGCAGACAGCAGAGGCAGGGGCATCCGGATGAGGGCAGGCACAACTGCAGAAGCGACCGGGAGTGGATCTGCACTTTGCCCCATCTTTTTAGCCAGATTACCTGAGTGTGAGACTGAAATGGCACCAGAGCACTGAGATGCAGCAGGAGAAAAGAGGAGGAAGAGGAAGCAAGCGGATTCTCCCCTGACACAGAACGGACAGGACGGGCAGAGTGTCTGGCAGAGGAAGTGTCGGGGTCCAGAGCAGGCGAGAGAGTGTGCGAGAGGGAGGGAGAAAGGAGGGGAGAACATCTTTTTTTGGGAGGAAGAATCGCTGGTCTCAGAGGAAGAAACGACTGAGCGAGTGTCCAAGCGAGGAAATTAGGTTTGTGCATTTTTGCGTTTTGCTCTTTGTGCTATATTCTGTGAAGGGCAGCTGACAGGAGGGTGGGGTACATGTCTTGCTGGGGGGTGTAAAGGGGAACTGAGTATCAAGATTTAGAAATAAACTGGAGAGAAAATTATAGACAGAAACAAAATGTCAAGCAGTGTTTCCAGTTAGAGGTTAAAAATCAGGAAAAAAAATCGATAGGAAAAAAACAACTGTCATGTTTTTCTACATCACAGACGTCCATCTATGCATAAAACAGAAGCCTGTCATGCCTCTCACCCCCCCTCCCCCACATGCACACGCCCACACACACAGAGGTAAACGAGCTACTTGTTTTAAGGTGCGGGTTTGAGGGACGTCTTAATTTACAGGAGACTGACACGCGGCTGGAGGAGGCGAGCTCCCCAACTTCAGTGAGCGCTCCGGCCGTTTGCGGAGCGATTGCAGGCTGTCGGACGCAGAGAGCGGCGCCTCCTCGACTGAGGAGACATGTGAAGGTGTGGATGGAAGGAGAGAAGCCTGTCAGTGACAGACGAGCAGACGGATAACAGGAGAGGACAGGAGCTGAAACACTGCGCAGTGTCAACCTGCTGGACGTGTTCACTGACACTCAAAGCTCCTTTTCCTCCGTCTTGCAGGACAGCCCCCTTTCCTGCCACCTCCCACCCTGCAGCTGCCCTCGCTTTCCACCCCTGGCTCCATCTCCTCTCCTCTTCACCTCCTTCTCTCTTATGCGCTCAGAGGTGTGCCACTTCGACCCGCCCCGACTCTGGTCCTGACCCCAAGGGGGGGCTGGAGCAGATGCAGCTGGAGCGGGAGCCCCGGCCTGGTGACCCTCAGAATCCCCATCCCTGTGAGACTGCCCTCCACTGGTGAGGAGAAGAACTACATGCTGTCAATAATCAAAAAAAAAAAATTTATTACAGTCGAATTTGGGAGTAATGAGGGGAACGACATGACGGACAGTGGACCAAGGGAAGTGGCAACAAACACATGGGGATGCACTGGACCCACAGAGGGAGGCAGGAGCTGAAGAGCATGGCGGCCTGGCTGTTCTGCCTACTGTTTCAGACGACCCAGTACCCCAGGGAGAAGCTGAGCTCATGCTGACACCAGAAAAGGCACCGGCAGATGGGGGGGTGCGGTGTCGAGTTCCGATTCTCCTGAACTGAAACGGATACAAAATCCCAAACTGAAACCCAGGACTCCCCTACATGCCGTCCATGCGTCCCGGGAAGAGGAAGAGGGTCTCCGTAACCCCCGCACCTGCCAGTGACGGCCTCCCTGGGCACCCCCTGGCACGCGGAGCTGATTTGAACCCTCGGCTGACACAGACAGTGAAGGTAGGATGCCCGGACAGCCTGCTCTGGTACACACACATAGCTCAGAGGCTGCATGCTTACAGATAAACACTAACCTAAGCATTTCCTTAAGAGACATTTCCTGGAAAGACACAGACATAGAAGGAGACATAGAAGGAGACATACAGGCACACTGGCCACCCCCCCACCCCCCAGAAAGCACATTCACATGCCTACAGAACCTCACCAGCCCTCAAGAAGAGCAGGTGTTGCACGAGTGCTTACATAAAAGACAGAAACGAAAGAGCGTCACACAGGGGCATCACAGACAGATCAGGACAACGTTTCCATTCGCTCACGGGGGAGTCACTAACAAGCACAGTCCGAGAGAGGAACTGACTGGGGTGATGGTGGGGGGGCAGGCAGGAATACCATCAGGGAAACAGACAGGAGGACAAACCGGGAAACAGAGAGGAAAACATCCAGGAAACAGACAGCAAAGCATCCTGGAAAATACAGGAAAATAAACGGAAAAACAGACAGGAAACATTCATGAAACAGATCAGTCCTAATAAAAAATAGCATATTTGTCTGGGAACGTTCCGGTGAGACTGAAACATGTTTTTCTCCTTGTCCATGTCCCTTGAGCACTCTGGGGTGTGTCAGAGTGGTTGGTGCAGAGAGTAGAGGATGGGGGCATTTGTCCATGCATGGTAGTGGCACCCCTCTTCCTTCATGTGCCCCCGCCTGGCCCCCCACCCCTGCCAGTATGTAAATGTGATGATAAGCTAATTATGCTCCTCCCGGCCTACCACCGCTAGAGAAGCAGGAGCTGTGCTGCATGCATGCGAACTGTGCAGCCATTTCAGAGACGTAAGCGGGTGTGGGAGCAGTGAATGTGTGCGTGTGTGTGTCTGAGGTGACCCTAAATTCATGTATCTGGACAGAGGCCTCACTAATTGGCCACACACAGTGGTAACAAATGCAGCTGTGACCAATCAGTGAGAGATGTGTGGAGGGAGGTCCCCCGTCATTCATTTACACTGCATCTCAACCATCCCATGGCCATAGTAGTGCTGTCCTTGGGGACTCAACCCAACAGCCTCCTGGTTATACAGCCACACTGTCATCCAGCATGTTTCTGCCTCAGCTACGACAGCAGATGAGGCTAATCGGCCTCTCAGGGGGGAAGAGGCGATGACGGCATTGGTCCACCAGAACCGTTGATGAACTGCAGTCCCAGGCTGTGCTTGCGTAAATGAGGCCCACAAAGGCCCAGGCACTGACATGCTGGCATGATTAAAATACAGCCACTGCTGGTCTAATGCTTCCCCCCGTGGTGCAAGAGTCTCTATCCAAGCCTGACAGGTACTGTGCAGGTGGGCACTGCCAGCCGACCGACGTTTCCCCCAGTGCACTGTGGGTAGGGACCCAGTAACACCATGCATGAGACAGCTGTTCCTGGTGGACGGGCTTTAGGGTGATGAGTGTGAATGCAGAGGAAGAGAGAAGAGCAGGGGGAGTAAAGAGGAAAGGTGTGAAGGAAAGAAAAGATGGATGGAGGGATGGAAGACAAGTGGAGGGATGAAAATAGAAGGAGAATGTAGCTGAAGACGTAGAGTAATGATGTGCTGTTTTTAAAACAATAAAGATGATAATGTGCCTTAGAATGGCCTATGGTTTATTAACCATTAATTATTAATTTCTTCATTTAGTGCCAGCTTTTGAAAAACAAAACAAGCCGCGGCAAATTAATAATTATAACTGCACAGCTCTGCCGAGGCACCCTCCCAGCCCCCGGTCCCCCCGCTTCAGTACCAGCCTGTCGGACCTGCCAGCGAGCTCTGCAGGGTATTCGCAGCTGCAGACGACTGGAACGAACAACAAAAACACGGGCGCACACCAGCGCTGCCCTCAGCAAAAGAGCACTTCTGTGTGAAACACGTAATCATGCATAATGACAGCGATGGCGAGGCCAGACAGTGACGCTGGGTCCAAACGGGACCCCCGGGCCAGAGCTCCAGATGCACGGCGATCCGGTCCAGTCGCTCGCGGCAGTGCCGCCGGTCTGATCGGCTGCTTTGGTGCCTTTCGTTCCAGTGCCCGGCTAGAAAGGCCTTCCAGTCAAACGAGTTCAATGGTCCCCCTGCTGGGCCCTGGCAGAAAGCCAGCCCCCCCCAGCCAGCCACCACTTCCTCACACCTGGCCAAACCAGTCTGGGCCGGTCCATATCGTGGTCGATGAGGCTGCCAGCCGAAGCGCACGGCATTGCGTTTCCCCGAATGGTACCCCCCCCATGAGAATTTGTACCCCTGTCTCAGATCTCCCTACTTGGGAACAGAGCAGCCCCCCTTGAGGTGGTTTCACAGATGCCCCCCCAAAACCCCCGCTGTCACAGGAACTGTATCCTTCAGGGGCTCGTACTTCAGCTCCATCGTCTGCAAAGCAGATGCCAGACGGCCTCCAGGCTGAACCCGAATTCTGCCAGGACGGGGTGCAGACGCCCACAAATCTCAGGGAGGGACCCCCCCCCCCCACTTACAGCTGTTAGGAATATGCACCCAGTGGGGGGGCATGATCCCCTCTGACTGCAAGCTGGATCAGAAGGAAGAACAGGGCTCCAGGGGGGAGGCGGGGAGGCTATTTTTGTAATCTGGCTAAAGTGCCAAACTCATTAAAGTATTCAAACACAGCCTGCATCCCTCCATCTGCAAACAGCATCTCCCTTACTCCCCAAACACTCCATCCTGGCCTTCATCTCTAGGTTACACTCTCCCAGCCGCTCCCTGTCTTTTCTAATGTCATGGACCAGCCTCCCTCTGCCTCTGCAGATCCCCACATTCCCCCTTAGGACTTCTCTCCAGTCTATTCCTGGTGTCCTTCACACGCTCCCGATCTAACCAGGGAGCCTGTCTTCCATCCCCCCAAAGAACACCGACTGACACTATGCTGTCCTGGATGTATCCCATCACACATTTATACACCCATTCAGATTCGGCATGCCGGTGTGCATGCAGCGCGTCAACGCTCCCAGATACGCCCTATCTTTTTCTCCTGCCCTACCGGGATATCCTTAGACTCATTGCTAACTGACTTAGCCCTGACAGGAGAATACAACAGCCCTGACAGAGACAAATAGGCATAAATGGGCTCTTTCTGAACTGGCAGGCGAATGTAGACTGGGAAGAGCCGGTGAATAAATGTGTATGTGTGTAAGAGCTGATGGAGTGCTGGTCAGATCAGACGTATGTATATGGAAATAAGAATTATCTGTGTGTGCATTTGCAGAAACCCAGTGAGAGGCCAGAGGTCAGACTGAGGCGTAGCTGACCTCTCTGGTGCCAGCAATGGGGACCAATTGTAACCAATCCATTCCCACCATGTTCAAAGACAATAAAAAAAACTTGCAAAATTAAAGCACGGTAAAATACATCATTAGTCACCAATTGCTTTTATTGTCGATATCCTGAACGAAGCATTTGTTGTCTGCAAAAATGTGCCCAGAAGTGATTTACCGAAATTAAGTTGCCATAAAACGCAGTCTACAGTTACCAGCTTGCTTAGCACATTTCCAAACAACGGGAGATATTGTAATTTTTTTTTCCTGTAGTCCTCTCGAATCTGATCGGTCTTCCCCCACTGATTACTCTCAGTCTCTCACTCTGCGGCGGCATATCCGATATCCAGGGTATTACCGGCAAAGAAATGAAGCTATGAGAACTTTCTAAAGAATGGAAGTACTGATGGAGGCTCTCGTTGAAGTCTGAGCTCCTGTGGTTTATCTTTATCACAGTTTGGGGCTAATACACAGGTATGCCGGTACATTCTTGACCTGTATGTGAAGGAGGAGGGGCTCAGTTTCATCTGACCCCCACAATAACACCTTGATGATGAGGGAGGGGCATACAGCCCTGACTGAGAATCATGCAACCATGCCTGCGGCTCTGATGCAGCATAAGGCCCAAATACACACATCTATGGGAATGGTCATGTGGGAGGTCGAGCCAGCTGGGAAGGGGGTGGAGTCCGTAGGTGAAGGGGGTGGAGTCAGTAGGTGAGCTGGGGTCACAAAGTTGGTATATATGCAGAAGGTAAAGATGGACAGGAGGCCGGTCGGCCAAGATTGATGATGGCTGCTGGGCTCGTTTTTGGCACCATACCCCTGGGTGGTATCGGTTTCAGAATAAAATGAGGGCACTGCCTGGGAGCGAGGGGGGAGGGGTGCCTCAGTGACTGGAGTTACATCACCGGCAGGTTGTTTCAAGGGTAGCTGGGAGTGAAAGGAAAGAGAGAGTAGACGCAGGGATGGAGGGAGGAGAGAAAAACTGAGGCAGGTGGAGGGCAGAGTCAGGGAGGGGGCAAAGTCAGGCATGATAGGAAGGGGGAGCGGGGCAGCCTGGAGTTAAGGGGCAGGGAATTGCAGTGGAAAGGTGGATATAATGACACAGCAGGCCATGGCGGAGGTTCTTGAGTGACGGCAGGAGGTGGAGGATCAGCCACGGCCGCGATTAACATCAGCTCCGGGTCCTCATTTCACAGTGGGAGCATCTCACACCAATTCACACAGCCCGCCTCTCTGCCACTCTCTCGCCAGCGATCTGAATGCCCAGAACCACTCTCCATCCATCGCATCCATCCCCATCTGCTCCCACAGCAACGCCGGCCTGTCCATCCCCTCCATCTCAATCTGCCCGCCGCGGTCCCGCCTCTCCTTCTCTTTTGCCTCTCTCCGTTTCTCACGCTCTCTGTCCCCTGCCGTTTCTCTGACAGGCTGCTTGCTGGTGCAGTGCCTCTGACTGAAACACGACAGTGCCTCCCCTTCCCTCCCCAGCCCAGTCACACCCCACCCACACATGACCTTCTGTTTCACTATCCTCCCCAGTATGGCACAGGGTTGGCTCACTGTGTTTACACTGTGCTAGTACGGCGCAGAGCAAAAACTGCACTGTACACCACAGGGGTAAAGCCGCTGCCCACAGCCTGGGACACACACACAAACACACACACACACACACACACACTAACTTGCCCACAGAGACCCCAGATTTCAAAATAAAGACAGCACAGATTTTGATGCTGAAATGAAATCAGGCAGGACAATCTTCGTGTTCACGTGAGCTAACACCATCTTCTCCTCATCCGCAGGTCTGTGAGTAACCCCCATCTACAATGCCACAAATCTCACCCCAACACCCATCCCGTAAGCCGAGCCCATCCCTCACTCAGTTGCTGCCTCCAGCTGTCCAGCCTCCGAGTGCCTCACTGCCTGATGATTCCTCCACGAAGCTCCTGAGTCCCAGCAGAACTCTCCAGCCATTCGTGAAGCTCCAGCTCCACATCTGCTCCGCCCCAGCAGCGCGTGGCTCTGCCCTGCTTCCCTTTCATTGGCTGGCCTTGGTCACCAGCACCTGCCTATTGCCTGCCCTGTGGGGGAGGGGCCTGGGGGCGTCGGCAGGCGAGACCTGGGGCATGGTGTCTACCTGCCCCTTCCACTGCGTGTGCCGGAACCTGTCAGAGTCGCTGAGCACCCTGTGCGCTGACAAGGGCCTCCTGTTCGTGCCGCCCAACGTCGACCGGCGCACCGTGGAGCTCCGGCTGGCCGACAACTTCATCCGCGAGGTGGGTGGCGACGACTTTGCCAACATGACGGGGCTGGTGGACCTGACCCTGTCCCGGAATACTATTCATGCCATCCGGGCGCTGACCTTCGCTGACCTGGAGAGCCTGCGCTCGCTGCACCTGGATGGCAACCGGCTGACAGTGGTCGGCCCACGCGACCTGACGGGCCTACTCAACCTGCAGCATCTCATCGTCAACAACAACCAGCTGACCGACGTGTCGCCCGATGCCTTCGACGACTTCCTGCCCACGCTCGAGGACCTGGACCTGTCCTACAACAACCTGCGCAAAGTGCCCTGGGAAGCCATCCAGAACATGGCCAGCCTGCACACACTGCACCTTGACCACAACCTCATCAACCACATCATGGAGGGCTCCTTTGGGGAGATGTACAAGCTGGCTCGGTTGGACTTGACATCGAACCGGCTGCAGACTCTGCCCCCCGACCCCCTGTTCGCCCGTTCACAGACCGGCGTGATAAGTCCCACCCCGTATAATGCCGTGGTCAGCCTGACTTTTGGTGGGAACCCGCTGCACTGCAACTGTGAGCTGCTGTGGCTACGCCGGCTGGTGCGGACAGACGAGATGGAGACATGCGCCACCCCCGTGCACCTGTCCGGCCGCTACTTCTGGTCCATCCCCGAGGAGGAGTTCATCTGTGAGCCCCCACTTATAACCCGGCACACACACAAGCTCTGGGTGCTGGAGGGGCAGCGGGCCACCCTCAAGTGCCGTGCCATCGGCGACCCTGAGCCGGTCATTCACTGGGTGTCCCCGGATGACCGCATTGTAGCCAACACCAGCCGCAGCCAATCGTACCGCAATGGTACGCTGGACCTGCTGGTGACGCGAGCTCGTGATGACGGCGCTTACACCTGCATTGCCATCAATGCTGCCGGTGAGGCCACTGCTACAGTGGACCTGAAGATCATCCCCTTGCCCCACCGGGGCAACAGCACTGTGCCGCTCGTTAACGGCCGGGACCCTGGCTCCTCCGATATCACCACTGGGAAAACTGGGGGTGGAGGGGGAGTGAGTGGCAGTGGTGGTGCACTGGCAGTCGACACGGACACCACGGGTGCGGAGGACGATGCAGGAGAGGGTGTTGCAGGAGGAGACCCGGGGGTGGGGGTCCAGGGAGTGACGTCCACCTCGGCACAGGTGCGCTGGGTCCAGAGCAGCGCCTACCTGGTGTGGATGTACCAGATTCAGTACAACTGTACTGCCGACGAGACCCTGGTTTACAGGTGAGCAAACCCACAATTGTCCCACCTCACAAATACCTGACTGCATCACTGGCTTTGGCGAGGCTCAGTAAAGGAATCGCCAAGCACGGAGCACCAGGCAGAGCTACGATTCCCGAGGGGAACGACATCACTCTCCCACAAAACCAAGGAACCCAGCAAGATCGATATAAACACAATAATTAGACAAATTCCATTACGCTAAAACAGATGGCCTTTTGCATGATAAACACCATTTGCAATTTCCTAGAGCGGAATTTCCAAAACGCAGCCAGTATGTCAGGAGAAAACAGATCTATTCGCTTAGGTGACTGACAGCTAACTGGAATGCATAGGCCACAAGAATGAGGTCACAGAAAGCCAGAATGTGCACGACCATCAGTCAGCGACAAGCTACTGGCCTGTTTTCATATATATCTTCATTTTTGGGGCTGGCGCACTTCACTGCAGGCATGTTAGAGGGAGGAAGAGCAGAAGGGAATGAGGGAGACTAAGGGAGAGTTTGACAGAAGACTCTGTGTGAAGAATAATGAAGTCCTTAAATGAGCCTAAACTGTAGAGTCAATACGTATGTCAAAACCCATCGTGCAGAAGGAAATGGAGTCATCTGGAACACAGAGAAGGGCACCCGGTGGCTATAAGCTGGGGGGAGGCTGTCACTGTCTGCTCACTTCTTCATGCTTCCATGCTCCCCTTCTCTGCTCTCATAGCCTTTCTAATCTGATGGTGTCACTTGTCATGAGAGTGTTTGACCAATGGTATCATTGCATGCCCCATGGAAACTGTTTGTGTGCTGTTTGCAATTCGGAGACTGACAGGTGAGAAAGGCGGATAGTGAAAAGGGAGTGGGGGGGGTAAAGAGAAGGGAATGGGTAGAGAAAGGGATGGGATTAGAGATGGGGAAGTGGAGGGAAAGGGTGGAGGAAAAGAATGGGTACAGAGAAGGGGTAGAGGAGGGAATGGGTGGAGAGAGAGAGGATGGGTATAGAGAAGGGGAAGAGGAAGAAATGGGTGGAGAAAGAGATGGAATTAGAGATGGGGTAGTGGAGGGAAAGGGTGGAGAAAGGGATGGGTACAGAGAAGGCGTAGAGGAGGGAATGGGTGGAGAGAGAGAGGATATAGAATTTTAATAGAATCAGCAATGCAGAACACAGAGACAAAACTTGGGCTGCTCCTACAAAGCTCACCCCCATCAATCACATTCTCTGTGGGGTTTAAAATATTGCTGTTGTCTCACACACAAACAACAACACAAACGGCAATGGCGAAAGCAACACTGCCATTGTGGGGATAACAGACAAAACACTCTTATGTTGCACTTCAAACGCAAAACAAATGCAATATATAAAGTGAACTCAAAGCACACACCGTGCAGAAAATTTTTCTCTTATTCAGAGCTGCCACAAACGTAACAAATTAAATCCAGAATGGATATGTAAATGTATTAAAAACTGACCTTGATTCTCAACTCATAATTTACAGCTAGGAGCACTTAATAGAATTCAAGCACAATGACAAAATTACTGAGACCGTGGTAAGGTGGGGGGCTGAGGGGGGTTCAGTGTGAAGGTGGAATGGAAAGAGAAATTAAGTGATGTGTGACTAAGAAGCGGAGCAGAGGAGGGGTTAACGGCAGGTCTAAAATGGGATTTAGAAATGACACGCCGTCACGGAAAGCAAGCAATTACATTTCAATGACAAACCCGGAATCATGCAGTATTGACCAATACATTTTCATTAGGTTTTATATATTGATATGGCATGGCGGATATTCTCCGTGTCGGAGTGCAACATTTAGGAGTGTGGCATTTAAAGGCGCTAAGTGCTTTTGAGGAAAAAAAAATCTGCTTCCCAAAATCTGTTGCAGAGAATCAGATGGGGAAAATTTAGTGATAAGATTAAGCTCGTGTAAATAGCTAGGAGTCTGAACAAGAGATAGACCCAGTAATCTCCTCCTGCCTCTCATTCCAGCTCTATAAACATCTCTTCTTCTCCGCTTTTGCGTATGACTTAATCTTTCTTTGGTGTCATTTCTTAAAATGAATAATTCTATTCACCTCATATCAAGTTCATTTAGCTTTAATTATGAGATATTTATTACTCGTGTTCCCCCGGAAATCAAGTCAGCCTCCAGTCTGCATGGTGCCCCAGTCCACTAGACTGTTGTTGCTCCTACAGGGATCTTCACTGTTCTGGATGCCTTGATCGGTTTCTCTTTTTCTTTCTCCCTGGCAGGATACTGCCCTCAACCAGCAACAGCTTCTTGCTGAAAAACCTGGTTTCCGGGGCGGATTACAACCTGTGTGTTCTGGCCATCTTTGATGACACCATCACCTCCCTGGCCGCCACCAAGGTGCTGGGCTGCGCCCAGTTCAGCACTAAGGACGATTACCCAGAATGCCGCTCTCTGCAGGCTCACTTCCTGGGTGGCACGCTGACGCTGATGGTGGGTGGGGTGGTGGTGGTGACCCTGCTGGTGTTCACAGTCACCATGATGGTGAGACACCGGGCATGCAGCAGCCACGGCGGCCCGCATGGTGACGGTGAAGAGGCTGGCTGTCACGGCTTGTCCTCGCCCCCGCTGCGCAAAGGGACCAACGTGTACTCACAGACCAATGGGAGTGGGGGGGTGACCATGGTGGTGCTGCCCCAGCAGGATGAGGTCAGGGGGGCACTCCCCAAGGTCAAACCTCCAACACTCCCCAAGCCCAAGTTTGTCCCGGAGCAGTTCCATGTGGGGGCCACAAAAAACAGCTCAGGGGTGACTTTTCCAAATAAACAGCTCCTGCCTTACACCCCCAAGGCTGAAAAAGCTGCTTTGTACCACAGCCCACCTGCTCATGCCTCCACATTACCCAAGCAGCTCAAACGGCGCCCCCTAGAGGAGGGCGACACAATCAAAAGGGCCAAACTGAGACTGCCTGTCATGTATGGGTATGACGAAGGCGTGACGGAATGGAGGTACAGTACGGTGGGAGGAGCAGTGGTGAAGCGGGGGGGCGGCAGCAACTGGAGGTCCTCCAGTGCCTACCAGAGTCCACCTCCCAGGAGCCCCTCCCCCAGCCCCAGAGTGACAGCCGGCCGATCCAGACGCAGCTCTTCTCTCGATATGGGCGAGATCGCCACCAGCGCCTACTACAGCTACGCAAAGAGGCTGAGCGTCATGTGGACGCGGCGGAGCCAGTCGCTGCACGGCATGCTGGCCCAGTGCGCTTCCACCCCCGCGGAAGCCCACGCCACCCGCGGGTACCTACGCGCCTATAACACCAACAACTCCAACTCTAAGGCAGGCACTGAGGCCAAAGCCAGGCAGCTGGAGGAGAGCGTGGTGTAGGGG
>JAODLD010000002.1:24685379-24699982 GCA_026781065.1 Mormyrops boulengeri | reverse complement strand
CACGCCCTTCCCCCGGCCACCAGCCCGAACCTGCGCCTCCAACCCCACCCCCTTGGCCACTATTATAGTTTTCTCAGCTCTAATCTCTCTCCTGCTCTCTGGATCGACTGCTTTGTTCACAGAAATTTTTGCACCAACGGTGCTGTGGAAAAACAACCATACGAGAATAGATTCCGGGTTGCTCAAAGCAGGCATGTTGTGTAAGATAAGGCCTAAATTACATATAGACTTCCAGGGCATTTTATTAGATGACCAGTACTGTTAAATTATTGCGTTCCACCTCCTATGCATCTGTCACTCTCTGCTCTTCACCCCACACCTCACTGCCATTATTCTGCTTCGTCTTCCTTTTACCATTTTTTTTTTTAACAGATTCCTTCAAAATTAAACCCTCACCTCCCAAGTCAGTATCATTCCATTTCCTCGCTTTTGTTTGAAAATTTACATTCAAAAGGAACTTATTATATATGCGTGTGTGTTTGTGTGGTGTGTGCAAGATAGCTGGAAGAGAGTATAAAATAATGATGGTATGTGGACGGATAGACACGGCTAAGCTAACAAATGCAGTCAGACACCCAGCGCCACATCGGCAGAATAAGATGCAAGCACTGGTGACAGTTGCTATAGGCGATACCACCTCACTTGTCGTTGACTGTTACCATCGCTCTCTCTTCCTTATTATTGTTTGTTTTCCCATGCCCCTGTCCGTCTCTTTCTCAAGACTTTATATCAAACTTGCACTGTTCTTGTGTGGTGATTTTGCCGCAGTCCAGGCAGGACACCCTAGGAAAAAAAAACTACCAACAATAAAGCCGGCAACATGCTCTTCTCTGTAGGATTGTCAAATCTGTGAAAGCTATATCAATCCCTTGAAGTTTCCCTCAAAACACAGCCTTGAGCCAAATCAAGGGAAATCTCTCACTCTTAATCACTGCATGGTTCATGCCCTTAGCAAAGTTAAACCCAGAACAACATACAAGTGTGGAAAAAAATGTCTTAAGTATTCACAGCTATACTTCTGCTAGATTTTTCCAGTTGGCTTCTACATTAGGCAGTTGGGAGATTTTCCAAGACAGCAAAGAATTCCCCCAAGATTTCTGCCTGTTCACAGCCAGCAAGACTTAAGTAAGCTAATAACTGCCCCATGGACTTGTGACACTAGCAGACAGTCAGTCTGTAGAGAGGCCATGACATGGCCAGAGGACCAGTCAACAAGGACTAATCATCCAAAACCAGTCAAATCAGGGGGGCACCACTGACCAAACCAAAATAAAAGCATTTTAGCTTATTGCTCAAATAAGCATAAATGTAACACAAGACAAAGATACATATTTGAATACCAGGAGAACAAAAAGTATACTGACGCTCCTTGACTTATAATGGGGTTACGTTACGATGAACCCAAGTTGAATATGCATATGATTATGACACACTTGGACGTTTAGTAGACATAATCAACTTTGGAAAATTTAGTGAAACAAAAAAAAATTGTATGATATGCTGTTTAACACTGTATGAAATGTTTACGCTCGCAACTGCTACAGAGACCAGAAGCATGTCTGGGTGGACGCTGCCGTCCTCAAGCATCAGTAGGGAGCATTACACAGTGTCTCTCTAGCCTGAGAAAAGTTTGATGACTGTTGAATATGTATGGCTCTTGCACCATCGTTGAGTCGAAATATCCCAAGTCAAACCATCGTAAAATGCCAAGCCCCTGTACAATATTTACTTAGAAAATGAGTTGAACAATATCAACTGAGTTGTGTTGAAATCTCTAGACTCAAAAAAATGATTTCCCAAGATTTATGAGTTAGCCTCTATGTTAAACTTCAATGTGTTCAATGTGTCGATGAGTCGAAGGTCTGAGCAACATGAGACAAACATGAAGACCTGTGGAAAAGGGAAGGAGAGCGGACAGTCCAACCTTGACGCCACGGACACGGAACTCCGCAAGGGCACGGCTCATCTTGGTGGCTGCGGTTTGGAGGTCCTTGCCGCTGGCGATGACCTTGACCAGGAGGGAGTCATAGTGGGGCGAGATGAGGGCGCCCTGGAAGGCTGAGGCACTGTCCAGCCGGATACCCATACCCTCCCCACTGCGGAAGACCTGAGAGAAAGAGAGAGAAGTCAAGTCTGATTACCACCGTAATAGAGCTAACGGCAGCCCTCAAATCCTTTGGAGACAATCAGCTGAGGGATACAAAAGAACACAAAATGTACTCCCTGAGCAGTACACCACCCAACATTACTCTACACACTCCGTTTTCACCTCAGGGCAAGGGAAGACTTGTCAGGGAAACGTAGAGGTAGGGAGTGGAATGACAAAGAGGCGTCCATGATTAAAACTGCTATGTCGGCATTTTTGGGAGCCGCATTCTTTAAAAGAACCCTCCATCTCTTACTTGCCAGCTCGACTACGGAAAGCTAATTTGCCAAAAGATAAATTGATGGGTCAGTGGGAATACTGAAGGTAAACATGAGAAAGAGGAAGTCAGAGATGAAGTGAGGAGGCTGGTCCTGCTCAAGCTGTTAGTCACCAAATTAGTAAAGGATTTACTGATGACCACTAATCCCCCACCATTTATGTTTTTTTCATATTAATTAATTATATGCTGCCATTCAACAGCCTGAGAATGGTTAGAAAGCTATTGCAGCAGAATGAAGTCATTAATTTCTTGCTTATGTCTTTGTTGCACTCCCACATAATACTAGTCAGCGAGGGATATTGATAAAACAGCAGGCTGAATGGATCTAGATCACTGTTTTCCAACCCGGTCCTCAAGGACCCCTAGCTAGTCCATGGTTTTGCTCTCTCCCAGCTCCCTGCCAGACAGACCACATTTTTGCTCCCTCCCAGCTCCCATGGACTGTCTGTGGGTCCCTGAGGACCGGGTAGGGAAACACTGGCTTGTGGGGAATTCCCAAAAAGGTGGCTCGCAATCCCAGAAATCACTGCAGCACATGCGCCAACGAATCAAATGAGCAACTGTAGTCTTGTTCCAGCACTTTGCTGGACAATTGAGAGCTCTTCTGAAAAATAAAAAAATCAGACATGCAACCGTCGCATTTCAAATCTGTACTCAAAAAAAAAAAAATCACTCCAGTAACATTCAACCAAGAAAGCAAGTGATTCACCATTTTAAAGGGGGTGAGGACAAGGCTTTGCACTACAGAATCTCCAGCAGCCCGAAAACCGTTATGTTGCAATTTTGTTTATTTCCCTTGCTTAAGGTTTCATCCAAATCACTACATATGACTCCAAAGGTCCTACCGGAGGTTCACCTGATTCATATTCAGCATTAAAAGCCTGAGGTCCTTCTTTAACCCACTCCCGCGGCCTGAAGACTGATATGATCGGAGCTGTCTGGTGACACATGACGGACTGTCAGAGTAACCTGCCATCAAGTCCACTCGCATAAACCTAATTTTATTTGCTGACAAGTGATTATCGGATTACCTCTCAGGGCCACAGACCATGGAATAAATGGGCAGAATGAGATCAAGGCCTTATAAGGGATCCATTATGCTGCTTATGGCAGGGAAGGTGAACAGAAAAGGGCGAGACGTGGGCCTGGAACAGTCAGTGAGGTGGAGTGATGCCACACAAGGCTGCCCCGATACAGACAAACAGGCAGAGCACCAGAATGCCCATCACCCGTGACCCCTTCTGTCATATGCTTCTGACTGCTAGGCCATGGGAGGGCGGCAAACCCTCCCAAATGATTTCCTGTGCCCCCCCCTCCCCCTACAAAGGATCCCGAAAGACGCCAAAAAGGAACAGTTAGGACATATCACGCAATCACAGGCGGTGACGTGTTTTCTATTTATTGGGCTGTGCCCCCCCCCAGCAACCTGGCAATGCCACTGCTCCCCACCTGTGCCCCCCCACGCCCGGTGAAGACACAGACTGTGTATCATTCGCATGAGCCTTTCAGTATGTTTCACTCAGTCAGAACAGCCAAAATGACTGGAATTTGTGTGCGGGTGAGATGGGAGGGGGAGAAGGGGACCCAGCTATAATTGTATAATTGTGCTTCTTGTTGAGTGTCACACTATTCGATGCTAATCGATGCCACGTCTTCATAACATAATGAGCCTTTCCCGTGTTTCATCTCCCAGCGTGTTATCCGGGCTCTAGGTTGATTGTTTTATATAATTCCCTGGGTGCACTGACTACACGACCATTTACCTTCTCACAGACCCAAGGGTTGATGGGAATTAAACAGCGGACGGATGATTAAAATCCATGGTAGGTTAGCAAGATTTGCTGTCATGATGTTAATGTCACCAAATTAAACACATTGGTTGACGATAGCCGTTGATTTTGAGATTAGAAAGAATACTGACTATATTCAGTGAGCATTCAGTGCACCGCATGCAGATGTATGACAAGTGGAAAATGTCGCCATGTGACAAAATGGATGATACTGCCATGTCTTAGGGCTCAGAGTCAAACGAGGGACTCTCATGTTCGTCCCTAACCCCCCTCCTGTCCTCGTTTCCATGTTTCCCTGCGTTTGTCATTCCCTTGCAGCACCAAAACCCAGATAGGGGTGAAGCTGCGATGAAAAAACAAGCCAAAATCAGCCTCTCTCAGCCAAGTTCCATTTATTGAAATAGCACACCGGAATGTGCTCTTCCCATTCCGCCTTTTCAACAACCCTCCCCCTGAAGAGATACAGTCTACCATACAGACTGCTCTGCTATGTCCAGGGTGACCAGATAATCCATGTCAGGGAGGACACTGAGCTAGCACAGGATTTGTAAACTATCATTTAAATTATCTGGATTTCACTTAAAGGGGCAGTTCACCCCAAAAACAAAAAAAGATACGTCTTAGAGGGGCGTTAGCGCTATCTAACCATCAAGGTTGTTTTGCTGGGAGTCGTCTAGTTTTGGGGATATCAGCTGTAGAAATACACGAGCACCCTGGCGCAGTCTTCTGCACAGTGATACAAGTGGTGTGTGGAGTGTGGTAGATGAAAACAGTTCCTACATTAAACTACATTAAATTGCTCACTACAAAGTCTGTGGATTATCTTCAGTAACTGGGTCATGACTTCTGGTAAGAGACCTTGTTGTTGAATTTTTTAAAATGTTTTTTTTTTTGGCGCTTTAATCACCACAGAAAGAATGCCAGTCAGTCCCATTATAGCCGCGAAAAGCCCAACATTTCTACGGCCAATATCTCCAAAACTAGGCAGCTTTTTTGCCTAAACAATTATTTTTCTGTTTTGGGGTGAACTGCCCTTTTAAGCACAGAGCTCTTGCTGTGTTCTGATTGGTCGGTCACCTATAATCATGCATGTGTCCCAAATGTTAATGTGAAACAGCTGGATGATTCTTTCACTCAAGGAAAGAAACCAGTAAAAGCACAAGAAGAACAGGAGCTTTTTATATATTTTTTTTAAAGTAATTTGTAAAACATGAAGTAGCTCAAAGTGTCCTCCCTGACATGGATTATCCAGTCACCCTAACCATTCCTGTGCATGCCTAATGCTGCTGTCCACCATGTGAGATCCAAGTTCAAGATGTATGCTAGGCTGGACCGGCTAACGACGACCCGTATCCTTTAATCTGGAGAAGAGCCTAATTACAGCACCTGCCAGCACTTCCCCCTCCCCCCTTCCCCTTATTTGTATGACAGTTGCCCCTACACGCAGGTCCCGTTCTCCCGCCCCCATGGCGAGTGTCAGTGCTCTCCTGCTGTAATGAGTCACATCATGTATGACTTTGACTCATCCTCCATCCTCTCGTCATCCAATTAAAGTGGATTATTGAAGGGGGCCCTCCTCTAACAAGCCACACTCTGCATGGCAACCCGCCCTTTGCTCGTCATCCTCCGAGCGTTACTTATTAATCTTCGGTGCACCTCCCAGACTCACCGCCTGGCCTTTCTATCGCATGAAATGCATTGACAGCATGTTTATAATTGCATTGTTTATTTAACGGATGCTTTTATCCAAAGTGGCATACAACTGAGCAGGCAGGGACCGTCAGTCACTGAAATAACTGGGCCTTGCTCAGAGGGCCCAATGGTGGCATTTTTCTGCCGACCATGGGATTTGTACCAACAACCTTTCGCATCACAGGCAGAGCGTTCAAACCCACTGAGCCACACACCACCCTCCAATGCACTCAAGCTAGAGGAAAGACTGCAGTTTGTTGAATTTTTATTTTCAATGGCAGCTGTTTCTGAGCATACACGGCCCCAACAACACCACCCCCAGGATTTGTTGTTTCACAGCCTGAAATGTTGATGGATGAGTGTGGGATTATTTTCCTTCTTTTACGATTGAGAAATATGAAGCAGTAAAGAATAAGACTTAATTGTCATGGTATTCATCCCTATTGATCAATAGAGCTGCTTTTGCCAGAAACTGCATCCAAGTTTCTGAGTGTGCCAGCCTTGCAGAGTCTGCATAGTTCAAATCTGATAAACTGGCGAAATAGTCGAGGATTGATGGGGTCCAGGGTTGCAAAAGTCTGGGAATTTTCCCATTAATTGCCCTATATTCCTGTTTCCAACTTGGAAAATTTCCAGAATTCCCCAGCTTAACTTCACATGGAATAGTAGGTTTCTGGAAAGTTTCTACAAATTTTCTGCCTCTTTGCAACCTTAATGGGGTCAGATTCAAGTCCAGGCTGATGGAAAAGTTCTCGATGGTCAAATCTTTGGTTTGTAGGTGTCACCGATGTGTGGAGTTTCTTTTCTGTTTGTTTTAAATAAATGGTGCCTTCCTGCTACACTGGCCAGTTTCACCCACACACAAGAAATGTCCGCCTGACACGGCAGCGCCGCCCTGCTGGCCCTTTGGCCCCAAGTGAGGTTTGGTACGACAAGCAGCTTCACAACAGCATTTAATTCCTTTTGCATACTCCTAACCCCTCCCTTAATCTGGGCCATGTGAAAAACATTATCCCAGAGTTGTTTTAAAAGCTTCTTGGCCTTCACTGTAATTACTCAGTTTTAAAGCTGAATAGGCTTAGATAGGCAGGTATGCTTAACCTTAAATAATGTGAACCATTCATGCCCAACACTCGGATTTAAAGAAGAAAACTAAGAGGGGGGGGGACTCATATCTTTTTAGATCCTTTTGTTTTTTTTCTTTCTTAAGCACCCCTTTCTGTTTTGTGTGAAATAGCTCAGAAAAGGGAAAATCTAATTTAAATGCAAACCAAGCATGATGTTTATAAAAATAAAAAAAAGTGCAAAGGGGGAGGGGTGGAGGGGTGACAGACGTCCTGTGGGCACTGAAATGAATGTCTTTAATGGTCACGTTCAAGATCTGCCGCTCCCCTCCATGGTGACGCTTCCTTGTCAATGAACACAAATCAGCACGGATTCCTCTTAGCAGCTCCCACCACAGCATAAGAAGCAATCCGGAAACTTGTGTCCCCACTCCCCCTTTAGACTGATATCGGATTAGACGGTATCAGTATGTGCACTGCGGCTCGAGTGAACACAGCTATGCGAGTGTGGGGTGGACCAACATGGGAAATGGGCCCCCCCCCGCACGCAAGCCACACATTTACACACATCCTCATCTGCGCTCCTTCTCGCTTCACTCATGTTTGCTTTATATTCTTTATGTTTGTCCTCCGTATTCACCTGCAATGAGTCTAAGGCAAATATCAGAATTAGCATCACCAGGGGTGCAGGAATCAGGGGGGTGGGTGATAGAACTTTACACTTTCATATTCAGTTGTGTTCCCCACACCCCCCAATATCAAATTCTCCTATGCCATTAAGTACGACCAATTTCTGCAGCTTGATTTTACATACTACTTAATCATTAGTATTTTTGTTACTGTTAATTAGTATTATTTTTATATTGTTGTTGTTTTTCTTACTCCTGTGACCCTGACCAGGCCCAGAATAGCACTGGGAGTCTGACAGCCACTGTTCTCCTCTGCAGAAAGTTGGCGATATCAGCAGCTGCAGGCCCAGTGTTTCTGTGTATCTATCTATCATCAATCAAGGTCATTACAGACATTTCAAAGAAAGGAAATAAAAAATGTAAAAATTAACAAAAATGTAAAAGGTTTTTAAATATCAATCAATCAATCAATCAATCGATAGACAAATGAATAAACAAACAAACCAACAAATAAAAATTAAATCCCACAAAACACGGGACTTTAACCACCCATGTTCTCAGTAGGGAACTTTAGACCATCCTCTCCTCCAACAAAGGGATATGAACCACAGCCACACTGGGACCAAACCCAGTGTTCTCTGGGGGACTCAAGCCCCCAGATTGTTTGGGAGAGCAACCCCCAGTCAATGTTGGAGAAGAAGGGACCCAAACCCTCCTTATACTCATGGTACACGGCGCTCTCATAACTTGCAGTACCACTAGACCACCCGGTTTGGTCTTTCACACATACCACGTACAAAGAACCACCCCCCCAATCAGAGCCGATCGGAGCCCATGTTCAGCCCTGAGTCGTCGTCAGCACTGGCGCCGGCGGTGTGCCAATCCGGAGACCCCTCAGAAGATGGCGCCCTAAGGGGCGGCCTGACTGATTGCCAGTAACACCAGCCCTTTACTCTGCACTCATTTCTATAACTCTCCAGAAGTCCACTTAGAGCACGTCAGTTGGAAAATGGTGAGGAAACGGACCCAGCGGCCATGGCCTGTTGCTGGGTGTCCTAGAAACACAAAGGTTCTGACGTGTCACGCTGTCGCCCCCCATGGGCCAAGTTCCGGTACGCCACCAAGCTAATTTACACTGGCACCGTGGGGGAGCTGTCGATACGTGCCCCGAATTGTACTGCATCCCGGAACCGTTGCCGAGGAGGGACGTGTGAAATCTTCTGTTCCGGAAGCGCGTGTGCGACTAAAGTTAGCGTGTGCACGCGTGTGCTCTCTGGGAGACAGCGAAAAAAAATAAAAACCAACCTCGCCTTACTCATCACCATAGCAACCAGACAATCCAAAATGGTGGCCTGCCAATTCCCCCTACCCCCTCGCTCCCCTTTAAACAATTTCATCCCTCTGTTTCAAAGTAGGTCACTACAGCGCCTTCTCTCCGCAGACCCTGTCTAACAGCACTGAGTGCCTTTCTCCAAACCCATCTCTCTCTCTCTCTCTCTCTCTCTCTCTCTCCTGAATGGCACTCGATGCTTCCTATGTTGCCCTCCTCTCCTGTTCAAGTTGGACCGGCCCTGCCAAAGCCTGAAGGACGCTGAAAAATATATGAAGCCTGGTTGCCAGGTGACTGACCCTGCAAAGCCAGGCCTCCCTGCTGGATTATGCGAGTTCACGACTCCAAACGCCAGGTCCCCATCAAGCTCCGTGGTCTCCCGGTACCAGAGCCCCCTTCTTTCGGCCCTCCCTTCTCTTGTTTCATACCCCCAGCTTCCTGCATAATTCAGCTGGTCTCCCTGTCACACAGCTACAGCCTGCCTGCCCTTCTCGTTCTCAGCCTGGCCGTGTCTCTCCATCCCTCCACCCTTTTACCCATAATGAAGGGCTCTTCAGCACCGGGGCCACAGCCAGCACCATGCCCCCCCCCCCCATCACAGCGGTGATCCGAGCAGCTCTCGGCACACCGGTGGCCAACATCGCTGAGCATTCCTGTTGCCAGGAAGATTTCACTCTTAATGTGAGGGGATAACCTTGCAGGCTTAGAAGAATAATAAACGGGGAAAAAAAACAACGAATGACATCAACAGAAATCATCACGCGCCAGACTAAAGTGGATGTGATTCAGATGTCTCTCAGCGTGCTGCAGCTTCACGGCACATCTGGCCGAGCGAGAAAGCGACTGTTGAACACCGTCCGCACAGACAGGATGGTGTCTCACTTCAGCACCGCCCCCCACATACACCCACACCTGTTTCGTTTGGGCACTTTGTAGAATTTCTTTACAACATAATTCAATCCAAGTCTAAACCGCAATTTTGTATCCACTGGGGAATTAAGGGAGATTAATCCCCTTGAGAGTCTATTTTCTCCAGCCCTCATCCGTTAATTCCTTCAAAAGTCCATTTTTCCTGTCTTCCCTTCCCCCTCCCTCTCTCCCCTCCTCAGCCTCCCTCTCCTGCTTCTCTCCATTCACTGTTTTAACTCTAAGCCACTCCGTCTTACTCTGACAGCAGTTTCACTGACTTTCTGTCGGCTATATTTTTCGAATATGACAGAACTCCAGCCCTCATCCTCATCTTTCTCTGTTTTTTTTTTTTTTTTTATCAGTTCCCTGCCCGTCTCCCCTCTGACATTACCTACGCTTCCTCAAAATCAGTCTCAATCAGTTTAGGATGGGCAGAGTGGCAAACCATCTGTTTCCACTAACGACAGCCCTTCTCAGTCTGCCATGGACAGAATTCACAGCCCAGCATAAGCCTGCTGTCCAGGAGGAAGAGAGACAAGGGGAGGGCTGGGACAAGAGGCAGGGAGGCTTTGGACAAGAGCAGGCCCACCGGCTAAAAAGAGGAAAAGAGAACGAGAGAGAATAAGACCAAAAGGGAAAGACAGCACTTCAGCATGAAGATGCTGCTCCTGTGGGAATCGAATGGCTCTTGCACATTGTATTTTCATTACCGTTATTCCATTTTGGCCTTAAATAAATAAGAGGAGAGAAATAGAGTTGTGAACAGTAAGTTCTACCCTTACCGTACCGGCTGTAATGAAATGCCCCAAGTGCTACTGACTCTTAACTGTAAATGATTCATTTTTAATGAAGAGCAGCGAGTTCACCTTTTGGAGGAAGCGTATTCTAAGAGGACCAGCACTTGCTAACAATTAAGAACCTCAAAAGATGGTACTGCTCTAAAATGTGTATAAATGAAGGCACTTAAGTGAAGAGCCGTGGCCCCAAAGCCGGCTAGCCTCCTGCTGCACCCCTGGGCTGTGACATCACCAGGGGAAGCCCGGAGTCAGTAATCACAAGCCACGCTGTCACACACCAATTAACTCATCGACTAGGGGTCACCCACAAAAACTGCTGTTACCACACCAGTATCCCCTCTTTGTGTGACATCACCGACTGATTCCTTATTCGTCAGGTTCACACATACGGAGGTGACTGAATATGCTGTTATTTTTACTAACAGACAGCTGAAGTTAGAGTATGTTTGGGGCAAAGCACAACCTGTCAAACCATCTCCCCATAGATTTCTAATGTATAACACGTTTATGATGAGGACACAGCAAATACAAGAGAATATTACATTTCTATACTGTACATATAGAAATATGCAGATCATTAATATAATATTACTAACGCATCTCAATTGATTAAACATTTTCATTTCTTTTAATATTCTGTTGTTAAATTCTATTTGTCATTTCCTCCCAATGTGTTTATGACATACTTTTAATATTCTCTGTATGAGTATAAATATAGTTTGCTCTTTTAATTACAATTTTAATTAACTATTTGAAGTTAACCATTATGCAAATTATGTGTTGCTTTTTGTTAAACAGCAACTTAGTAATAAATGAAATGCTGCATTGGAAATCTCGCTTCATGTTACCTATAATTTGTTAATGACTTATAACATAATGGGGTACACTCATACATTTGTAACGTGTAATGAATGCTTTATGAAATCAGAGGTGAGTACACAAAGCATATAAAATTGTACACAAAACCCTCCCCTTCCTGTTGATGGAAATAATTATACTAGACTGTGAACTGACATTAACAAACATCATACAATAATTAAATCCATAACAATATGTCACTGGCTCCCCTAATGGAGACGCCACATCCCTGACCATCCTGAGGTACTGAACTGTCAAAATAGGGGCACTTTCAATCATTCAGGCAAAATGGGTGGGTACTCAGACACCCTCAGCTCCTCCCACACATGCTTGTCTCTGAGCACCACATCCCTGATTTTCCACAATCCTGAGCATCTGCACCACTGACCTTCCACATCCCTGGGCATGCACATCCCTGATATCCCAACATCCATGAGCATCCACATTCCTGTCAGTGCTACACACTGATTCATAAACACCCTTTTCACCCCATCGTTCAGCTTTCATTTGGAAAATATAACTATAAATGGGCTGTTTATATAGCACTGAGTCTGTTTTAATCAAAAAAGGGAGATTCATAGTTTTTATTACCAAAAATGTCATCGTGCTACTCTTAGGAAATTAATGGTTATTATAGAAGGTGGACCTACGTGGTTTCTGTAGTATTAAGTGTTGGAAGATGTAAGATGTCTGCAACAAGGAAATATGCAAAAACAGAGATTATCAGAGGCATTAAAGAATCCCTCAAAAAGCCTGTCAGGAAGTGAAGTGATACCGAGAGCCATACTGCAGAATTACTGACTCAGAATTACTGAGGAAAGAGCCAATGGAAACAGTGGGAATTAACCCAAATTAAAGGGTGCGGCCATGCAGACGCTCATAGCATCGATCACGTAGGGAGGCACGGGGGGGGGAGCCGGCTGGGGGTGGGGGAACAGG
This sequence comes from Mormyrops boulengeri, assembly GCA_026781065.1. NCBI lineage: Eukaryota > Metazoa > Chordata > Actinopteri > Osteoglossiformes > Mormyridae > Mormyrops > Mormyrops boulengeri. Next base: position 24,687,548 of record JAODLD010000002.1, on the reverse strand, counting down.
AGATCCTGACATGGGAGAGAATGGACAGGCACCAGATGGGGGGGGGGGGGGAGAGATGACAGGAAAGGGGAAAACAATAACATAAAAGGAAGTGCGAGAAACTGAGAAGAGGAGGGTGGGGCACAGATATCCAGAGAGAATGACAAACAACGAGAGAGAGAGAGAGAGAGAGAGAGAGAACGGTGGAGGGAAGGCAAAAAATAAGGGAGATATATTGAGTGAGGAGGAAGGGAGTGAGAGAAACAGAAAATCTTGTTTAGAATAAACGTGTTAGAGAGACGGAGAGAGGCTAAAGGGATGGGAGAGAGAAATAAGCAGTGACACGTCGGGTACGAGGAGGAGATGAGGGGAGGAAGGAAGGAGCACAAAAGATTCTCATATTAAAAAACAGAATAAAAAAACGAGTTGACAGGACAAAGGAGAAGCAGAAAAGGGCCAAGAGAAGGAGAAGGAAGAAAGAGGAGAGAATGTGGTCGCAGACATCAGAAAAACAGGCCAGGCGAAAATATACAGACTGGAGGGGAAAAAAAACACAGGATGAGGAAGGAGGAGGAGAAGGCGTGGGGGTGGGGCTCAAAGCAGGAGGCAGGGAGGGGGATGAAGCTGTTCATTACCAGGATGGAGTGCCATTGCTGCACTCATCTGCAGGAGGTGGTGAATTACAACTCTGACACAGGGGGGTGAAGGAGGACAAGAGGAGAGGAGAGACCATGTGAGGAGGAGAGAGGAGGCACTGGCCATTTCAGCACATCAGGAGATAAAAGATCTCCAACTTTTCTGGGCACACGAACAAAGTTGCTTGTTCAGGGCTGATGTGAGACGACACTCTTAACCCCTACCCAGCCCTAACCTTACCCATACTGTAAGTAACCAAACATTTTTAGTTTTTTCACTGCATTCACAGACCTGAAAAATGGTCCCCACTATGTCAAAATAACAGGACATGCAGGGGACATTTGGTCCCCACAATGAAATATAAACATAGTCCCCCCCCACCCACACACACACACACACACACACACACACACAGAATAAATCATTGACCAATCACAGTTAGAGGATGGTGGGGAACCGCCTGCATCTGCGAGTTAAAATGAGGGAACTAACATGTCTCGCTTCCAAGGAGCGTGGCTCATTTTCTTGCATAATTACTACCGAAACTTGAGGTGCAAGAGCCCAGACTCCATTATTCTAGCCCACTCCCCCAAACCCCCTCATCAGGGGCCCTTGGCTTGTGACGGGCAGTCAATGATGGGGAGCAGAGAGTGACACAGTGAAACTCCCGGCATCCATCGCCCTAATCTGTGCCGACAGGGCGGCGTAGACGCTGGCGGGAGATGTAAACAAGCAGATAAATATCGAATTTAAGACCCTCCATCTTCATCGTGGCACATCTGAGGCTTGAGTGCCAAAAGTGAAAAATGGGGAAAGGAAAGGAGTGAGAATGAGTAACGGGAAGAATGACGGGAAAACTGAGAGAGGGGAGAGCTCAGAGAGGGGGGACTTGGAACAGGGAGAGATCTGCAGGGGTAGAGATCAGAGTGGTGAGGGGAGAGATCAGAGTGCGGGGGCTTGGAACAGGGACAGATCAGATAGGGGAGAGATCGGATGGGGGATGGGGAAGAGGTCGGATGGGGGGGGAGGGGAGAGGTCGGATAGGGGAGGGGAGAGATCCGATGGGAAGAAGTTGGACAGGGGAGGGGAAAGATCCGATGGGGAGAAACCAGACAGAGGAGAAGAGAGATCAGAAGGGAGAGGAGAAGAGAGATCAGAAGGGGAGGAGTGAGATCGGATAGGGGAGACATCGGGGTGAGGAGAGATTGGAGTGGAGTGAGATCAGAACGGGGGGAGGCTTGGAACTTGGAGAGTTTGGAGGAGAGAGATTGGAGTGGGGAGAGATCAAAATGTTGAATGATCGGAGTATGGACAGACTGTAGTGGAGAGAGATCAGAGTGGGGATAGAACAGAATGGAGAGGGGAGTCATTTTTTTTTTCTGCCCACCACCACCCCCCTCTTCGGAGGACAACTTTATTTTACAATAAACTAAAGGTAAAGTGTAAAGAGTGTGACCAATCCGAACTCACCCGTCCTAGTACCATGATAAAAAAAAAATAATAATACAAAAAAAAGGGGGGGGGGGGGCCCGAAACTACAAGCATAACAACAGA
>JAODLD010000002.1:24649622-24660682 GCA_026781065.1 Mormyrops boulengeri | reverse complement strand
GTTTTTGGCCCCGGGGCGGGGGGGGGGGCAAATGGGTGAAACAGAGACATAGACAGAAAACTAGGAAGGTACAGAAAATGAAAAAGTTCAGCAAAGCCAGGAGTGGGAAGACTGGAAAGGATAAGGCATTGAATGAGAGAAAAGCCCAGAACGCTATGGGAGTAGACGAGTTGAAAACAAACATGGAGAGAGACGATGAGTGGACTGACTAAGGACCAATCAGCAATCATTCACATGGTGCGGAAATCAGCTGCTGCCTCCCACGTCCCACTATTCTCCACTCAAACACCTCCAGCTCCTCTTCACCTGTGAGAGAAGCACTCCAGGGCCGTTCCAGACAAGGGCCCCCAAACACACGCACACACACACCTGTACTCATATCTTTGTGGGGATTCTCCATTCATTTCTATTGGCAAAACCCTAATCCCAACAATGACAACCTTGACCATAAGTAACCAAACTAATTGCAAGACTTTTGGCAAGTTTTTTGCAGTCATATTTTTAGAAAACTGAATTTCCCCTTGTGAGGACCGAAAGAAATGTTCCACACAATGTCAAAATAACAGGCTATTAATCACATCCAAAATGTCCCCACAATGTAATGTATATCCAACCCGCACACACATACACATTCACATGCTGATGCAAACATGCTGACCGACCTAGACAGAAACTTAGGCACCACAGGCTAATGGGTTCTCAGCATCAGGGTTAAACCAGAGCCACTGGTCCCCAAAAGGACAATGCTGCTTCCAAATGTGTGTCCGTCACCAGTGCAATACACAGCATTACAGCCATACATTTAACTTACTTAACTATATAGCAGATGCTTTTTTATCCAAAGAGACACACATTTAGGGAAAGCAGGGTCAGACAATCCCTGGAGCAATTAAGTGTTAAAAAAGATCTTGCTCAGAGGCCCAACAGTGATAACCCTCTGCCACCTCTGGGACTTGAACCAGCTACTTTCCGAACACAGACACAGCAAGCCAACCTGCTGAGCCACACACAACCCTAGAAATCCAGTAATGGCTTAACCAGAACTCCTAGGAATGGCTACGTCCAACTAACGTGGCAATATACAGTAGGTATACCACAAGCACAGACGAGATGGACAAATCCACTCCGGTAGTCAGGCTGGGAGATCACTGCTGAAGCATGCATGTGTGTGTGTGCACCAGCGTGTGTCACATGTCAAGTTCATCCCATGTGAAGCCCAACCTCAGCTTAACTCCAGGCCACGTTTAACCAAACGCTCAGTTTCCCCAACATAAGGCAGTAAGCGGAGCGAGAAGAGGGTGTCTCACAAAGCGTGCTTTTATGACGAGATTCCCACGCTAGCCTGTCATTAGCGATCCCCTGCCTAATTAGTGAATGAAAGCAGTGTAGCCCTTCTTAGTTCACGCCTCCTCCGCAGCAGGAATGATGCTGGTATAGCCGGGGCTATGACGGTGCTGTCCTTGCCCCCCCCCCCCGCTGGATATGTTGCTCTTCAATGCAACTATAATTGTGTCTCAGATTAGCATCACGAAAGAAACAATAAAGCGTGATTGCAGTTTAGCTCTTTAGCAAAGACCGCAATTACACCGTTACTTACAGCCTGCTTCTGACGTCACTGCATAGGTGCATCGTACGCACACGCTGGCAGCAGAGGTGGAAAATTCAGATCAAGAGAGTAGAAGTCCAGACCAAGGTTTTGTTTCAACCAAAGAGTCACAGTCATAGAGTACTGAACTAGTTGGTTGAAGCAAAATCTTGGTCTGGACATTCACTTCCTGGACTTGAACTATCCACCTCTGGTCGGCGGACCCTAAGAAGTCATTTAGATGTGAACAATGGTGCCATTTCCACAGCTGACTACCAGATCGTAAAATGCACACATACCTCGTTCTGGATAAAGCAGCTCACATGGATTCACAGAACAAATATGTAACCATGTGTCAGCTTCATGTTAATGAATTTTAATGTTGTTTCCCTCTGTATTCTTGTTTTTACCTGCATGCTAATCAGCATCTCTAACGTTAACGGAGGACAGTAATCAGGATACCTACGCGACTGTACAAACAGAACGCTATTCCTGGCTTTTTAATTGTGCAAAACTGGTACATCTTTGTATTAGATACCTGAGAGTGTACCCATAAGACCTGCACAAAGTATATTTCACGAGTGTTGTTCTGAAGAAAATAGTGCCATCTAGTGTGCATCCTCATTGCTACTCACCCACAGACTGCATCTAGTATTACATTCCTCTTCCACTACACTGGCTACACTTCACAGCTGACAGAGGTATGGCGTTTATAGAGTAAGATTTGGGGAATATGAGGTTTATATTAACATCTGACTGCTGCCCCCTCTCTGTGACACTCCCTCTGTGACGCTCCCTCTGTCAGCTCCACAGAAACGGCTGCATTAAAAAGCTCAGAAGAACCTCCTCGCATGAGGCAGACCGCGCAGCGCGAGACGCCTCCCTCCCCGATCCTCCACTCGCCCCCCTCAGCACAGACTACAGAGCATTTCAGAGCAGAAGAAAGCCGACGTACCCAAACTTAAACAGATTTCCACTTCAATGCATTTGGTACGCCCTTAAAATGCCCTTAAAACACCCAGTAAAATGCAAATGGTGTTCTACGTGAAGCAGAGTAACAGATAATTATGAAGCATTTGTGAGCGTGCCTGTGGTCAGGTATTGTAGGTCAGCAGACAACGCGCTGAAGGTGACCCCAACTGAACCAATAACTCAGTTTTAACTGGCAAGGCCCTCGGCCCCTTAAACCTCAGCGGCAAAGACACTCTGCCACCAAACCCCCCCCCCAAGCTGTGCTCACTAACTTAAAAACCTTCATCACGAGTCCTGCTGTCTATCAGAAGCTGAAGGACCTGCGGGGAGAGCAGCAGCCGCATTGACCTCAATTAACAAACAACATTCATAAAAGTTTCGCAGATCAATGAGACCTAGATTCAGACAAGTGGTAGAAAAAGAATGAATAAATAAATGAACGAACGAATAAATGTTTGAATGAAAGAATAAATGAATGAATGAATGAATGAATGAATGAATGTGCACTACAGAGTAACTAGCATGAATGATGTTAGGACTATCCTCCGGCACAGGACACAATATGAAATAAACCATGAAATAACTTAAATCAAACTCCTAACACATGGCTATGTGCATTTTTTTTCTTAAGCCGATTCTGATTGTGAAGCTGCTTCTGGGTCAGCGTGGCTGGAAACAGGGCCGCTTCAGCCCGTTTTAACTGCACAGCTCGCGGTGCCTTGTCATGCAGGAAGCAGCAAAGAGACAGTCTGGCACCATGGCGTCAGGACGCGAACGACACAATGGCTTCCGGCGCCATTCGCGAACGACCTCATCCAGCTGGATCTAGGCTTTAACATCTGGGTCACTCGGGCAGAGAGTCCTCTCTCGTGGGGAAACCATTCCCTTCGAGGCAGAGAGGATGTCGCACAGCGGCTGGAAAGCAGATCAGGGAGGACTGTGCGAACTTGGCTGGGGACACACTGAGGGCTGTGCACGCTACACCCAGGACCATGTGACATGCAACACTTGTATTACCATAATATGCCACACAGTCCTATTCTTAGGGAAAACAATTCTGTCACTGCAGACAGGAAATAGCTTATCTGGCCTAATAGAACAGAGTGCCTTTATTGTTTTTCTACAAAATTCTTTGCTTATCCCATCTCGCTCTCCTATGAGACACACACATACAAGTGAAAGTGAAGATTAGGGTCAGAACCCAGGGTCAGCCATTTATCCAACACTTTCAGAGTTCAAGGGCCCGACGGTGATGTGGCTCCTCTGTCAACCACGGGATTTGAACCAGCAACCTTCCAATCACAGTAACACAGCCCTAAAATACAGAGCCACACTTTGAATGTTGATTAGTGGCGTTCATTGACTGGGAATCAAACCTGAGCTGAAGTAATGAGAGCCCCAAACCCAGACCACTAGACCACAAGGGATTATCCGTTATTAAATGAATGATACTTGTAATTAATAATAAATGCAAAAAATAATTAAGTAATATAAAAGGCAACAACCATAGTTAGCACTAGGCAGTCTCCAGAATAAAAAGCAGCAGATTAATTATCTGGGGTTCCATGTGCCGTTCGCCTGACGTAGCACTGAAGCTACCCTTTTGTTATTAATTATTTACCTCTGCAATCTGACCATTCTACTCACGGAATGGCTTTTTCTTCTTTTCGAATTTCTCAGCTGAATTAACACATCTCCAGTGTCGCATTTAGCGAGACGGGAAGCACGCACCCTGGATCCGCCTCACGGCGGCTGCGCCTTATTGCCAGCATGAACACAGCGCGGTGAAATGAGCCGGCGTGGTTCTCCTCTGCCGCTTAATGACTGCGCTCAATATCCAGGCCGGGAGAATTAAAAAGCTGCCACATTTTTAAATTTAAATGCTGCTTCTGCTTTTTAATGGCAGCAGGGTTATGAGGTGGAGGGTTGCTTTTGCTTAAGCTCCCCCACCCCTGTTATAAACTTATTCCTCATTAAAGAATAGAGTGAGAGTGTTAAAAAGAGTGATAAAACAAATGGGAATCAGACTGCATTTATACAACTTAGGTCAGTGCGCCTGACTGGCCAACACAATAACAGAAACATGAAGACTGGGAAGAAAGGCTTTTGGGTAATTCCATCCATCCATCCATCCAGTACATAGTCACAGGGAGCCTGGAGCTTATCCCAGGCAATACAGAGCACAAGATAGACCATTGCAGGGCACAATCACACACAAGGGGCAACTCAGAGACCGTTTACCTAACTCTCTTACATCGGGGAAAAACAATAATACCTGGGAAAAACCACAGCACCTAGAAAAACCCACTCAAATATCCAAACTCCACAACGAGTACCAGAAGCCAAACCCTGGAGGTGAGAGACAACAGCTCTAACTAACAAGACAGCCCAGAGCTCCAGGAAAGATTCAGGTCACGGGCAGTTAACTTAAGGAACAGGAAAACAAAGAGCTAGCTCCAGCGCTGTCAAGTAAAATATATGTCTACTTTGCAGAAACAGGCCTCTCATCTTAATGGGGATTCCGCAATTCATACCTTACAGCTTTAACTGCATCCAATAAAGTCTGAGCTCATTGTCAGCTTACTCCTTCCTCGTTTCATGGAAATTAAGCAAATACCTTTTCTGATATTTACTTATTTCGATAATTACCCACAGCAGAGATTAATCGCTGTTCTGTAACTGTACTACAAGTATGTTCTCGAAAGGGCACCTGTGGTTGTGTTGGCTGGTACTGAATTGAATTCTATTTGTTTCTGTTATTATTTTTCCCTGGGGAATGGGAGCTCATCTGCAATGTCACAAAATTGCCTTTGGATAATGTATGTACGCAGCACTCTTAATTACAGAAAAAGCTGTTTCACCAGCTTCTTTAACAGATCTGTGCATAAATCTTGCACAGCAAAGCAAATCTTATGTATTTGTGATGCATACACCCCACGACTGCTCTGTCTGCACACCCCCTTGTGCCCCACAGCTACCTGCTTGGCCAGGTTGACGGAGTCTGCGGTGAGTCTGTCCCTCAAGTGTGGGTCCAGCTGGGCGGCCGGGGCGATTTCCACCACCTTCTGGTGCCTCCTCTGGATAGAGCAGTCCCTCTCGTACAGGTGGATGACATTGCCGTATTTGTCACCTAAGGAATGACAAGGAAACAGGTCTTTCTAATAACCTGAGATCCATGCTACTCAGAGATCCTGGGACCACCAACAGGGCGATATGGTAAAGAACCAATCTGAGCAGAGATCACAGCCAGCAGGTGCATAAACCCCCTTTCATGCACAGAGAAGCCGTCGCAGTATATAATTCAGCAAACCACTGATTCTGGAAGTTAAAATGACAAATCTGCTCTTGTATCTCTCTGAAATCTTACCTCACTCATATCCCGGTTTTCCTTTTCAGAAATCCAGGAATGTGACTCATGACACCTGTACTATTTGATTACCCCACATTGATGTGCCACAGCTGAACAAAAGTGGAGATAATTACATTGCCTACCAGCCCACCGTCAGTAACAGTGCAGGCATTAAGGCCTCCAAGCCACTAATGAAGAGGGCCTTCTCACCACTGGAAATCCATCATCTCAGGCCCCACAACTGTCCCCGTTTTCACATTACAGTTATTAGTGAAAAACCCAGGTGTACTGCCTCTCAGACACGTCCCATTCAAGCCACCAAAGCCAACCTTTGGCATTCGAGACATGTCAAGACTCTGTGGACATAGGGCAGGCATTATCAATGGATCGGAGAGATACTGAAATAAGGGCAGCGATTTCTATCAGTTATCTGTGAGTACTGCTGCATTCATGGTACATAATTTAGGATTACTGAGAACCACTAATATGAGTAACTACAATTCAAATTACATTCAGTTGCTGTATAGGAGAAACCACAGAATTGAACAGGGTAAGTTGTTCAAAGGAATACAGTAATCTTCCTGCATAACTCCCCCCAAAGACTACTAATGTTTAGCAAAGTAGTGCAACTGTATTTTAAGGAAAAGATGTTTCCACAACAGAAAAAACAATTATCCCTAGTTTTCCTGATACTCCACAGCACCCTCAACATGCACTGTGTTACACAATATTGTTAAGTGGTTTATAAACAGGAATTGACATAACTCGTATGCAGAAAAGGTAAAAATGCACGGTAATTTTTTGCCATAACAGCTCAAATCTTCTGTGGATTTCAGCTGATATGACAACAAAATATTGCTCATTTGAACCTTTAAACCACATATGCATACAGTTATGTTAATACCTGTAAATAATGTACGACCCTCTGTATTTCCTTTATTTGGGATGCCATCTTAAATGGGCTGCAGACGTATTTTTTATATCCTATCAAAAGAAAGACCGAGAAGAGGCACGGCAATATAACAAGTAGGGAGAAGGAACATTAGGTGAAAGCAAGCACACACACACACACATCTCCACTTAGATCCACACCCATTGTGGAACCGTGTACATTTCTTGGCTTTCATTATATTCATGTGACTAGCGAACGGTGGGAACGCAAGACAAAAGTTCTTACGAGCATAACAGACGGCCTGAGCATCTGAAGTCATTTATTCCTGAGACACTTATTACAGCGTGACGTCCCACCCCCAACCACTAGAAACGTATTTACAGATCGTAACTCAGCTGGCTCGTAGTCTGCGCCTTTCTGGTGGCACACACTCTCTGCTGCCTTTCATTCCAGCCGAGAACTTAATTAATTTACCCTGATTGAGCTTAATCACTCACGTCAGGACCCCGTAGGATTCCTCAACTGCATTCGACTGGATCTGTGCTGCTTTTGGGAATCTCGCTTCCTCATTTCCAAACACCGGTAATGGCCAGAAGATAAAAGACAGTTTCATTTTTGCGTCAGCGATTACATCTAAATTTAGCCTTCATTATCACAATATATCAGTTCATATTTAATTAGTATTAGTGCTCAAACAATCAAATTTCATCCAAATTATGTTTAATAATAATGTGTTGAGCCTAGAGAATGAAAATGGGATAAAGGCAACACGGATTAGTGCATTTATTATCACAAAGGCTCCATTACGGCGCTTGTTTTCTGAAAGGGCACACAGCTTATTAGTACTGACAAAATACCGATTTATTTGTCGGTTTTATGAGAACTCAGTAATGCTTTACGACAAGCAGTCTGGCACAAGCTGTAACCTTATGGTCCATAGCAATGGCAGAAGAAAATGTGTCAGAACTAAGATTTATTTTGAAACACCATAATAATTGCTTTATTCATTTGTTTATTTTTTATGCTGAATATCACTGTGTGAACTGTTGCGCGGTGTGGAGCATGGATTGGCTTTGTTATTTTATGGTGATTTTTATTTTATGGTGAACATGTGTCTGCTGTGAAGCCCTAGTGTTTTTGGACTCAGTGAATCAGGTCAGGAGCAACGATATTGGCATAATATATACTACCAGTCAAAAGTTTTTGCACACCTCAGGTTTTTACCACTTTTCCATTTATTTCATAGACTGCAGGCTGTTTATTCTTGATAAGCACTGGAAAGTGAACATCTATAAATGAAAGTATAAGTAAAATAAAACAAGTTTCCTTTGTAACATGGAAAGAGTATGTAAACAGCATGTAACACTGCATGTCACACCTGTTAACTAGTTGTGTGGTGATGGCATAGTCAAATTTTAGGTTGTCCTTTAACTACGAACTCGTATCATGCCATGAAACAGCAATATTTAAAACGTCCCATGTAGAAAGGATGCCTCGGATTTCTCAGCTGTTATAACTGCTAGAGGAGGTGACTGATGAATCAAAGATGTGACATTTTCTTGCTAATAAAAAGAACTCAAATGGTGAAAATACTGTAAGTTTGTTAGCAAAGAATATTGAGTGTATTTTTAGTAAATGCTAAGTAATATGCAAATGTAGAAAATCTCAGTGTGTGCAAAAGCTTTTGACTGGAAGTGTACAAAATCCATATTCCATAACAGACTACCAGAAGCACAGCCAAGGAAAACCCTGGATGGGACACCAGTCCATTGCATGGCACAAACTCAGGCAATGCCAGCACAAACACTGGGCAATTTCAAATACCTGCATGTCTTAGGATTGCAAGAGAAAACAAAAATATCCAGTGGGAAAGAGGAGAGCATGCAAACACAGAGCTAACCCACAGCCCCAGAACTGTAAGGCAACAATGTTCACTATGTAATTTATGCATGTTTTAGTTAAGTATACAAATGTTATTGTCCTTTTCCACCAAGAGGGCGTGAAAAGATATGCCAAGACATGCTACCAAGGTTTGTACGACCACATTTTTTTCTGTGACAAAGGCTCTGGAACGGATCCATCTGGACTAAAGGTCACCATCCAGAAGGTCCATGTTACGTCAAATTGGCCTTCAGCCCACATAGGACCTTGGCAGATCATAATATACAAAATCAAGATATTCCCACAAATGATTTAAATAATCAAGGTCATTAATGGAAAAAGTAACCCTATACTTAGCAAGAAGGGGCACTTTTCCACCACACCAGATACTTTTGATACTTACCTTTTCCTAATGACTTCCGGTTGAGTACCAGTACCAAAAGTTCCAAACCTCTGGGGTACTTCTTTGGTTCTTTGGGGTAGAACTTTCAAACGCTTTCTTTGTCGATTGGTTATGCAAATGTCTTGCCTCCAAAACACGTACAACCTCCGTAGGTTCATTTCCTTTAAGTACCAAAAGCACAGTACCTCGCGCAGTGGAAAAGAATCATAGTACATCCTCCCTTATTGGCAATAATCCCAACTAAACACTTTCCGCAGCTGCTGCAAGGATAGGGGCCATTTTGGCACATTCCTACATACAAAACTTTTTTCAGGCCATTGATATTTTTGGGACATCTTGCTCGAATGACCTGCTACAGATCACACAATAGAACTTCAGTGGGACTGAGATGAGAACTCTGACTTGACTATTCTTCTAAGCTGGAATGACTTCAGTAAGACACCTTTTTTGTTGACTAAGACCCAAAGCACAGCAGCAAATCAAGTTGCATGATCCAGGTGCTTCTGAGTCTTTATCAAACTTGAGATGGACAGCAATGTTTCCTTTGGTAGATGCAACACAGACATCAGCAAGTACAAGGGACACCTGCAGATCCTTAGCTGTCATGCTAAAGTTCTTTATCACTCGTTTGAGGTCTCTACAGTGTGACCTTGCACTCATCTTTGTAGGAGACCCACTCCTAGGGAGAAGACAAACAGTGCAGAATTTATTCCATCTGTAAACTATCTGCCAGACTGTGACCAGATGGAGTCTTTATAAACCACTGTAACCCTTTCTGGATTCGTCAGCTTTGATACCTCAAAAGTCCAGATAATTCCAAAGGGTTCACAATATTTTGCCTACAAAAATACATTTTATAAAATTTTAATGCAATGCTTTGAGATTCAGCTGCTAAACGTCGTTATTGTCACGGAATTAGGATTTTATACCTCATAACTAAATGATTTTAAACAGGATGAATAACCTGCAGCTAATGGTGCAGTCTGGTTACCTGATCCTCACACCTAGCTGGAACTCATTTTCACAAAGCACAATAGCGGAAAGCAGATACCATCCACCTCATTCATCATAAGCGAATACAACCGGTCACATAATTTGACAGGCAGGTAGCTATATGGTAACAAAACGCTATGTGCCACATTAAACCCTGAATGTGATCACTGATGTCTACTTAAAGTTGGGTCAAAGTGAACATTGATAGAGTTAGACTGGAGTTATTGGGTCTACACAGTACTTCTTAGATATTTTCCCCCTGTATCCCATGTCATTGTGGCAGGAAATCCTATCACTACCCGGAATGTTGGCGTAGCCTCTGATGGGCCTCACAAAACAACTATTGTTATTTAACAAACCTAACCGATGCTGAAGAAATCTCTCTGCGCAAATACGATATGAAGTCCGACTGTACAAAGCCACAGAGCTGGCTTTCTTAGAAAGCAAACACTTAATTTTCTACCAGGTCATACATAGAGTCACAGCTGAAAGGTTGAAACAAAATCTTGGTCTGGATGTTTACTTTATGTACCAGAAATTTCCACCTCTGCATTTAATAATGTGTAATTGTTTCTGTTTATTTCTATTATAAATCTAACAGAATGCGTACGATCGACTCTGTGTAACCTACTCAGTTTTAGAAACATACAAAGTACCTTCACTTTATAAACATAGACACACATCACAACTCCCCAGCACGGAGCTTACCCAGAATCTGCACCTCGATGTGTCTCGGCTTCTCGATGAACTTCTCCACAAAGAGGGCACCGTTGCCAAACGCTGCCAGTGCCTCGGAGTATGCCCGCTGGTAGTTCTCCTCCAGCTCCTGTACAACCACAAATCAAATTCAATAGGCCATTACACAACCATTAGGGGACGGTCAATATGTCTCAGGAGAATAAGCAACACAAGGTGCGATAAACGTATCAAGGTGCGATAAGCGTAGCTGACCTTTCCATATTTTGTTCTAAATTACACAAATTAC
>JAODLD010000002.1:24594457-24642608 GCA_026781065.1 Mormyrops boulengeri | reverse complement strand
AGTTAGGTTCTCCCCAAACGAGCTTGATGGGCCGAATGGCCTCCTCTCGTTTGTAAATTTCTTATGTTCTTATGTACATATATATATATATACACACATATATACACACACACACATATATATATATATGCATGCATATGCCTAAAAAGTCTGTACGAATGAGTCAGTTCATTTTCATAAGGTGATAAGCAGCTAATATACCAGACTTTTTGTAAAAGTTATTGTTGTTAAAGATCTTAATAGCCCATACTGTAAACTTCCTGCACAATTTGTTTTTTTTAAGAGTTTGAGAGATTTTTATGTGAAGGAAAACAGTGACACAACAGACAAAGATTAATACTTTTGGCCCCGAACACATTTAACACTCAGCTTGGATGCACACTAGAAAAATCAAGAAAATACATCCGAAGTCCACACAATACAGTACCTTCAGTCTTACGAATCTGCAACATTTGCAAGAGGTTAAGACCAGAAACTAAACCAAGTCATCATGTGACAGCATAAACTAAAATACCAGGCTTATCGCATTGTTAAAAACTGGGGATCAGTTGCCAAATACTCCATTTAATACTTCTATTAAACAGTATTTAAAAGAAAGAAAAAAAAAAAGCTAAATCCACATTGGATGGGATTACTACGCACTGTTAAAACATCGCCTACTTTAACCCACGGGAAGCAATTAACTTACTGTGGGGAACGAGGTTAACGTGACTGACAGGGCATGATAATCCCACCGACAGAGTTTCAAGGCCATATTTCCCCCCATTACTATTCAAACATCAATCAGGGTGAATGATGTCTCTAATGTCTAAGCAAAAAGCGTTCGGTAGACTGAGGCTGACAAAACAGAGAGAGCAGATAGCTTCCAATCTCAAGTAAGCATCCTTTGATTGATGTTTTAAATATTTTTCATCGTTGCTATATATTTCTCTCTTGATGGCAAGCAGATGGTTATTTTACAATACATCCATCAAAGTTCCAACTATTTCTCGGTCATGGGGATTATTTTTAAGGGGGAGGCATAAAGAGAACCATAATTCATACAGAGAGGCCAATGTTATCATTAACCAATGATATGTTTTGAAATCTGTGAATGACATGGGAGGAAGCACTCTGGCAGCCAATCAGCTTTCAAACTGGAGCCAATGCCCCTGTGGTCCCACCTCTGTACACACCCCTGGCCTGGAGCCTATGCCAGGCAGTATAGGGCTGGGGAACGCCCTAAATGGGATCAATTACAGGGAGGGCGCGCACGCGCACGCGCACGCACACACACACACACACACACACACACACACACACACACACACACACACACACACATATACGCGAGGCAATTTAAATATGCCAATTATCCTAACTGCATGCCTTGAGACTGTGGGAGGAGACTGGAGTACCAGAAAAAAATCTGCATGACATGGGGAAAATATGTGAACTCCACCTATGCCAGGGAGGTGGGACTCTGTAAATGTGTGGCACGAATACTTAGCTTTTTTACATTCATTGCAAAAGTAAGAAAATAACCAAGCATTAACATTATATTAACAGGTCGAGGCTACCAATGGAGAACTGCATTAAAAACTCCAAAACATAAAACTTCATCCAATCCCATACAACCCAGAAAGGGGCAGACTTTGCTAATGTCCTAAGTACTGATTGTCAGAAGCAATCCATGTTAGGACCGTTTAATACAAGACAAACATTTTCTAAACATACTAAGAAGAATTTGTATTTTTGTACATAAATTTTATATAATGAGAGCATATTATTCTACACCAATAGTATTACAGGTTAAATTTTCTTTCACAGCATAGCAAGGAAAAAGTTCATAGATGTTTAGATATACACATTATAAAACAGGTAAAAAAAAATTCAATTAAGCTATCCATAGTCCATAATTTGACTATCCTTTCTGCCAAAGACAATCATTTTATTGCATGACTTTAAATCCCACAGGGTTGAACCAGAGTTAAGGAATGGTTAAAAAAAAAAGCTAGCTGGATGTAAATGGAGACAGTATACTCATAAGGGAGTTTACAGTGTCCACTGCCTAACACAAGCTGAAATGGACGATGCTGACAAATGTTTCCCGCCTACCTCTCAACCTCGGGCCAAAACAACCTTTCAGTTCAACAGCAGCTACAGCCCTCCTTAATGATAAATACCCTCCGCAGGGGTTCCCCCCCTTGCCTATTCTGAAACCTGAGGGCTGGATAATAACTCCTGAATTTTTTTTCCCTGAAATAGAAAAGCGTTTCTCTTCCCTCTGTGCTGGCATACACCCCCATAGAGACACATATAGACAAGGCGGGAGGAAAAGACAGTACTTATTTTGTACTTGAACGCCCATACTGGGGGGGAGGAATAACCATGCAAGTAAAGTCTGAAGAATGACCTGGGCCACAAAACACAGAGGACTTCTTCTGCTACACCATTCTGAATATAGACTCAGGTGTACAGCAAAACAGCAGATATGTGATGACACAGTAACTTTGTCCATAACAGACTTACAGTAGCAGCACAGTGTAACAGATAACTAGTTAATGGTCAAAGCAAAAAGGAGGCCGCAGTCATGGCAGAGGGGGTTACAATGTCACTGGCTTTATGGTTCACAAACAAAGTAGAACTTTGTACCAAACCAGTAATACATCACCACTCTTAAAAGGAGCTTTCCAGGGCTCTTCAAGACACAAGTGAATTCATGAGGGTTGTACAGGGCCTGACATGCTCATAAAACTTGGCTTCTACAGGATCATAGATGTAATGAATCTAGAGTGACCAGATAATCCATGACAGGGAGGACACTGAGCCTCAACAGGGCTTAACTCATTTTAACTCAGATTCAAGATTTTAACTCATTTCAATTAAAAGGAGCAGGATTTCACTTAAGCACCGAGTTCTTGCTGTGTTCTGATTGGTGTCTCCTATACTCATGCATTTGTGACTAATGTTAATATGAAACAGCTGGATGAGTCTTTCAATCAAGGAAACAAACCAGTCAACAAACAAGAACCACCAAACTATTTAGCCAAGCACAGGAGCTTCTCAGTTTTACAGGGGTCCCCCAATTCTGGCAGAATAAATTTCCATGACTTTTCCAAAACTTTCAGTACCATAAGAAAATTTTCCAAAACCCACAAGTTTGCTTTGATCTGATGATCATGCAGTTTCAGATAGTAATACTACAATTTTCAGTACAATAATAGCCAATCTGCTTACCAAATAAACACAGACGGTGGACAACTTTCAGCAATGTGCAAATAGCGTTCAATTATTAAAATTAATCCCAATATTAAAATAATTATACGTACCTTATGATTGGTAGAGGCAAACGGAGTCAAAAACAGGAAACTATGATCAATAAAATTCAAATACAAGCAAAAAATTAAATAAATAAAACAATAAAAACTGCAATAGCAAGCAAAAAAGCAGCGACCTCAAATGCACAAAATCTGCGCGGTAAAAGTGACGGAAACAGATGTTTACCAAGGTAGTTAACTATTGACTTCCGGTTGTACATTTCCGTTGCGGAACGAAGCGGGGAAAAAAAATGAACAAGACTAGTTTCCAAAACTTTTCCTCTCTATCCAAGAATTCCAAAACTTACCCAGGGCCTTGAAAAATTATTTCAAAATTCCAAAACTTTTCCAGGTTTTCCATGACCGTTGATACCCTGGTTTTAGTCTGTAAAGCCTGAAGTAGCTCAAAGTGTCCTCCTTGACATGGACTATCTAGTCACCCTAAATTAATCTAATTTAGCAGAAGGCAACAGAGAAGCTTAGATTAGATAAACACAAATGAGATCAGGCCCAAGAAACCATAAACCCCAATGCCCTTTACTCTATACCACACCAGGGGCCGGTATCATGAAGATTTGTTGGTTAGCTAGATAACTTGTCAGATTTAAGGTAAACTAGGCTAAATGTAAGTGAATGAAGACAAAGTCCATTTAATCTGAGGTACATTAAATCCAACAGGTTATCCAGCGAAGGAAGAAATCCAGCTTCATGATACAGGCCCCAGAAGACATCTCCCTCCTCTCCCTACATTTTTATTATACAGATTTTTTAACTTGTGCTGGGGGCTCTGGTGTTAAATTCTGCTGGCGTTTTTCATGGATCGGTCCAGATGACTGCTTCAGAGAGATTCCATTTGTCACTCCAGGGTCCATGCACAGGTCTCTCCCAGGTGAGAAAAATTATGGCACATTCAAAGAAACTTGGTGCAAAGACTCACTGGACAGCAGAAATCCAGTTCAAAACACAAGATATTTTTATTTGTACACCCAACATAAGTTACAATTTGTTTCAAAGCAAAGGACACATTACTGACAATGATTAAATGTTTGGTAACGCTTTACATTAACTGCATGTTCATAATGCATTTATAAGCAGCATGCAAGTATAACATTCTAAAATACCTTAACAGCTTTAATACACATTAATATTTTTATATGATAAGGTTTTTAATGTTTGTATATTACAGCCGCAGTATCTTTTAGAAGTTTTATTAATGTAATGCTTTAAGATATGTTAAGGTATACTTACATGCTGATTATGAATGTCCAATGAATGCATAATGAATGCATTATGAAGGTCCAGTTACCAAATGTTTGTTCTTAACCACTTTTAACACATCTGGCTTAACATACTTCCCTACACTCAAAATCCAGGCTCTGATAAACTGAAACCTTCATACATCTGGTGCATTACCCAAGCAATTTAGACTAAATGGTTATATTGGTTAATAAGCAATGTGAATTTAAATAATTTGCCTAGCATGACTATTAGAAGAAAGTTGCTTAAAACTTTAAAAACAAACAAATAATGGATTTTAACAAGTTAACTGTACTTTGCAGGACGGGCTGCTAGCTCTTCCATACTGGGTATGTTATTAGCTAATGTTAGCTTTCTGCTAAGAAAACTGCAACATTACCTATCAGAGTTCTACAAAACATTGCATTTCTAACTGATCAGAATACATTTGTCTAAACTGTATTTCATATGTACTTACAATTTACATTACAATAATGTCAACCCCTCCCCTTTATAGGTGAAAAGTCAGAGGGTGCTGGAGAGAGATGCTAATGGTAGCTACAAGGCAGCATTTTCAGAAAGCAGCAGGTTGCGGATGGTCTCAGGCTGTGTGGCCAGTTCCCCCAAAAATCTCAGGCCAAAGGTCGGCTTAAAGTACGCCCAACAGAAGCTGAAACTAGCCCAATATTTGAAATCCCAGTATACTGTATCTTAAAGAAACAAACCAGTATTTTGCATGCTGATACACATTCGATTGTTCAGCATTTTAAAACCACAGTTAAACACAATGACGTCACGTAGACCTACACACTCTTTTCCCCAGAGTTGCCAACTCAGCTGGTTGGACTGAGATTTTCAATTCGAGACTACTATGCATATGCATTTACATGAATGTAACTTTTATTACATTGTAGGGGTGTAACAATATACTCAGCCCACGAGAACGAGACAATATTTTAAGGAAATATATTATTGGAAAGCAGCCTTTTATTTGATTAATATGAAAGACAAAAAAATGCTAAATAATGCAGATGTATGGTGAAATGTTTTAAATAATCAGCATCATCATATGCAGTAAGGAACAGAACAAATATCTAGCACCACAAACTCAAATGACAGGCTTCTTTCCTATTTGACTTCTCGATTGAACATAAAATAGAATATAAGTAAAACAATATAAATAACAAACATAAAACTGTTTTTAATGTTTTCTTCACCGGTGCAGTGGATTTAAGCAAAGAGCGATGACGGTGCTGCAAATGGCTTTGCGTAGTAGTAGCGTTGTGTCTGCATTATTTTCCTACAATGCTTACAGATGGTTCGTGTTTTGTCCGTCACCCTTTCGCCGTTTATATTTTCCACCGCTTACCCAAAATGCTGCCACACATAAGAGTTGAAAGTGTCTGGGGCATCTACTATGGTGATTTCGTCGGACGCCGATATGCTTACTGCAGCTGATTTGCAGCGCCTTCACGAGACCGCTTTTCACTCCGACGGGAAATCTCATGTTGTAATATCGCGAGACACGAGATCTTGTTACACCCGTTACATTGTAAATCTTCTGTAGAGTTTACAAACTACCTCAACGCTTCTGATACAGCTAATTTTAGATTTTTAATGGAATAATACAGATTTGCCGTAAGACTGCTTGCGTGTGACTCTGACAGCGTGAGTGTCACGCCAAACGATAACATTACTCAGTCGACCCCGAGTCTGAGCATTCAATACAGCTTAGCCATCGATATAGCGTACCGGGCCTGAATTTAAGCAACGCTGATAATCTTATCGGGGTCATGAAGTTCTTGGACGTTCAGGTTAAATAGTTACCATTACTATCACTAAAAACAGCTGATCGTCATGTCTACAGGAATAACTATCTGACCAATAGCATATCAGACTGACATGTTGGCTACAACCTATGAACATGTCATGTGGTGATACGCTCAAATAGTCAACGCATAGGCCACCACTGCAAAACGGTTTGCATGGAGTCACATCAATGCTAAAACACGACGCGAAAAATATAAACTCGCGTACACAGAAAGAACTGCGTGTGCGAGTATCACAATATCGTAACAATATCACACAATAATATCATAATATCGCGCTCAGTCTGGTTTTTCCCTCTCAACTTAATAGCTTTCCTCACGCTGGAAGTAGATTAGCTTTAGCTGCTCCCTGCGCTTTTTTTGGCGGTTGGTTTTAACAGTTTGGGGGCGGGCTCGTGGCCGCTTCTGTCGGCGAATCCCATTGGCTGTTGGCTCCTACTGCACATCGCGAAGGGCTTTTCCAGAAGATAATGATCACCGACTAATGGGAACGTTGACGAGCAGCTAGGTTAAAGGCAAATCGTGGTTTATCTATCTTATAATAGCAATTTAATAGCCAAGCTTTAATTATTTTTACGAGCATGCATACAATGATTCCCATTGCCCACTAGCCTGTCCCGCCATCAACATAAAAATAGCAATGCTGCTCGGCTACAGACCCTCCATACACTAGATGATGACGCAATTTTTTGCACATTGTACTTTATTTTTTATTTATGCGCCACACCATGTTCCGTTTTGATTGTGATTTTGTTTGCGATGCTTATTCTTTTTGATAGTTTATTATTTTTAAATTATTTTATTTGATATGGACATCACAGTAACGTTAGGATTGTAACATTTATGCAGAAGGACCAGATGCACTGTTCGGTGTTTGTGGCGAAATCGTAATTTACATCGCTCCTCAGGAAGTGTTCAATAGACGTGTGGAATCGTGTTTGTTTTTCATTAATGTTTTTATACCAAACATAAGGTAAAATAATGGCATTCTGGAAATTATAAGGTTTAGTATAACCTTTGCTCGCCAGTGGTATATTTACGCGGGTTTATATTTTTCGCATTGTGTTTTAGCGCTGTCTAGTTTTGCCATGGAGGTGACGCCATGGTTTGTTGTTATATTATTAGGGCGCTTTCCAACCGCACCAGGTACCGTCCTTTTGGTACTTCGATAAATTATTTTTACCATGTTACTCTGTCAGACATAGGAAAAAAATAGTGTTTTGAAATTGTAATTATTCCTTTTATGAATTTTCGAATACATGTTTAAAAATCAGTTTAAAGTTTACTTCCACTACTTCAGCATAAGTGCTGCATGTGTTCTGTGAGACAATCGTAATCATTTTCATCCTTGCCGTTTAAATTACTCGAAGATGGGTTTGTGAGAATTTTTTTTTTGTTTCCTAAATTCCCCAATATTTTTTACAACAAAATCACATTGCTAGCCCTAGTATATGAAACAAAATAATGTGATATCCTAGTATATTAAACACAATGCTTGATTAATTCCTTGTTATGCCACCCTGACCTTGTTGTTGTATCTGTTCTTCCAACAAGATCGCATTTTTTTTTTTACTTTGTTTATCATTCTGAGAGGCGCCGTTTGTATTGTATTTCTGTGGCAGGCTATTTGCATAACCAATCGACAAAAAAAGGCCCACCCCTAAGTACCAAAGAAGCACTCCAGGTGGTTTAGCACTTTAGGTACTGGTACTCAACCGGAAGTCAATGGAAACCAAATGTACCATACCAAAAGTCTGGTACTCAGTTTGGTGAAAAAGCACCCTTAAGTCTGAGACTCAAATAGAACGTCTCACATTGAGCTGATATGCTGTTAGGGTCATGTGATTTCGGCCATGGTGTACCTTAGGGACATGTGATCCTGGCTGTGGAGTGCCATAGGTGTGTAAGGACAGAGGTCTTTTCACAGCCTTGAGCTGTGGCTGCCATTGCTTGATGCTGACGTGTGTACCTCAGTTATTCTCATAACAACACCGGTGCATAGGTAAGCCCCCGAGGGGCAATCAGTACTTTCAGCATGCACTTCACTGGTTTCACCTTTGCCTTGTTTGTGCGTGTCAGCACACCACAGATGAATGAAAACACAGTACGGTGGAGTCACAGCTCCATACAGGAAGGCCATGCAAAGGCTCACCAATATGATCATTTAGATCGAATCCATTGTTCAGATGCACCTTGACCACCAACGAATCAAAGCACAAGGTATTCACAGGTCCCTAATGATCCTTGCCAAGGTCTTCTCACCCAAGAGTCTAGTAGGAGGTTTTGCAGTATCAGAACGCCAGATACCTGATTCAAAAACAATTTCTTCCCCCAAGCCATCTGCATAATCAACAGTAACAATACTCCTCGCACCTAGAGTTTATATAGTTCGTAATGTCTTAAGTGTTGTTTCACTGCATGACTGCGCTAACATAATTCAGTGGGCACTTTATTAAGTACACCTCTGTAGTACCAAGGACAACCCCTTTTTTGTCTCAGGCACTTCTTTAAGGAGTTACAAGTTGAGTGAAAGCGATTCTGTTTCGCAGTGTTGAACTGAGCGGTTAGTTTCATATGCATGCCCTTCCTGTTAGCTTTAACAAGTTTGGCCAAACTCCTTAGACCTATAATTAACAAGGTGTTTACAGCCACAGAAAAGCCACTGACTGGCAGTTTTGTTCACCACACCATTCTCTGTAAACTCTACACAGTGTAACTGTTGAGATGCTGGAGCCACTGCATATGGCACCCACAGTCACACCACAGAAATACTGAGATCAAGCATCTTAGCCATTTAGCGCTTAGCTGCACAGCAAATGAACTGCATGACCCTGTTGACATGCTTTGCGTATTTAGTTGTAGTCACATGATCTTGTATTTACAGGAGTAGGCTGTCTGCATTACCAAGCAGGTATACCTAATAAAGTGGCCACCGATGGTATGCTGTGTATTATTTACATACTGATAGTAGCTCATTGTACTGGGTGTGGCTGAAAGAGAAAGCATTACAACACACTCGTTGCACACGGCAAATAAAACCTTAAATCTTGAATATGTAACTCTGACACCGAAAACATCGTATGGGCAGTGATAATCATCAGGTATACACTATACAAAGCCTCTGGCATTTCATACATGTTTAAGAAACACTTCCTTGTTAAAGAATTCATTATAAAGCACATAAAAACACGGAAATGTTAACCAGCATGATAGAGGACCTAGTTACTCAATGTAGTACTGTGCAACAGTGAAATTACCAAATACTAACAAAGTTGTAGATGAGGAACAACACAAAAGCAATGGCACATTGCACAAGGCTGACCCACAAACACTCCAGGGCTCAAAGGTCCACAGGTGCTGGGGCGGACATCACATAAATGCAATCACACACAGGGGCGCAGACAGAAACACAGACATGCATCAGGAGTGGTACAGCCAGGCGCTCACACCTCAGAGGAGATCAGGAGAAACGTGGGGGAGAACAGCTCACAGCGATGGGCACGGATCACGCACTGGTGTTCGCAAAGCATACGCATGCATTAACAAACTCATGCCAAATGCATCCAAGTGAGAAAGAAGTACACTTACTGCTCCCTTGGTCTGATCCCTGCTGAAAACGTACGGTCCAGACAAAACATAAAAATGTAAACAAACGAATGAGATGAGAGTCTCTGTGACGGCAGCGAATCAGAGAGCAGAATGGCAAGGATGCGCTCAGGCCCACGGAAAGATTCTAGAGAGGACAACCTGTCTGCGCTGTGCCTCGTGCAGGACTGGTGCGCTGACAGCGTCCCTGCGCCTTTATTCTGCTGGCCCTTCCTGCTTCGCTGCACTGGAGCCGCTGAGGCCTGGTTTTAGCACAAGGAGCTAAGCTCTCCCTCACTCTCCCTCGAAGGTTTCATCCCTTTCAGTTACGCAATCATACACGCCCCTGTCGTCAGCTCCAATCAGATATGGCCTCCGTGAGGGGTGCAGACGCGCCAGGATTTAAACTGGAGAAGGAGGGAGAGACGGAGGGAGGGGGAAAGAGGGAGGGAGGGAAGGTTTTAATGAGTGAACAGCCCTTGCTATTCTGTAATACATTCAGTGTGAAAAAGGTGCATCCAGTAAGAGAATGATTTGCTTCGATTACTGATTCATTTATTATCAATCAAAATGTTCAGTTGTTTTTATGCATTTGCAGTTCCATTGCGGTACTTACTATATACATTTTTTTGTGAATGTAGCAAAAAACTTAAATTACATATTAGGGAAGGATTCTGCATACGGTAAACATTGTGAAAGTATTGCATTACTGCCCAAGAAAAGGAAGAATGAGGACATGCGATCTAGAAAAAAAGGAACAAGTCATGCAAACCCATCATGGTGGACAATGAAAAAACAAGAAACAAGGTTTCCTGGAAAATGCAACACAAAGCTTGGCCTGTGACAGAGCTGTCCGCCATAGAAGAGAGAGTGTCACTGTGAGAACAATGGCGCAGACGTAACAACACAAAACGTGTGCACACAGGTACTAAATAGCAGTTGCTCATGTTTGTGTGATTGCGGGGACTGTGTATTGACTCTCTACTCACCTAGTGCTGATAGTAAAACCGTCAAACCGTCAAAGTTGGACGCCTGCTCTTACAACACCACTCATAAAGCTGCTCTCTCTCCAGGAAGGAGACTAATGAGATGCCGAGACAGATAGCAAAACAGAAATGAAATGGCAGATTTAGAGCTGAGGTGCTGCTAAATGCCCCAAATCCTCTCCCAGTCCACCTCTAGTCTCTATCCACCAGCTTTACAAACAAAAAGAAAGCTATTTCCCAGGCTATCAAATGCCCGCTTTATTCAGAACTGCATGGCCAGATGCTGTGACTGGGACTGTAACCTTACACGTCTCCATTCATTGTACCTTTTCTCTCTTTCTATTTACACTTCAATTCAACCTCATTCTCTGTTGCACTCGATTCAAAGCGTAAGATGAAAATGCACTTTCAACACAAATGACGGGGCTTTTAACGGATGAGAATGAGAAGAGAGAGAGACAGGCAGATTTGGGAGGGGGGGGGATTCCGGAGATGTCAGACACCGAAAGGTGAAAAGCGATGGGAGAAATGGCTGAGAGAATACAGAACTTACGGGGGATAGAGGCGGGGGAAGAACGCCTTCACAGAGGGTGCTTGCTGACTGACACATCAGTTAACCAATCACGGCCGCATGCACTGCATTACATGCGCCACTGCCTTCAGAGACAGTGCCTGCTGACGGACAGATCAAACAGGCAAAACAATCCACATCTGAGCTTCCTGAATGTTCCATGACAGGTTACATGAAATTCTTGCCTTACATTAAAATTTTTTAACTTGGTTATAAGTTGTTTCATCCAAGGGACATGTTTTGTTTTAACTCACCACATCTGGCATTTCAAAAGAAAATCAAGTGTAACATGTATTTTGAAACATCAAGCATTGTGACACTTTTAGGGTTGCAGCTTCCTGGAATGGAGGAAAGAATCATACACACAGGCACTGACTGGACTCGAGAGTTGTCTTACCTTTTTGTGGACATGCACAAAAGCTAAAAGTACCTAAAGACATTCAGTCAAGTGATGACAGGAAATAACCATTTTTTTTCCAAACTGAAAATACAATGGATCGCTGTTATAGTACCCAGCAAGATTTAAGCATTTTCAGCTCAAGTTGTTTTTTTTTTAGAATTCCTAAAACACTGAGAAACTTCTGCTGCAAACAACACCCAGACCGAGACGGGCCTGCATCTAAGGGAAGCACTGCTTCCAGGCTCACTGACTGCAGCTTGACGGGACTTTTGTTGCTGGGCAATTTGCAAAGACTGGAGTTTTTTTGCTTGCTCTCTGCTGTCTTCCCCTTCATCCCTCTCTCTCTCACTCTTAACTTGGATGATGCTGCTTTCAAACTTAGCACCAAGCAAATTAAACTGAGCCAGATGCAAGACTACACGCTTTCAGTGTCCGGTCTACACTAACCTCACATGACAAGTACTCCCTGTCACCATAAAATGCCTTCATGTGTCTCTCCATTCTCTCATTTCAGTCACCCCCCCCCCCAGCATTCCAAAACACCATTTCAGAGGTATTTTCTTCCTTTGGGCCTGTCACACGTGTGAATTAGCCCTCTCTCCTCCTCAGCAGGGCTACCACAAGAATGCTAATCGACATCGCGGGACTCAAAGTAAGGCAAGCTGCAACAGACAAGTGGAGGGGGAAGGGCCACGGCAAAAGTTTATGCAGTTCAAAAAGCCATGAAAATGCCCTAACCCTAAAAAACTGTCCTGTCGATGGGGAATACAGAGTAATGATCCCTAATGTAAAATGAAGGCTTTAACGGACCCGGTGGAGCGGTGGCATCCAACATTAGGCAAAATGAGAGCAAACACTCAGACATGCAGTGTGTCCAGTGGACAAAATATGCTGAAGTTGGATATGCAGAACACGCAGAAGCTTATCAGTATAGGTGAAGAGAGGTTAACCTGCATCCAGAATAGGTCATCAGGGTTGTCGTAAACATTTGCCAGGACAGCAAAAAATAAATGAATAAATAAATAAAATTAAATAAACACATACTTTTTGATGTTAAAGGGGACTTAGATGCTGTAGTAACAGCTTATAAATTTGCATTCACCACTATACAAGCTGCTACAAGAGTATCTGGACATTGAAGCCTGCAGACACAACGATGCCTCAGACCCTACAGGGAAGCCAGTGAAGTGCAGGCCCTCCGCACAATTACTCATGGACGTACAGGGTGTCCCGGCCTGCCGGAGCACGGTAGGCTTGAAGAACCCTTAACGCAGGTTAGCACAGATTCTCATCGACAGGGGGGCTGGTACGACAGAAACAGCTGTGCTGTACAGACGAGGGAGTGCTCTGCTATAATTATCGGGCATGACAGCAAACTGGTCAAACCAGTAACGTGTGAGAGTAGTGAGAAGTCGAGCTGCACTCCAGAAGCTCCAGATACTGAATAAGTATCTAGAGAAAGGGCAGAAATCAGTGTGAGAGGAGTGTGGGAGGACCAATGCAGTGGCTTAGGCTCAGAGATTCATCAGTCCTCAGTACTTTATCTGACTACAGAATCTTATTTTGTAAAAAACCCCTTCTCTCTCCTGCGGCGGTGGTCTCTTTTGGTTAATAGCTTTCTTCAACCAAGGAAAACATGACACGCTCACTATTCTGATATTAGTTGGACATTGCCAAACTACACTATAGTCCACTTGTGATTGATGGGTATAGTGAGAGATGTTTTAAATGGATTTTAGTTAAGTATTTATAAACAAGCACCACAAAGGTGGAGCTGGTTAAAGAGAATTCATCTTCCGGCTAATGCGCTTCTCAGCTAGGCTGTCTGCTTGAAACGTTTCCATCACACAAAATGGCAAAGTAATAACATGATGTAATACAGAATAATCGCTTACTATTCATGTACACCCGGTTCATATTTCGCCATTGTTTTTGACATTTATGTTAAGGACAACCAAAGAATTAATAAGTATTTTTGTTGCAATTAAAAGCCTATATAATATTTTTCCACTAACAAGAACATCTTCTGGCTGCAGGTAGACTCCACAAAGCGTTAAATGAGAAATATATTTAGCTGCAGGTTAATATAATTAAATTAAATTAAATTACCCAGAACTGTAAAATATAAATTGTGATAACCAAGAAACAAGCTTTCTATTAAAAGTAAACAACAACAATAATAATAAATAATCATAATAATAATAATAATAATAAAATAAATAGTGGTCTATCTACGTGCTTTGGACTCGCAATAAATTGAGACCTTCATTGGGATATGCATTTTATTAAATAGCTTAGATGTATGGAAATTAGTACTAATCCCGCACATTAATTGGTTTCTATAATTTCATATGACAAAACATTACGTTGACGAAGAAAATGTGAATCTGCGCGCACAAAACTTCACGTTACTTTGCAAGTTCACAGTGAGGTGGTCCGCTTTATTTTTGAACATATTGGTTTTCTCGCCCTAAGATTTTCTGTTCCTATACGGATCTTTATGAAAACACAATTAGTGAAGCAGTAAAGCAACGGCGTGACAAAGTTAAGGCGATTTTTAATAGTGCAGTTTTGCTTACATTAAATGACGTAATGGTTACACCACTTTTGGAAACTGTTCAGAAATTCCCCGATATTTTCATGTGAATGCTGATTTTAACAAATAAGTAGGGATCTGTTATAAAAACAAATAAAAACTTCCGTTTGGGAAACTTGTCAGATCAAAGCATAGGTAACATATTCCATCGCGATAACCCAGATGTGCTACTGATAGAACGCACAGATCTATTTAAGTTATTTAACGCAGCAAGGCATCCATGATTTGCGCATATGTCCGAACCTACACCAAGCATAGAGACTTACCTTTTTGCCTTTAGCTTTCTAACGGATGATGCGCCACGCTACCCTTTATAGATGTCTGCCAATAACCAGCACGATTCAGCTATTTTGTAGCAGCTGCGAAAATAGTTTGCCAATGTATATATTTTTCAGTAAACACAGCATCTGCCAATAAAACGCAGTCTATACTAATTTACGCTAAGCGGTAAAGCCTTTATAGGACAGCTACCATTTTTCCCCTATAACATTGTTATAAAAATGGATTATGATTAACCGCACTTTAAGACAAAGCATACACATAACCAGTTTTCTTCCTACACGGCTGTGAACTCTACATAAAAGATAGACAGTTCTTGTATGTTAGGTTAGGTGACGACTGCAAATGCACTGCATCACTGGTTTATTCATTGGATAAATCTTGTGTAGGTGGATCTACTGTTGAGATATTTCCTCCCGGTTCCATGAAACGTTCTCATCGCAAGGGAGCCCTTTCTTTGGGACCAAACTAAACACACTACCCAGCGGCGAAACATGCGACCTTACAAGCCTAAAAAAACATTATGACGGTGCATCGCCCACCTATTGATTCTGATAGCTCGTCTGCGGCTGAACCGCACCGCCCTGTTTCTGGATCTGAGAGATCCGCCCACGTTTGCATACGATTGTGACTCGAATAGGGTAAGACGACTTTCAGTCAAGGCCGGGGCTGAGCGAGCCTCGCCGGGCAGGGATTTCAGGAGGGGAGGGGAGATGGTTGGTGGGGAGTGTCCCGGCACCTGATTCATTGGCTCTCCGGTTTCTGCAAAACTGTTGCAAGTAACGCTTCATCCACTCCAGTGCTGTTACGGAAGGTGCTATGGCTATTACTCGGAATATGATTGGTGGACCGGAGACACGTGGCCTCTTATTCTTGGGATACACTTAATCTCATTGTAGTACTCTATTGTGCGTGTACAGTGTTACTCATACAAATTTCAGTGGCAACACAAATATCATAATTGTTGGGATAGAACATTTAATGAATAATTCTTTTTGTAATATGTATCAAAACTTAAAATAAATATTTTTTTCTACAGGTATCAAGAAAATACATGTTCTCAGGATGTCATGGTTAAGGTCAAATATAACCTCTAGTATTCTAGACTGTACATGGTTTTCTTATCACAGTTATGTAACAGTGAACAAAAGTTTCTTAACAAACTGTTTTTTTTTTCACCAACCAGTTGGCATTTTAACAAAAAAGACAAAGTAAATTTATAAAAATGTCACTATGTACAATTTCCGTAATAGCTTGTGCTTGTGCCATTTAAAGCTGCCAGTCAATAGAACATAAAGACAATGGAAACACCAAAATGATTTAAAGCCATCCGCTACAAACATTATAATAAATAATGTAAATACTGAACATAATAATCTATAAGAATTCAATGAGAGTTGACCACTCTGGACATGTAAATTCCTTTACATTGGGCCTAAAGCTGCTCTAGTAAAATAATAGTAATTCATTTCTGATGGACTGTTCTTACAAATGATCGATGGCTATTTCAGGCACTATTCACTTTGAACCTCCTTTATGTGCTGTATTTGTTATTCACTACCTTTACTACAGCACAGATAATACATAATTTATAGTATTTCGTAGATTCTGAAAGCTCACATATTTCATATACTACATCTTTAACTGTGCAGTCTGGAGCAGCTGAGTCACAGAACCTGCCCTAACTGAGACAATACTGTTTATGAACATGCATTGATATACATCCCTAAGGGTGTCTGCACCAAAGGGCGGTCATTCCCAGCGAATCTGTCCCTTAGCCCCTCCTGACATACCCAGCATCACTTTCCCCTCTGAGTCATAATAGAAGGTGCTGGAATCGGAGGTCAGATCAAAGGGGTCCCACATTGGATGAGGAGGACCAAACAGGGGGACCGCAGAGGAGCTGAGGTTGGGGCTGCTAATGCCACCGACGTGGCTGTTCGGGCTCTGCAGGAAAGCCAGCCGGGCCTGCGTGAGGTTCTGGGCGAACACCGTGTTCTGGTCCCGCTCCCTCCAGTCATCTTGCTGCTGCCTGTGGATCTTCATGTGGGCGTTACGGCTTTTTATTTTATAAAACATTCTGGGGGGGAGGAGACAGAAACATCCCCTTATGGTATCTATAATATCTTCTGCTGCTTTGCATCACATAACGGCTGATTGATTTACTGCTTACGCTACATTTCTGCACATTGCTGTTTACATTACCCTCACAATTATTATTTATTGTTCGATATTGTTAGGCCTTTATCTGATACTTTACCTGGATTGCTGGTATGATGATTTCGATAAGCATCATCTAAACAGCTAAACGCCGACGATCAAACTTACTTTCCACACTGTTTACAGGGAAAGCTGGTGGCCAGCGCATTACTGGAGACTGTGCCATCCATCACCGGTGGTCTGAGAATTGACTCCGAGATCGGTAATGCCTGTTAACGGTCCAAAAGCATGACCTTCAAGCTCTGGGCCAAACGGCATTCTTTATGCTTTACACAAATGGTCTCATGAAACAAGAGCAGCCAGTTACTTGGCCAGTAAATCTGTTTACAAAGCAATTTGAAGTGATTTATGGCTGAGCATGCTGTGCTGTGTGAGGCCAAGTCTGACAGGTTATAGCTACCAGAATCCAAGGCTCTGCATGGAGGCGGTTTTCATTGAAATTCTCACTGAGAGACGCGATTCCACACGCGGCATTAGCATTAGCCACGAAAACTTACACCGCTGTCCGCCGTGCCGCTCATAACTCCCTCTGCCCCTCTCTCCCTCTCCCTCTGTTTCTTCTGTTGTTCTGGTAGCTTCTTGGAGAGGTAGTAGAACTCCACACATTGGGACACACGCTTGGTCTTCACCTGACACATCACGTTCATACATGGCTGAGCATTATATAAGGCTGTATACGTCACTGGCTCTTAAGATCATCCGAGTCTGAGTAATATAATGCATAATTAAATATAATGATGCAAATATAAATTATGTTTTACAAAGAAAGTAAAAAAGTTGAGCGAGCATTGATGTATACGCCACCATTTCAAACCTGGCTTATAAAGTGTAAAGAAAAGGGAAATTACCATGTTATGTATCAGGTTGAAGTCCTTACTATAGATGTCGAATGCTTTATTAAACAGTCGCCGCTCACTCAGCATCCAGATGTCACTACCTGGTACGGAGGACAGCAGGATTACAGGAGCACAGGCATCCTTTTCTTGGGTTCCAGCAGTGCAATCATGTTTTATTTAGTTAGTTTTTTTTAAATAAACCAAAAAAAGTTCACTCAAAAACTTTATTCGGTAACATTAAACCTCCCCATTGCCCTGCCATACCACTGATATTCAGCCTTTAAATATTACCCTGTATTAGGCCTGGATGATGGGCTAAGCCATTACCAGTTTGCAATATTGTAATCCCTGTTCCTCACTTCTTATCTCGCAAATAACATTGATTTTCAGGAAAATATCAAAATTGGATCTTGACTCTTACTTAAATCTGATATATTGTCTAAAGTACACAGTATCCAAGAAGAACAGGGACACAGTTTCAAGTCAAGGTCCTAATACCTGTTTTATCAACTGTTGCATAGCTAACACTCATTACAAGATTGTACAAGTGAAAGGTTGAAAGGATTAATGGAGAAATAAGAGGTGAAGGACAGAAGGTTATAGGTTATGTACTTACCACAGTAATGGTAGTCTCCTGACAGTGAAGGAGTAGACAATAATAGCATCTCCACAGCGGCCTAAATGAAAAAACAAAGAGAACAGGGAGACAGGTTGAGAGAAACTATATCTCAAGAAGTACCTGGATATTATTAGTACAATGGTGAGAGAAAATTGCAATTTCAGAAGTAGAAGATTAAAGGAGTCTTGGGTTAATGAAAAAAGCATAAATGCTAACAAAAAATTATGGGAAACAGAGGTAATAAGCAATACAGACACATAATTAAAGTATGCATTGGATGCATTCTACAAGATGCAAGCTAAAATAAATGGATGCTCAGGAGACTTGGTAAGCATTAAGCAAATGAACAGAGAGCTGTTAGTGGGAAATTGTTTTCTTACCATAGTATTACCCTGACAATGGGAGAGGCAGTGCAAGGCAAGCTCTAAGTTAGTGCCACCTCCTGGCACAGCACTGGAACTGCACAGGTCCAAAAAAATCTCCACTGATAAACAGAAGGGTAATACAGTGAGACAGGTTCGCATGCTGTACTGTACACAGATGAGGCACCATTTTCAAACATGCCAGCATTGCATATTTTCTAAGTGCTTGCCTCATTACACTACCAGAATAGTATTAAAAACTAACCCCAATGTACTTGGTTGTGGGTTCAAGTCCTAGGGAGCACGCAAGTGTCAGATAAATGAATCCACTGCAGTTCAGCACTAGTTTTTACCTTGTTCCTGCAGGGTTTCACTCTCCTGAAGCTCCACCCAGGGTTTCCAGAGCAGAGTCTCCACGGGCGTTTCAGCAGGGCCGGTGTCCCCTCTGTCCCGTAGCGGAGGCAGCTCTGCTTGGAACTGCGGCCCCACGTTCACATGCCTGAAGGAGAATCAGACAGGTTCCGGCAGCTCATCAGAGTCCAGGAAGATCAATGAGCTGCTCACCAGTCCGGTAATTAAACTCAAAGAATAATGAGTCAAATATCAGGTGAGACGCAAGGTGCTTAGTCTAAGTGCCAAGAGTAAATTGTCAAGCTGTAGAAACAGGCTTGTCGTGGATAATGGGATAGTTAATGAACAAGTTCTGATGAGCTCTTGGTTCGTAATTGTGTGGACAATTACATGTTATTTCATTTGAAGAATGCACAAGGGCTTGCAATAGAGTCCAATTGAGTATCCCGCGCATCATGGCACTGTCAGTAACAGGGGTGAATTATATTCATGTTTCCATTCGTTTGTCTCTTGAGGTCCACGCATCAGACAGCATGACTGTCAAGAACCATCGTCTGTTTAACAAGCCGGTTATCTTTGCGAACAGGCCTAAAGCTTTGCGTAAATGTATATTGCAAGGTTTGGTCAGAATCAGAATCCCTTTATTTGCCATGTACAAAAAAAAGAACAAGGAATTTGTGTTGGTGGTGGCGGCGGTATACAGTTTAAATTGCTCAAGACGAAAAAAAAAATACATGAAAACAAAGACACAAAAAACAATAACCAGAACAGAAATACAGAGAGACAGAATAAGAAGATGTGCTACTATTATTCAAACAAATAAACATGTGGGTATATAAATTATGGTGAAACGACAAGAAGTGGGGTACAAACAGTTTGGGGGGTGTGTGTGCAAATAAGTGTAGGAGTGTAAAGCACGGTGGATGACCTGCTGTGGAAAGGTCCCATCACATCAGACCTCATTTAGGATGGTAACGGCCTCGGGGTATTATGCCTTGCCTGTTTTGGAGTGTTTGAGGACAGCATGGAGAAGCAGCTACAATGCAGCAGAAGAACGAACAGGTGCCGACGTGCTTACGGGAGCCGTGGAGAGTCTTCCTCCCTCGCAGACCAGAAGCCTCCCTGGTGTCCTGTCATCCAGAGCGTGACATTTGTCGTTAAGCGCTAGCAACAGTACACAGTGTTGTGCCTGCTGCTCCTACTGAACCTATTGGCTGTCATTCCGGGAAAACATTACCACCCACCCTCTGACATCCAGGCTAACAAAGCTAGCTGGAACTATGCGTAGCTCACCCGGCCGGAGATGCAAGGAGGGAAGCAGGCTGCAGTAGAGCCCCGAGCCCCTGCGGAGGGGATTCAGCATGGGGCTGGGGGTGTAGCGGGGGAGTGCCCCAGTGTAGTCCATCTCCAGGGTTCTTCCGACCTGGAGGATGCTGGAGAAGGAGAATCCGGTATAGATGCAAGGGGACGTGCTCTGGTTGGACAGAGGGGACAGGGAACCAAGGCGCTATCACAGCCAGTCTCCAAAGCCGGGCGACGGGAGGGAAATGGTGAGTGTGAGTACCTGTGTGTCTAGGGAACACTGAGACCAGCCTGATGTGGACTGAGACTCCAGATATGGCCTGGCTTCTTCTCCCACTTTAATCACTTCAGCTGGTGGGGGGGTCAGCAGCGGCACTGAGCACTGGCCTGTGGACAGAGGGGCACAGGGCTGGCCCCCCCCTCTGTCTGCTGTCTCCTGTCAGCGATGGAAAAAGTCCTTAAGCAGCATATTTTATATGTATATTCTGTATATAGTATATGGCAAAAGTTTGTCAAAAGGCAATCAACAAACATGTTAATAGCTATTTATCTCCTAGTGTGCATTTGCTTAGAAAAAAAAAACACAGTTTAATTTTAGAATATACAGAGATGAAGAGTAACACAATAAAAAAGTAATAGGAATTTATTCTGTTCTGCAAAAATTTACTGAAGTCCTCATGGACGGCAAGAACATCAACACATCAGTTCCCAAACCTCTCCCCAGCCATTCCATGTATTTGCTAAATTTCACCACTAGCTGAATTAATTAATTAACATAGTTAAATTAACCTAATTAGGTACCAATTAGCCAAACATGGTACAGTATGAGTCAATAGATACCTGAGTGTATCGGATGGTTACTGCAAACACTGGGGAGACTTTAGGAGAGGTTTTGACATGCTAAGCTGACACTCTTTGAGAGACAATAACCCAACATAAACCAACATAAATCCAACAAACCAACATTAAGGTTGTGATGGTGATGGATAGAATAATGAGGATGAGCAGAGGACAGCAAAATGAAGAACAAAAGGTCAAAGGGTAGACTGCAGATAAACAAGAGTTATTAAAATGAGCTGGAAAAGGAAGTATCTTTGGTGGGGGGTCTCAACCCTGCTGCTCCAAGTCACCCTGCATGTTGATTTTGTTTTAGCTAAGTTGTCAGCTAATTAGCCGTGACTGAATCTTAGATTGAATACATTACACAATAGAAGTCACACGCACAGACCTTCTGTCATTGCCTAGACACATGGAAGTTAAATTCTAACACAATAAGCAAATTTCAATTTAACCATTAATGACTCAGTTACTCAGTACTGAACTTCCACCAAAAGCTACAAATAATTAAGCATAGTAATCGTGAGTGTATTGAAATACTGGGCGCTGTCAATTTTAATGGCCATTGATCATTTTCAGGGATTAATTAAATCATATCTACATATCTTTACATGCCTGTGTCGCTGCTCAGCTGGACTGCAGAATGTCTGCAAGCTCTTAAGGAGGAAGTCAGCACTGACCCACTTTCAGTCGATTAACCGCTCACTCAGGCGTCACTGTCTAAGGGTTCAGCTGAGAGAGTCATTTAGCAGAAGCAAGGTCACGGAATGTACTGACCAGGTGCCAGGCTGCCGTGTGATCAGCAGGGGGCGCAGGGTTAGGATCTTGCAGGAAAGACACACAGGATTGTGGGTACTGCTCTGGTGGAGAACTGAGAGGCGTCTGAAGGTTACAGTGATCTGAGTAAGAGAAAAGCAGAGAGGTGGGTGTACAAAGCTCAACCAGCAGCCATACAGCAAAAATAGCACTTTTGCATTGGGTTTGAAAAGCAGATACAGCTGTATATGACAATACCGACCGAGTGCTTTCTAATAACAACCATTGCTCAGCACCATGTGTCCTTATACACACTGAGCTATCTGCTCAGATTACTCAACCTGGCCTCGGCAATACAGGGTCCTTTTAATAATAGTAGCATAATGACGCTGTTATAATGTTATCCTAACACAGCTTGATTATTCCAAACAATAAACGCGAAAATGAAGTCCAAGTAGTTTCATATCATTTGGGATGTTTTTCATCACTGGCATCCCATCCATACTGAACCAATAGGCAGATCAACTCCTGCATCCACCCTCCCCTTGAACAGGATTGGTTATAAGATGGATGGTTAACTAGAACAAAACACAACCTGCCATAACCGATTTAACATTCACTTGCAAAGCTAACTGGTCATAACCTGGCAGTACCCACGGAGTACATATTTAAGCATAGAAATGCCTGAACCAAGTACCTGGGATGTTGTACTCGTCCTGGTGAGAGGGGATAGAGTGTTTCTGCAGGAACTGTGTCTCTCCCGGGTACATCAGAGAGGAGTCAGAGTCCTTCTCCTGGTGCTGTGGATGGAAAGGTTCTGCCTGCCCAGCTGGGTGACCTGACTGCTGCAGCCAGAGCAGTGGAGGGCACTTCCCAGCAAGGGCAGTGCCAGGCAGGTGGCCTGCGTGTGTATGCGACAGGTAGTAAGGCTGCAGCCCCGGGGAGAATGAAGAGGAGCTGAAGTTAACATCCAGCTGCGCAGGCGGCGTTGTCTGTGCAGTCGGGAACTGAGGAGCATTCTTGGATGGGGAGAGGGAGGGCAGCGAGAGAGAGGCGGGAGGAGAGCAGAGGACGAGGGGTGAGGGGTGGCTGGTAGGAGGCGTGGGGGTGGCTGGGGCACCTGGGGGGCTGCTCACTTTCCCAGCTCCACAACCCGAGGTGAAGATCACCCCCCGGCCCCCGTTTTGAAACAAGTAGGCATTTCGCCGTGGGAATGCTTCCGAAAACGAGTCCAATTTCTGCTCACAGCCTCCGACTGCCCCTTGAAAGGTCCCGTGGTGGAGGTAGGTGGAGCGCCACTCGGACGGATCTTCTGATGAACGAAATGGCTTTCCCTGATCCGGCCCGTCCCCAAAAGCCACGGCACCCATATCCGTGTGGGCGAGTGGCGGATTGATCCAGCGGCTGAGCCCGGCGCCGTCCTCAGACATGCACTCGCTATCACCCCTCGCCGCACAGCTGTTCAGTTTGCCGTGGCAACTGCTAGCCTCTGCCACACTCTCCAGGTGGCTCAGGGACTCCAGTGGGTCATGGCAGAAATGTGGCACAGATTTCTGTCCCTTGGCCAGAGGATAGAACTGTCCCTGATGCAAAGGGGTATCCTGAGCCTGAAAAGTGCGGTCCCCCATAGTAATGGACTGCTCTTGGTAGTGCCCTCTAGTGGAGAGAGAGGAGAGCGTGCAGGACAGTCATGGTGCTGAAACAGAAAAGGTGAGATGGTAGATTATGTCACTATAGATTTACAAAAGAGGGCTGTGAGCCTACTACATTTTTTTTCCAGAGCACATTAACATTTTATGTGTTTAGCAGATGCTATTATTCAAAGTGACATACAATTGGGAGAACAGGACCTGATTCTGGGGGCTGACAGTGAAATCCCCCTGCTGACCACAGGATGTGAACTAGCAACCTTCAGATCATGAGCACAGAGTGTAAACCTGCTGAATCATGCACCGCCCCTGATACAGTGTACAGTGTTCTGTCCATAAAACCCAATATACAGTACTAGTCAAAGGTCTTACATATATGCTGAGCTCTCATTGGCCGCGTTTCCTTCACTCTCAGGTCAAACTCCTCCAATACCCTTTCTACTGTGTATAGGTCTGGCGCTCACGTGATGTGACACTATCACTTTCCTTTGTAGGCGACTCGTCGTGCCAGAACAATACTGTATGTTTAAAATCTATGACACACACATAAGATAATGATAATGGTAACTCTTGTATATAAAAGTCCTACTACACTTTAACTCAAATTTATAGCCATAAACAGACCTTATTATCATTTTGAGAATATAACAGAAAACAACACAGTATCTCATGAAACAAAATCTACTCAAAATAAATTTCATTAAGATGCTTTTCCCATTCTAGGATACTGTCACTGCACTCAACAAAAATACTGTGTTACAATATTACATTCTGAAGAATATTGTCTTTAAGACAGTGCTGAATTGAATTCAATTTTATTTGATCGGTTCTTGTCCTTGTAGTATTCGTAAGTTTGTCGGATAATTTCATGTGTGGGCATATGTGCATTTCTACAGAATATACTGTCATCATGGGATCCGTACAAAGTTATTGTGAACTTGTCAAAACCAGACATCGTGGGCCGGTTTCCATAAAATTAATCCAATTAATTAAAAAATCTATAACTTTGTCTGATGTTTCAAATCTGAAATGCCTCTTGAGTTTTGCTATTGACATGAGGTAAAATATTAATAATTACATTTTAAAAAGTGAGAATTCCACCTGTGTATCCTTGCGCTTGTGAGTGTCTGCTACACACACTTCTGACTAAATTTACTGCACTCGCTACAGTTTTTTTTTGCTACACAGGTTTATATGACACAGAATGAGATCATTTATCCGCTGTACACCTAAAAGTTTATATGTTATCAGAAACTCACCTAAAATGATATACCACACATATACTAAACACTATAATCTGCAATTCGATCTATGCGTATATTATATTAGGCTAATAAAATTAGCCAGTATTTCATTCGAGCAGTCTGTCATGCAGAATACCCAGTCTTTGTGATCTATTACTCCGACAATGGGCTGCACATTAGTCACTGGAAGTGATGGTAACACATTATGGATTCTTTACACGCCTGCATCAGATGTATTTTTTGATCTGTCTCAAGTCAGAGAAATCCATTTTGTTTGATGTTTGTTGCTGTAGCTTTTCAATAAATTAAATCAGTTTAGTCAGACAATGTCACTACAAACTTCTTTTTGGTTAAATATTTGTTTGTTTGGCTTTTAGCTTATTATTATTATTATTATTATTATTACTACAGGCTTTTAAATGTGATTTTAATGTCTTTCATTTAAATGTATTCTTCTGCTTTTGTAAAACACTTTGAATTGCCTTGCGTATGAATTGTACTATATAAATAAACTTGCCTTGCCTTAATGTCCAAGTATTTTGATATGTGCCTGTATTCACTAAACCTCCCCAAAGATCACTCTTGCTAAGGGTATAATGCTGTTGTATCTCTCAGTTCCCTGCGATCTGCGTCCGCGAACAGCTCTGCCTGTTTCACACCTGGACCTTTTACCAGCTTGTCTTTTTTGGTTTTCTAGAGCAGGGACTACATTCAGTAGTCTACAGAGGAATTACAAAATGCAAAATAGAGCCAGCCAGCTCAAAAAAAAAACATATGCTCAGTATGATGTGTACGCTTAAACACACGTTGTGACTTCCATTCCGTTTGTACTGAGTATCTATGCCGCTGTATGAAGGTGATGCCAAGGCCTGCAAATGAGCATTGTTTCACTCTATCCTTGTCTCATGCACTCCTCCTTTTCTTTCTTTTTCTCATGTAAATAGGCCAGCGCACATTCTGACTCACACGCAGAGAGGTAATAGGGATGACTGAATACCGTAGTTCATAAGTTCTTGAGGTTGTAATGAAACCCTCCTATTCTCTCTAGCTTGTCGCCACCCATGCCTCCATTTTCCTTAACACAATGATTAGTCATTTTTTACCTTTTCTTCTCTTCTTACCTTTTTGTCTTCAGTTCCTTCATTTTTCACCTATTTGTGACTCTCAGTCTGTCTCATCCTCCACTGTCTCTCACCTATCTTTTTCTTGTCTTCATTTTTCTACTCATCTCTCCATTTCCCATCTTCTAGGATGCAGCCTCTCCTCTGCGTTTCCTTATTTTCCATCCATCCTAATGGTGCAACTACGGCAAACTAGTCAACTGGTCCCTCTAGACCCCTTTCAAACGTATATATGCAGACATTCAAACCCACCCCATTCCCCCATTGCGCGAAGGCAAACGCCCAAAGTGACACACACTTTATTCGGCAACAGGTGTGGGGGATCAAAACATAAATTCTCAGTTGTCATAGAGATCATCTCACCTTCCCATCCCCCCCCATCTCCCCCAAACAGAGACCACATCCTGGGGCAAACAATTTATGACAGATCTCCTTTGCTCCTGTCTCTCTTCTCTGCCTCTTATTGCTATAGCAATTTGACTAGCAGAAGAGACACTGGTATAAATCAATAAGAAAGGCTACCTTCTCCCTCCATCCCCATTAATACACTATGAACATTTTTTTTTAAATACTGAATGTGTATTAGGAGACTGAGAAAGCACTATCTGGTATGGCAGCATAATGAATAATTAACTGAACCCGTGAATTATGAATGTTTACTAGTTCAAGATGTGTGGCGGAACATTTTACCCTTTGAGCAGGATGAATAAGGAATCGCTGCACCAAATATCTATATCCAGCTGGATAAATGAATATTTTACTAATAGTATTAGAAGTAACAATAGTAGAAATGAAAAAATGAACCCACTACGCAACTAAAAATTCATTTGGGAAAAGTACCATTTAAAGGGGAAAGGTGAAAAGGAGAGGTGGATTGCTGCCACATCTCACAGTTTCCTGGGCTCCCCTAGACACTATTACTTAAAGAGAGGCGAAGGAAAGTATGAACTGTCAACCACAGAGCCTCAAACCCTGGCTTCAGGAAACCTGCTCTTAAGCCACGCGGCGGGAAAGTTGAGAAGGGATTCCTCTTACCGGTGTGACCCCAACCGAGACCTAAAGGTCTCACCATCGACTCGAAACTACTGCTCCAAATAAACGTCCCCTGAGATGTTTTGCGTGAAACAGGTAAAAATATACATAGGAAAAACCAACTAGACTGCCCAGTAAATAGTATTATGTACTCATTAAACATATATGGCAGAATAATCTGATTAGCCTGGTGAATAACACACATTGAAAATTTTTGTGTGGGCTGGTGTCGACAGACCAGTTTCTCATGCTCACTTTTCCGGATAGTAAACCCTTACGTTACATAACATCAAAGTTTCTGATGGTAATAAAGCCAACATTACCACAGGGCAGTCACACTAGTCATTTCTTTGCCATTGGTCACCATTAAGCTGCTTTTTGTATCTGAAACACAAAGTTATATATTTATGATCTTGTATCGTAAAACAAGCCACAGCATTTTTTTGTAGTCAGACACCAAGTACCACTTGAGCTTTTTGCCTGGTATTACGCTCTTCTATCTCTCCTATATTCTCCCCTTTCATCTTACCGTTTGCCATTGTTTCCTCTGTTTCATTCCTTTCTCTTCTAACATGTCAGAAGTGGTAGAGCCAAGGCCTGTTCGTCCAGGGCCAGGCAGTCAGACACACCAACATATAGCGCAGATATGAAATTTACCATGACACATATCTCTGTAGGCACCTGTGCCTGTGCGCGCATGTGTGCTTGTGCGGATGTGTGAGAGTGTGAGCGTGAGTGTGTCTGAGTGCATTTATTTCTCTTGGTGTGGTATTTCTCAATGTATTGTTTACAAGAGCCAAAATCTCGAGTGGTGAATGACTCACAGTGTCTGTGGTCTACAGTATGTGAAGACGTTTATGTCACTTCTAGAAGTTTTTAAGTGAATCTTTATAAGTGTATCACAGTTTTTCATAAATGCATGTTTATCGTATAGCCAGTGTGTTTGTCACAATGCACGTAGTACGCATATTCTGTTGCTGGCATGTGGGCCTCTTACAGAGGCTCTTATCTGTGTGAGTGCCAGGCTCACTAGAGCTGCTGTACCTGGTCGTATTTAGTCACCTGACAGGAACATGACCCAGAACTGGCAAAACAGCGCAAAAGTCAACCAGGAAAACCTCCAAACTCTGGAACCTCAATCTACTGTGCCATCTAATCTTCAACCAAGACTCTCTTTTAACAGTATGGCGGCATCTTCATTTTCACATTACTGCTTTTTTCTTCCTCTGTCAGATTCATTTCATAACATTTCAATAACATTTACGATAATTCATAAATCTCGCACTGTAGTCCATATTAAGAATAACTTTTGTAAAACAATACACCAAGAAGTATATTTATTTAAACATGACTGGGAAAAACAATAGCAGAACAAAGGGCAGCACTAACTGTAACCCTGGATATTTCAGACCTTACTGAAGCTGTCCAGATATTTTATGTTGATAAGGCATTCTGCATTTTGTTTATCCTTATCGAGCAAATTCAAACATACATAGTAGTGATTTAAGTCAATCAGTCCGCGTTGGCATTATAGGAGTAGTCCATCCATCCATCCATCCATCCATCCATCCATGCATCTTCCAACTACTTCCTATGGTCAGAATTATGAAGATTTCACTTGAAAACTGCAAAATGATTATAGAATTAATGTCACTAATTATGAAGCTGTATATACAGTTCTGTAATGCGTTATTATTAATCTGAAATATTACTGCTAAATTAATAGTCATAGTGCAATTAGTGCAATATGAATCTGTTAATATTGGAGCTATTGCACCCCCCCTTATAATTCCTTTGTCTAAATCCTGACTGGTTGGATTGATGGTGGTGGGAGAGACCAAGATGTGATGGTAAGATGGTAATCGTTCCACTAACTTTCTCTCCAACAGTGTTTCCCAACCCAATCCTCAGGGCCCCCCAGACAGTCCACCTTTTCGTTCTCTCCCACCCTCCTGCCAGTCAGGCCACATTTTTGCAAAGACGTGGACTATCTGGAAGTCCCCAAGGACCGGGTTGGGAAATACTGATCTAAAACACATGCGAGTGAGGGGCCACCCATAGGAAGAGCAAGAAGAATGCAGGTAGGCGAGCAAAGGTGGTAGTAGTGTGGAGGAGGATACATAGTTTTCTGGTTCTTCATCATATCAACATCAGAGCACGAGAACGAGAGACAGAACCCAGGGGAGGGGGAAGGCACCAGATCAGTCTCTGGACTTTTTTTCTTTCCTTTTCCACCACTTTTTCGCTCTCATCACTATAGTGAAGATGGGGAGGGGTGTCAGAGCAGGAGAGATAAGGGGAAAGGCATTAGCAACTGTCAGCGCCAAGCCCTACCACAAAGACGGCCGCTGGATGGAAAGTGGGGTACGGGGGATTTTGGCGTATTAACCAGCGCAACCGAATAATCTTTCAGTGACAACGTCACTGTTCAGAAATTTGAGACTGACAAAAAGTGTGGGAGTGAGGCAGCAGGAAAGCAGGTTTGAATTATATTATTAACAATAATAAGGCCCAGTGTGAAAATGAGACGAGGGAGGGTACGGAGGCTTCACACTATAACGCTCAAAGTGCCCGACATACAAATCCGACCCATCACCAACCAAACGATTCTCATCTTTATCTGAGCGCTCCGCACCAGCGCAGTCAGGCATTTTCATGTGTAAAAGGGTTAAGAGTGTTCCTCTGAATTTCCCCGAGCACTTGGATCTTTTTTCCTGCTTCTGTGGATCCGGGGTGCAGTGGTAGGGTCTGAGGGGTGTGGTGTGGATAGATTGAGTACCTACATGCATTGCTCTTCCCCGCCTCTTTTGCAACTGTCCTGCGGCAGAGAAGCTCTATGTGTCTGGCTCACTCCCTATCTGAGTTTCCTTTCTTTCCTTTGAAGAAACTCAAGGGTGGTTGGGGCGCCACATTATTCTCAACACAACGCAGAAACAGAACAAGAACAAACATATCTGTTACATACGCTTATATCCCTGGTTTAATCATGCTAAAAGCATGTGTGTAAGCTTCACTCCTCTGAGACTTGGAGTATCAGGGACGTGTGCGGGAGTGTATTAGGAACATGGATACCCTGGCAGATTTCGGGGACCCAGCTCTTTACAGCGACCTTTGAATCCATAAAAATATACAATTATATAATGTAAGTCTTAACTATTTAGACTTAGAAATGATGCACATCCATTACCATGAATATCAAACAACGGAGAATACCATAGCAATGTATGAATGTTCGAGGAGCGTAACCTACCATTTCCCAACTAAGAAATGGATCGATCCAAACGTGCCGAATCAAGTGAATAGCTGAAACTGAGAATAAGGTCGTCACTAGAGCGAGTGAGACTGTATCAGTGCTAGTGGGGCGGACCAAGGTGACATTTTGTCAAGGGGCCTAGAATTTCTAGCTACGCATCTGGATGCGAGACAATGCTAAATTTGTCTAAACATATTAATAAACTTGCTCAGCGTGATATCCTGAAAGTATGTAAAAAGATAACCTTCAAGGGGACTTTTGAACATAATTTCAGACTAACTCAACTAAAGATACCTAACAAGACATGACAATTTGTTTCTATGAATTCTTGTCCATGTACGACCACACATTTCATTAGCATTTTTATATCAGCCAATCATAGTGTCCCTCACCCAGGGTTCTATAAATCTACACAGTATGACAAGCTTGTGGTGATTGACATCTGTAGCAACCCTTGTTTCCAATATAGTCATTTCAATATATTTTGAATGAAAATGTTTTTTTTTATTAAATATTGTCCTCTGCTGAACACATGAAGTACTGAGCATATGTCTTAAGCCAGCAAAGAAAAATAGCAAGTGTATATCTGCTTAGAAGAAAACACAATCTGATTAAAACATAAGCAAATGCATAGTGGCACAGCTAAAACAAACTGAACAGAATTTCTTCTGTTCTCCAAAAAAAGTTATTGATATCTTGCAGATTGATATCTTGGCTAGAAAAATTCTTCTAGGAGGTGCCCCAGCCCCATTTTATTTACCTATTTGCTAAATTTAACTATTTGTTAAATTTCACCACCTTGAAATTCTCAATTAATCAATCAACTTAATTTTATAATTTACTTGATAAAGTATTAAGTAGATTCATATTGTGTGCTAGTGGTCGGGTCAACAAATACATGGGTATACTGGATGATTACTGCAAATACTGAAGCGGGTTTTTAAAATGGTTAGGCTAACACACTTTGACAAACATGATATCATTACAACACAATGTGACAGACAGAATACCATTAAAACGTAATTTCCTTTGACTGCCTAAGATATTTCCATAGTACTGTATATTTATGTACTTGAAGAATGGTAGTGTGATGTTTTCGATTATGAGCTGACATTTGCATGCCCTTTATAGCTACCTTACTGTACTACATTATGTTGTTTACTGGAATCACACCATGAATTTCCAGAATTTTCATGCAAGCTATTGATATTAACAACTGTAGCATTTTGAGCAACACATTTCATTTCCAAATACACCTTCAT
This sequence comes from Mormyrops boulengeri, assembly GCA_026781065.1. Classification (NCBI taxonomy): domain Eukaryota; kingdom Metazoa; phylum Chordata; class Actinopteri; order Osteoglossiformes; family Mormyridae; genus Mormyrops; species Mormyrops boulengeri. The sequence goes on along the minus strand of JAODLD010000002.1, from coordinate 24,610,983 downwards.
CTAGATAACTGTCACCAAATATTGTCATCATATGGATGCAAAAAAGATACAGATCTCTTATTCATATTCAGTTTCATGATTTTACAGAAAATAATGATCTTATGGTTGCGTAATTAATATGCTACTAATTATTTTACGAAAAAAAAATTGGAATTGTGACTGCCTTGTATTGTGACTTGCCAGTTCCTGAACCAAGACGTATCCTTCTGTCATATCCTTGAGCTGGGAACTTGGCAGGGACCTGACTCGATCCTGACATGAATGAGGCATTTTGTGAAAGTGTCAGCAAAGCAACAAATTAAATCTATTACTCTCCATATATTACGGTATATTATTAAAGATTTTCATCGCATTCTTGCGATGTTGTTAGTAATGTAAAATGCAAACAGTACTAGACCACTTCTGAAAAAGTTTCAAGCCATTCTATTATAGGAATATTCTTTGCATATTTGCACAATATTCGCTTAATAACTGAGTGGTTTAATATTTTATGTATTTCTACACTTAGTACAGTTAAAGACTGATAAGTCACACGATACATAAAACCAGATGCGAAACAAAAGGCAGAAACCCTACGCTAGCCTCCCCAAATGTTTTTTGCTGCCTTATTCATTCTATGGAACCAAATATATTTGTTATTTGCACACCTCATTGCACATATGCAAACAGGTATGATTCCGTTATAGAGAATATGTATATTCTGACACTATTGCAGTATGACATGTTTCTTAATTCTTTCTTGTGAGAACTGGAATCCTGGTAAACCCCAGTAATCTAGCTGAGGTTGGCTTTAGCTACTCATTTCGTTTCATTGGCAGCCTTGAAGCCTTGAATATAAGAGCAATGGACTTCATTACTCGTTACACTTTGCCGTATATAAATTTTAACTAAAACTCGAGCACACTTTGCTGCGATGCTGTGATGATCTACTGAAATATTTCATAAATTCCCTTGATTGTAGTTCCCAGTAATTCAAAAAATATATTATATGTGCATGTGTGGAAGAGAACCATATCCTTCTGTGCACAGAAGTTACCTGTGCTCACTGCAAGGTTTCGGGCAAGAAGCACAAAGACACATTGGACTTAAAAATATCTGCGATAGAAGTAAAAAGCAAATATTTAAAAAAACACATCAGTTCACTACAAAATTAATGAAAGTTTACACCGTTCTGGGATTACCGAAAATATTTTAACATTAATAAAAAGCTCTAAATATTGAAGAAGAAACAGGAAAACAACCACAGAAGAACCATGACAATGTAATGATTGATGTGTAACTATGGCTGCTGCCGACATCCTCTCAGGTAAGAATTTGTATGGATATATAACGACAAACGACCTAGTTCAGAGATGCTCTATAGTCTATGGACTTTAAGCCAAAGGATCCGCTGTCTGGGCTTGTTGAGTTCCATAGCAGAACTCATCTATCTCACAACCTGCAGCTCCATCATGGCGACTGTTTTGCATCTTTGCTGATGATTTCATTCCACCTGCATCGGCTATGTTAACAATCCACTGATTTCCCAGGCTCTCGGACTATGCCTGTATTATATCGACACTGCCGCCATCGCATTTATGACGTACTCTTAAGGTGCACAGCCGTAACAGCTTTGTACACCTAAAAACTGCTTTTTGTTTAAATTAATCAAATGAATGTACTTTTTGTATGTGTAAAGATAATTACAAATAACTATGCAATTTGATACCAGTTGATTTACCATTCGAATTATACTGATCTCTTCACTAGTTTTATACTAGACAGAATGGCTTCATGCGAGATTGGAAACATTCCTATTACACAGAGTAATAGACTAATATAGAGACATAGAATAACTAAAAATCCTGTTGTATCTCATCTCATTGCATTTATTTATGACTGCTTGTGATTCCTGATCAATGTATTAGTGTCTAAGTATCTGATTTTGTCATGTTTTATTTATTCTAGCCAGTAAGGCCATAAACGCATACAAGAGACACCTAGAATGGCAGACTCAAAATTGTCAATTCAAATGAAATTTGTTCAGTGTAACTGCGTAGGTGGATGGTAGAGCCCAAACTCTTTCCAACAAACAATGGTTGTTATTATGGTTGCAGATAGGCCTACATCTGACATCATCTACAGAACTGCTTTTACTGTTGGTAACAATAAGTACCTGAAAAACAGTATTAGTAGTGCATGATAAAAAAAGACTTAAAATTCTCCTAAAATGTCAGATATGTGGATTAGAACAAGAAGATGTTCCAGAAGAAGGCCTAGGTCTACAGAATCGCTACAGAGTACATCCTTACACGGAAAACATTTTCACGATATTACTATTCAACAAATGATCTTCTTTACGAAAATTAAGCCTGTTGTTACTGGTGCTGATACACGCAGAAAGAGAATGTGAAAAGACACGCTCCAAAATCATTATCACAACTTTCTTGTTTCGGAACGACTTCGTTAAACCAGGGCTGCAAAATGGGAAGATGTTTTAGATAAAGTATCTATTAACAATGTATTTTTACAATTTTATGTGCACAAACACACTCAACGAGTCATTGTAACTACACACAGACAACAGAACAAAGCTTTTGCGTTGCATCTAAGATTTGCTACATGTGAAATGAAACAGACCTCCTGGCGAACGCCAACATCAATGCCTACTCAATACTGCTTTCGCTCCAAAATAGGCAGGCACTCATCGGGCATATACGATCCTGTCTGATTTTTTGATTTAATCAATATTTATATGTTATTTGTTTGTCAGTATCTCTTAAACATTTGGGTCAATTCAATTTTCCACGAAACGAACTTATACCAAAAATTGTTGCAGCTGTGTGTTGTGCGTAGGTCAATATGGCGATGATCAAGAACCAACAAGGAGTTCAGGATGTAGGTCTGAATAAAAAAGAAAATATGTCAACGAGCCGATTGTTATTCCAACCTTTAAACCCTTTTAAGCATTAACGCTACAGCTGGACATTTTCCTGTAGAAGTTAGGAAAAATACCATTAAAATAAAACTACAATTCAACAACAGATACTTTATCATAACTATTATTTGACAGAAAACATTGATATATATTTAACGCTGTTTGTTTTGGTGTACCTCTGAAATAAATATACTCTGTGTGCGGCTCATGTTAATTGTTAAAGTGAATAATGCATTTCTCTTTAAAACACAAAATCTAAAACATAGAAATATGGATATGAGTGTAACGTATGCAAATCATTCGGGATGAAATGCATTGTACAGATTGAACAAAAGAAAGATAAAAAGATTCTGAAACCTTTTAGGAGTAGGCCTAAACTGGTTTTGAAACGAACCAATCAACTCATGTAAGCAAGCAATAAAACATACAGAAAACCATGAAAGCATCTAAGAGCTGATAGCAATGTCTAAACTTCATGTTTCAATTACCTTCCAATTGATCTCATACTATAATTTAAAAGAAAAATATCAAGGAAGGTGAGTGGGCACAGTAACAGTAAGAGTCTTGCATAAAGTGTACATTGCGTTACTCACTTGCAACTTGATTCGTAAACGGAGTCACTTCTTAAGCACAGCACTATCCTTGTAGGGGCCTGACTGCCTCTGTGTCGGAGTATATTTGTGTGACTGGTAAGTAGAGATGGTAAGGAAGAGGTTACGGCGCAGAGAGAGTCACAGAATGAATATCAGTCCGTCAGTCACCCACACAAGGTCTGAGAGCCCTCAGTCATCTTGAAGATTTTGATCCTGGAAACAAAAGCATTTCATACAGAGAAGAAAAAAAACCCCAAATTGCTCCATCACCCAGCTCTCTGAGAAATGGCCACATTTACATTTGTTTTTCTCAAGCACACAACTACAAACAAAATATAAAACCTACATACAAATGTTATCGCCAATTCACCTTCATCATGCAGAATTCTCGCCATTCTGTCTCCCTCCTTGTTTTCATATGAAAACGTTAATACCCTTGAGCCTAAATAGTGTAGTGTAACACCTTCCAGTACAGAAAAGGTTGCCATTCAAATCATATACTGATGACAGTTGAAAAAATTTTAGATCACCCTGAAACATGACATCCTTGTTGATTCACTATACTTCTACAAAATGTTTAGAAAAGAAAATAAAAAATAATAATAATTAAAAAAAACACATCATAATAAGTTTTAATGTAGCCTTCCAGGTAAAGTATGGTTAATTTCTAATGTAACGTTTATTTAGGCTTAGAAAATGTTGCTTATTATAACATTTGCTATAAATTGGCCCATTTGACTTTAGATTTGATTTAGAAACCGGCAAAATTGTGCCGTATAATGAGGAGTTAATCGCGGCAGGTCTGCGCATGGCTCACATGACACAGTAAAATCGAGAGACCGCCATGACTGTGCAGCGGCCGTCTTGGCGGCCACACTCCGCCGGGTGAAGAGGAGGGGGAGGTTTTTCGCCTTTCGCTCCTACAGAAAATAGAGAACGCCTCTATCTGCATGTCATATGACATGGGCTTTTAAATGTCAGTCTCACAGAGCGTTCCTTTTTCAGTCTTGGTTCTAGGTTTACTCCAGACCCCCCTGTATAAAATTCCTTAATTAATTACTTGTGTGTTTAATTCTGTTCTTTACTTGGTTTTATTGTTTAAATCAACTAGGCGAACATGGCAAAGGTGAGGTAGCCCAAATGTTTAATCAACTATTGTTATTATATATACCTTTGCCATTGTGATTTACAGTGTCATAACATTTTCAAGTGTGGCCGCATTAAACGTACGTTCCGGAACACAGGCGCCGTTTCGGTGCTGCGGCAAGCGGCACCGGGTCATATCGAAAGTGCCTTCCCTGCCCCCACCCTCTACGCTACACTGTCACCTCAAACTGTCATAGCAAGATAGCGGCGCTGCTTTTACCAGAAACCCCGCACGGCGCACTAGCCGAGGCCGGTTGGCGTCTGTGAATTATCATGGCGAGTTCCTGCTTTTAATACGGAAGCCGTCTGTCCGATTAATTAACGCTGTGCTCTACAGTAAGCAAGACTGTCCACAATAAAGAAAAGACACGTAATGTAATGACTAACCATGTAACTATATACACAATCAATATATCATTATATATATATATATATATATACACACACACATATATATATACATTAGGCTACTTATATTATATTGTAGTAGTTGTAAATCATAGTGTTGTTTAAATATTTTATGATTATCTTAGCAATTATGTCAAAAGCATTTATGTAGCTGAAGTAGTTTATTTAAACATTTCTTTTTTTAGAATAATGTAGTTTCTTTAGGCCTACTAATTTATTCAGTTCGTTACAACAATCTACTTGCTTTTCAATTGTTTTTCATAAGTTTATATTTGCGAATGCTGAAAATTGTAAAAATTGCGATTATAAATACGTTTTCAGGAGCAGCTATAGATCGTTGCAAGAATTCCTGACTATAGACCCAAGTTAACACGTGTCTTAATGTAGCTATACGCCTATGCTTAATATAACTTCCATTTGTAGTATGATACTACCGAGGTTCACATAGCTATCTTCATGTGTATGTGATAATATATTTTGGTATTGTACAATTTCTTCAGATAATTGAATTTGAAGCAGAAACATTAATTGCCCTTCTAACACTGTGTGAGGCATTGAGAATTAAATCTTTATTTCTCACTTGTGCTTTCCCTCTAAGAGACAAGGAAATATTACAAAAATATCAGCCAAGTCGAAGTCCCCTGATATATACCCTTGAAATAATGTCAACATAAGCAATGTATCATTTTACAAGCTAAGAATTTGACGTAAAAGTTTAAAAATACATTTTTAATAAAATATGTTAAATAGTATCATTCAAAATTTTTCAGAAAGATGTGTTTTTCAGTGTGTCCCTTACATGTCTTCATTTCTTTGGTGCTCAGTTCCCCAATTTATCTTTTTAACTGTCCTGCTGGGGCGGCATGGGGGTGCAGTGGTTAATACTGTTGCCTCACTCCTCTAGGACCTGGGTTTAAGTCTCCACCAGGGTTCCGTGTGTGTGGAGTTTGTATGTTCTCCCTGTGTTGTCATGTGATTTCCTCTGGGTACCCCAGTTCCCCTACCGTGTGCCTGTAGCCTCAGGATAGGCTCTGCCACCCCCCCATGACCCTGAATAGGGCAAGATGTTGCAGAGGACGGACGGATGGACTTTCCTGCTGTCAAATGTTATTTTTAATTAATCAGTTATTGGTTGGAATGAAGGTTCTACTACACTGTGTGTTTTTTTTTTATTGAACACCACAGCCGAACTGTAGGCCTTCGAGGTTGGTGTAGAGTTTCAATAGCTGGTACCTGTAATTTTTCACTGATACAGAGAGCAGAGGAAAAGGGCTTCTAAATAGCCTCCTGAGACCCGGCCCATTCATTTATGTCCACTGTAGTGGAATTTTTTTTTGCATCTTTGTTTCTTCACTGATTTGAGCAAACCTTGATACCACATACAGTATGTGGGGGTGGCGTTTTAAAAACTCACACTTTTTTTTGACAAATTGTCTAAAAACACATTTTTGGAAAGAGAAAGGGTAAGCAAAAATATGTAGTAGTTATCTTTTTCACTGTAATATTTGTATATACCATTGTTGATAAACTTGTCAGGTATTGTTTAGCGAGGTGTGAAAGCAGTTTATTTTTTGTTGAGTTACCAACCCATTTATGAATGTCATCTGTAATGGACACTGGGATCGTTCTGATGTCTTTCAAGTCACAACTTTGTTGTAGGACAGGGAAGGATGCAGAGAATATTTTGCACAGAATAATTGAGGGAGATTCAAGATTAGGTTTGTGAGATGGAGTAAAGGAAGAGGGTGAGTTTGAATCTACTGAGGAAGTAATAGAGAGTTCTGAAGAAGAGATAGAGTCATCAAACGAGCAGACATGATGATGATGATGAAGATGACGATGAAAGACTTGACCATGTGTGGGCCAGGACAAGCTGAGGGGCCACTGGTGAAAAATATATGTTGTTAAACAAATATTGCTGTAATTAAGTATAATTGCTCACTGTTTTGGGTGACATAGTGGTGCAGTGAGTAGTACAGTTACCTGACACCTCTGGGACCAGGGTTTGAGTCTTCTGGCTCTATATCTGTGGAGTTTTCATGTTCTCCCTGTGTCATCATGGGGTTTCCTTCTCTGGTATCCCCCCACAGTCCAAAAAATGCTAAGGCGAGTTGGAGATGCCAAATGGCCCATAGATGTGAATGGTGTGTGTGCCCTGTGATGGCCTGGTGCCCCGTCCTGGGTTATTCCCTGCCTTGCCCTCCAGACCCCAAGACCGAGTAAAGGATGAGTGGGTATAGAAAATGAACTCATGAATTACCATTGAAAAAAATTAAAGATAAGTGATCCATTTTGCCAAATAATGCAATGATTCAATAGTTTAATTTCTAGTTTCAGTGGTTTAACTTCCAGTTTCAAAACATCAAATGTGTCCTCTTGTCCACTGCAGAGGACATGCTGTAAAATTAAAAATAAAAATAATTGTGAAAAAGTCTCAATTGTAAGATGTTTTATATCCTCCAAAGATATGGAAAATCACAAGTAACCTAAAATTGGAAGACAGTTTTTTTTCCTTGGGTCTCAGAGGGATAGGACTCTAAATATCAGTCTGAAAATGTGCTTTTCATTTTTGGTTCTTCTTACGATATGAACCATCAAAGCCTTAACCTCTAAGGTACATCTTAAAATCAGTCCTTCATTCTCCAAAAAAAAAAGTGCTTATCGTTCCCGTTATGAAGTTCATCTTTCCGATTCACTTTACTTATTTATCATTTTTGAACCATCTTGGTATGAGATTGGTTTTTTCAAATATTCTGTACATCACAGATGCTATTCCATTGTCTATTCTCTCCATACAGCCATTCATCCGTTTTTCGGCTGCTTAAGGGTCACTGGCAACCTTGTTCATCCATATGAATAATAATTCATCTTTATCCACATTTTCAACTTTGCAGTAAAAAAAAATACAGCCGTCTCTATATGATTTAATAAGAGCAAAAGTACATTAATAGAATTATTTCTAAAACAAATAACACTAGTGTAGTAATTGTTATAGGGTATATAACGTTCTGGATTTTTGTATTGTTTTGGATTTATACAGTATGTGGTTCAGTGGGCTAAACCTCTTTGCCTGTGACTGGAAGGTCACTGGTTTGAGTTTGCCTTTGGCAGAATAGTTACATGTCTGTGGGCCTTTTAACAAGGCCCTTGACCCCCAGCTCCAGGGGTGACTTCCCTTCACTGCCAAGCATGTGCTCACCTACATATGTGTCAGTGTTTGGTGCATCACGGAGAGCAAAATTAGGTAGCTGAAAAGAGAATTTCCCCACGGGGATCAATAAAATTTAATTTCATGATACTATTAATACTTTTGATACAAATACACAAATAATATTAATCCCCAAGTCGTGGTCCCTTGGCAGAATTTGTTTCTGTTGTATGAGAGTGAGAGGAACAGAAGCAGTATATTATCACCTCGGCCGTGCACATCTGGTCAGTCCAAGAAGTTCCTCTTTGTTTACAGGAACTGGATCTGCGTGTCAGGGGGACGTGGGCACATGCAATGGTGGGAACGTTTACACAAACGTCGTTAGCAAACGTGACAAAAGGGAAGCCACCAAAGAACATGAATTTGGATGAGTTTTAAATAGTTTGCCCAAAATAGATTAAAATCAGTTCGTAAGCTTCCAAAAAAAAAAAAGAAACAAACTCGGTGGAAGGGCACCTTCCTGCCTGTTGTTAACACTAAGCAAGTTATTTGCTCTGACATACATAGTCACACCTGTATCACCTCATGCCTTCCTCTTCCTGCCCAGACTGTTAACGGCATATGGCATTTAGCCAACAAGATGTTCACACACACACACACACACACATACACACACACACGCACACACACACACACACACAGACAAAAATACAATGTAGCAAAAACTGGATGTCATTGATCTCTGTGGCCCTTCCCATAAGTACAATCAATCCTCCAGCATTATGATATTGAAAATTTTCCCATTTACTTTTGTTAGAGAAATTTATGTTTTATTCATTTTACTTATAAAATAGAATTCAACAACCATCCTGAAAAAGGCGGGAAATGACAGAACACAGAAAATCCTTTGATGTGAAGATTCTTTCAAACAAAAGTTGAAGAATCTCCTGTGACGATATTTTTATAAATTATTCAGAAGCAGTTTTTTCTGTTTACAATGCCTCATCTTTTTAGATGGAATTATTCATTTAAACAAAACGCATTAACAAGACAGTAACTGGATTACTATGTGGGGACAACAATAGGTTATGTCTGTTTTGCGCATAAAATTCTCTTAAAAGAAACTCATAACATTATCCCTCCAAACTTTACAGTTGGCACAATGCGGTCAGGCAGGGTAACATTCTCCTGGCATCCACCAAACCCAGACTCACCCATCCGACTGCCCAACGGAGATTACCAGCTTCTGCCTACCTATCCATGCATAAAACATCAGTTTGTTTCTCTGTGCAACTTTGAATCCTAACCACAAATTCATGCACAGTAATAAGGTACAGGATGATAGAGTTATCCGGCTGGGTTAGGTCATTAACATAGTCCTCATTAGAGAGCATGCATCCCTGGTTTTACTGAAGCGGTTATATTTATGAGTGTAATCAAGGCTTGCTCAGCATTAGCCACCCTCCAGAGCATCTTTTTAACATAAGTGCTTGCTCTGTTAAGTGTTAAATACATGAATAGCAGAAGATTACAGAAGATTCAATAGTTTAGATGTGCCGGGGGGACGAAAACGAATAAAGTGAAAATGAATCAGCTTTATGATGGGAGAGGCCTGCAAAGGCGTGCAAAGATTCAGTTTTTTGTTCTTTCCCCTCCTTTTTTTATTTCTGTGGTCTGTTTCTGTAGTGAAGTCAAAAATATTATTTTTAAGATACTGAAGGTAATATGATAAGGTTATATAGGAGTCCCCCTCCGCACCACCACACATGCACACAACTGGTTTTCACATCGTTCAGGAAAACAGGGCCCAACAATCAAGTTTAAAAATAACAACGTTGTTGTAAACAAAAATAAAAAAAAATAAAAACAAGCATCTATGTTTCCATTGGGGAAAAGAAATTGCGTTCTAATTTTTGACATTTGGGGACTTTCTCACAACGGCTTCTCATACCTACCAGTGACTGAACAAAGATCAACACTTCAGTAGGCTGGGCTGCAGATAATCAGTCCTTCAATCAGTCACATATGACTCTGAGCATATAAAAAATGACTAGGTGAATTGTTATAGCCGATGTAAACATGTACTTAAAGAAATCATAATCACAAAGCAATAAAAATACAAGAATATAAGTCACTACGGATTACACAAGACATTTCTGTCATGCTACAATCAAATTAGTAGCATTCTTTTATTATCCCAGATGGGAAATTTTGGGGTGATGTACACACCTACGGCATGAAGCTTATTAACTATAATAGACAGTCATAATCAAACAGCACCATAAATACTGTGTTGTCAGACAATACAGTACATGAAGGTCATAAAGGTGAACACAGAAAACAGGGTGCCAGTTACTTGTGAAAACTGAGCAGGTTAATGGCGGTGGTTTGAAGGAACACTTTGCAATAGAATGTAGGTAACTTCAATAAATCCCCTAAAGGATGCACTGCAGTTTCTCAGTACATGGGACGGTAATGAAAATCAAGATTACATCGGCTTCATGTTCAGCCCGTTTGATGTCAGTTTCTGTGAGCCTCTTCTAGTGTGCATTTTCCTGGCCAGATTTCCTATCTTCTTGATATATCTTATTTCTGAGTATTCCAAGTTTCCATAAAACTGAGACTGATGTTTTTGTTTAAAAAATAATGAGTGCCACTCAATATACTAATGTGGCAAATGTATTGTGGGGGAAAAAAACCATGTGATCGAAATTTTAATAAAATGAAGCATCTTTAAGATGAAATATAGATGCAAGTATCTTAGTGCCAGGTTGGTGTGCTTAAACACACAAGATTCATTTAATCTAATCAGTAAAGGGTTTGAAAACTCCTTGGTTTTTCTTGGTTATTTGTTTACCAGTGAAAGATTGAATTATGTCAAACAGCAAAATTAATCAGCGGTTAAGTCTTATGGGGCTAGGAAATCAAGCTCTAAAGTATTCACTACATTCTGGTAGGTTCTTGGAGACACATTTACTGTAATTACCAAGCTGTTATACATATTTCAGTTATATCCCAGCCTGTAAGCAAGGCCAAAACTAAATGACATTCAGTTCCATTTATTCAACATGACTTGGGATTTTCAAACCCATTTATAGAGATATTTTTCCATTGGAGCAATTCAATTAAAACAAGTCTTGCAGGACTTGGTACATTGTCCTAACCATTACTCTACATGCTGCTGCTGTGAACAGGGCATCTCTTCATGTTCTAGCTGCTCATTCTGGTCAGGGTCAATCGGGGAGGGTCAACATAAGACATGAGTCTGGTGCACACCCTGAACAGCACGTCAGTCCATCACAGGACAAATACAATCATTACAGGTACAATCATTACCATGCATTATGGGTAATTTAGGGATGACGTTTAGCCTAAGTGTGAGCTACAGTAAGAAACCCATGAGACATGCAGACTCCACGAGAACTGGGCAGAGGTGCGATTCACAGCCCCAGTCCTGGAGGTGTGAAGCAGGGTAGCACCCTCTGCAGGGACAGATCTAAGGGATGGCCAGGGGTGGCCGTGACCCTTCCAGGTAAATACAAGGCCACCCCAGTTCAGAATAATAAAAACAAAATATGCATTATTTTATTTTCTAACTGGTGCAGCCAGACCCAGAAAAACGTGACCCCTGATGGCCACCCCAATCAAAATATTCTGGTGCTGCCACTGACCCTCTGAGACATCATCAACACTGTTAACAACATAGCTCATCAACATAGCTCGTTAAAGGCTAACATTGTTCCACTGTACAATAGACAAGAAGCTTGTGGCTGACTGGCTGAAAAAATTGAATTTTGGAGACACCTTGTGGTGCAAAGATAGAGCTGTTTTGTTTTAAAATGCAGGTCATTATAAGGAGTAGTGGAGGTGGGACAGTCCAGTGATTACATCATAAACTGGCCAGTTACATGGGAAACTTACCATCATTTCTGATCATAAACAAATTCTTATTTATTTTTAGAAAGTCATCCCTGATGATCGGTATATTTGTTTATGTACACTATATGGACAAAAGTATTCGGACACCTGGTCATTACATCTACAGGAACTATTATCTAGACACCTCATTCTAAATCCATAGGTATCAATATGGAGTTGGTCGCCCCTTTGCAGATAGAAAAGCTACCATTCTTCTAGGAAGACTTTCCACAAGATTTTGGAGTGTGTCTGTGGGAATTTTTGCCCATTCCTAAAGCAAAGCATTTGTGTGGTCAGGCACTGATATTGGACGAGAAGGCCTTGCTCACAATCTCCGTTCAAGTTCATCCCAGAGGTGTTCTTTGGGGTTGAGGTCAGGGCTCTGTGCAGGCCAGTCAAGTTCTTCCACACCAAACTCACACAACCATGTCTTTATGGACCTTACTTTGTGCACTGGGGCACAGTCATGCTGGAACAGAAAAGGGCCTTCCCCAAACTGTTCCCACAAATTTGGAAGCATACAATTCTCCAAAATGTCTTGGTATGCTGAAGCATTAAGAGTTCCCTTCACTGGAACTAAGGGGCCTAGCCCAACCCCTGAAAAACAACCGCATACCATTATCCATCCTCCACCAAACTTTACAGTTGGCACAATGCAGTCAGGCAGGTAATGTTCTCCTGGCTTCTGCCAAACCCAGACTCATCCATCAGACTGCCGGACAGAGAAATGTGATTGGTTCTCCAGAGAACATGTTTCCACTGCTCCAGAGTCCAGTGAAGGCGTGCTTTATACCACTCCATCTCAAGCTTGGCATTGTGCTTAGTGATGTGAGGCTTGCATGCAGCCGCTCTGCCATGGAAGCCTACTTCATGAAGCTCCTGGCGTTTTTTTGCTGGGGTTAATGCTAGGGGAAGTTTGGAACTCTGCAGTTATAGAGTTAACAGAGTGTTGGTGACTTTTGCACACTTTGTGCCTCAGCACTCGGTGACCCTGCACTGTTACTTTTCATGATCTGACACTTTGTGGTTGAGTTTCTCTTGTTCCTAAACACGTCCACTTTGCAATAATACTACATACAGTTGACTACGCAATATCTAGCAGGGAAGAAATTTCATGAACTGACTTATTGCAAAGGTGGCATCCTATGACAGTACCACACTTGCATTCACTGAGCTCTTCAGAGCCACCGATTCTTTCACAAATGTTTGTAAACCTGGCTGCATGGCTAGGTACTTGATTATATACACCTGTGTCAATGGATCTGAATCAAATGCTTGAATTCAATAATTAAGAGGTATCCCAATACTTTTGTCCGTATAGTGTATATACTTAAATATCTGGTATTTTATATAATCGGCTGGCCATATAAAGCAATACATATTTATAGAAGAATAATGGTTGATATATGAGCAGTGCAATAAATTACCAAGTTCATACTGTGGTGTTCTTGGGTGGGAGGTGCTAAAAAAAGCCCATGTATAATGGGCAGAAAAGGCAGGAATATACTGTAAGTGTATCAGATTAATTGTACACATAAATCCAAGTTGAAATGTTCTATATATAAATTCCCAGTACCTTCTTATATCTATATTGTGTGTGTGTGTGTGTGTGTGTGTGTGTGTGTGTGTGTGTGTGTGTGTGTGGCACCCATGCACTTCAAGTAATTCACCATTCTTTTCCAGAAAAGTACTGAAATTAAAAAACCTTTTGGCTATCCATAAATGAATTTCTTTATATTTATAATGAAACAACCCTAAACTAGAAATTCTACAAGTGGCACCTGGGGGCAGAGAACTGTCCTGCAGTGAGTTGCAAGTGCCTGCAGTATAAATTTAACTGATTCAACCAGTCTGAATAGGGAAATTCTCCCTTATGGTGCTGCGTGTACTGCAATGAGCATAGGAAAGATAAAAACAAATATAAAGCCAAATCAAACCAATGTCAAGCAATCTCAGGGATAAGTGTCCATCCCCAAAGACCTTTGCATTCCCGTTCCCACCTTATCATGTTATTGAGAAGGTTAAGGCTCATGGCCAAGACTTGATCAAAGACTGCAGGGAAAGATTTTTGTGGAGGAAGCACCTTGATCATCTGATCTACAGTAAGAAGGTACAATTGTTTCAACTCACACATCTGTTGCCAGCTTTATGATGGGAGATCCAGTAAGACCCCATTGCTGAGAGAATAAGTCTGGCTGGAATATCCCAAAACAAACCATATCCTATGGATAGACGAGACCAAAATAGATCATCTTGGTAAAGCATGCCATGTCTAGAGAACACCTTCCTTTTAGTAGAACATGGAGGATCAGTGATGCTTTGTAGTTGCTTTTTCTCTGGCACTGGGTGCCTTGAACATGTGCAAGGTAACATGAAATTAGGAGAACTTGGATAGCAGTGAATCTCTCTCTCTCTCACACACACACACACACACACACGATAAAGCACACAAAATGGTAGCAACTCGCCTGAACAGCATGTGAGGAAATCAGTGTATGTAAACAAACCCGCACAATCACAGGATGGAAACGCTAAATTTAGCGACAATCTTGGATTTTTAAATGATATAGGTCTATCTGACTCGAGAATTTGTTTAGCAGTGTGCATATCTGAATGAATCATTGTTGTTGTTTCACACTACAAATTCAGAGGTAATGAACAATGTCATGAGCTGGACTGCATGAGTCAAGACAAGTACAGAAAGAAATCCACCAACTAAAATATTTTGATTTATTTTTCTAGGTTTTTGGTTGAACCCTTAACTGTGAAAGTGGCAAACTAAAACACTCTTGTAGAAAAGACAAAGGTGATTCAAGCCTCCTGTTTGTAATACATAGCCTAACTGTCATCCTGTTTTTCTTGCCCAACTTATTTTCTGGAATGTTCTATACTCAAATCAAAACACTAAGAGGTATTACGGGACCCAGAAATTGGTGCCACAGCAACAAACAAGATGACCTGCATTAAGCAGAAATAAAGCAGATGGACACGGTGCATTGTGTTTCGTCTCCAAATCGCTTCTGCTTTATTAAACTCCAACAGCATCCTGACCTGTACATCCCAGATTTCCAGCTTCTCTTTCAGTACATGAATGACCTAATTTAGTGCTCTCCTTTTTCAATGCAATTAACTCATAACCAGCATTTCTCCAAGTACATTCTCCAAGAACTTATACAAAAATACATTCAATCAAGGAAATCAAAACACTTTTCTTTTAAAACAATTTTCAGAGACCTCCATTGCCATATAACTGACATACACACTTGTATTGATTGCCCTGACATTTATATATATATTTTAAGATCAGACCTGCAATAAATGCATTATATTGAAATGCATAAACTAGGATAGACTGATGCTACTACGGCTAAGCATATTTTAACAACTTAACTATAATAAACCAATCCTCTCATCAACCACCATTATCTCAACATCATGTACATAACATCTCATAACTGTATAACAAATATAAAGACTAATATATTAAGACATCTGAAATAAATGTTAACTAACTAAGCTTAACTAACACATACCAACATTGAGCTGTTATATCACTGTTTGTGTACAGGAGCCAGCAATAAAGGTTAACTATTAACCGTCTCAACTACTCACTTCTCCCAACGCGACATGGCGTCAACATAAACTTTAATAAGCACCCCTTTCAGCAGCAATCCTGCCATCTGCGATCATTTACAAGCTACCAAGTCAAAGTTATGAGAGAAATACTAGTAACTTATCAACATTCTATCTACCTGCACTGAGCAGAAATAACTGTCCCTTTTCCCGGATTCCCCAGAGCAACTGACATGGACGCAAACATTCCGTTCCTCTGTTAATACATTACCAACTTCTTACATAGTTAACATTTTAAATCTATATCAATACACTCACATGAATGTATTTATTAAACCCAAAAGATCCCTTTGGTCATATGTGTTCACCCATTTCCTAAAGGGTGCGTCAAAGAGGCACCATTAAGAATGTTTAGTGCTGCTGCACCAAATTCGAGATCAGTGGATATTCTGGCGAGCAGAAAATGAGACATATGGCAAGATGCTAGACGAGAAAAATTTAATTTTTATAAAATGAAAGTTATATTTGATTCATACTCCAAAACATCCACCCCACCCAGTAACGTGGAAGCACTGGGAACTCAAACAGAATGTTAGCGACTAAGCAGCGTAGGGGAAGTGCAGCAGTAAGGCCTCCTCGGCCTCCAGCTTGAGGTCTCCCAGCTGCACAGAGTTCTCGGGGGGGTGGGTTTTGGGGTCAGTGCTGAGCAGCACAGTGGCATGCTCGGGCAGGTGGGCATGAGACAGACGCAAGGTGACGGACTTCTTCCCCCAGTTGAGGGCCGTCAGGTAGCGTTCACTCTGGTCCCACTGCCGCACGAAGG
>JAODLD010000002.1:24578079-24594255 GCA_026781065.1 Mormyrops boulengeri | reverse complement strand
CACACACCCTACCTTCATGGCCTCATTCTTCTCCTCTGTATGCTCCAGTGAATCCCAAACCATCTTGGGATAATGTGTAGTGTTCTGGTGAAAGCAGACACAAACTTAAGCTCCCACATCACTATGAGAAGCAAACGTGATCGAATAAAATTAATGACATGCTCAATTATTGCAATTATCAAGCCCTCTGACCTAATGTTTCATCCATTACATGCACAATCCATGCACAAAATTATTTTCTAGATGATCATAAGTTCAGCATCTTGACGATATGGACAAACTGAGTCCCTTTCGTTGCTTACCCCATCACTCTTCAGACAGATCTCGTCACCGTAGCTGAACACCGGCGTCCCCGGCAGAGTGAACAACAACATCTGGTAGAGTTTAACCAGCGTGGGCCCAACCAATGTGCCGAGGTGCCCCTCAGTCTTGCTGCCTATGTTCCAAGCCAGACCGGTCTGGTTGCGTGACTCATACAGCTGCTGGATGGCCTGAGCCCACTGACCACCAGTGACATTGGGCTGCAGAACCCTGGAGAGCAGCAGGTCCACTGCAGAAATGTTATGGAGTGAGGATACATCTGCTGCAGTGGTCTGCATGGTCACACCAATTAAGACCCTGAAAAGATGCAAAGGTTACCATTAGACACCAAAAGGCAGGATTTACAAACTCCCCTTCTCACATGCACCAATATCCCAATGCAAGTCACACCATTCACTGTACATGTGGGAACGTCCAGCAGCTTTTTAAGAAGAATAATACCAGGGCTACCCAAAGGCTCACATTAAACATAAATGATCATGAAACACAAGTGCCCACCTTTGCTTTGCCCCGTCAGTTCTGTTGTCTTTAACAGTGTTCTTCAGACTATGCCATATTCCCTGATCCACAAAATTTCCATCGATTCCACCCAGCTGAAATCCATCCACTCCCAAATCCATCCAGTGAGACATAGCAACCTTAAAAAGGTTGGTTGGGGGTTAGACTGTACATTGAAACTTTCCAGAAAATAGGTATAATTTCACTCAAATGGTCAGTATTTAAATTTGATCCTCACCTTCAGTTTTTCGGCAATGCTGGGCATCTGGATTTTATCAAACCAGGGGTTGCTGCCCTTGTAATTTGGCGTCATATCCAAGACCACAGAAAGGCCTGTCAGAGAAGCAGTGGCATACAGTTACTATTTAAACTGAACGTAACTGCATATTTTATTAGATGGTAGAATAAAAGGAAAAGAAGAGCTAACAAGCATTAGCAGATACGCAAACACTCACCCTTCTTGTGAGCCTTGTCCACCAGGCTCTCAAAGTCCCCGTTCGTCCCCACCTCAGGGTTGATGGCCATGAAGTTCAGTGTGTTTGGCTGGTCCTTCTGGACAGTGTGAAGAGGTCCCATTACCACAGCCTTCACCTTTATCTGAGACAGGTCGTCTATTTTCTCCACCACTCCTGCAGAGAAATGAACATGAAAATATTTTTCCAATACCTAACATCCATCAACCCATATCCCTGGACTGTCTTATATGCAACTACACAAAACTTCAGAGGTCAAGCAAATAGATAGATAGATAGATAGATAGATAGATAGATAGAAAGAAAGAAAGAACGATAAAATTTGCAGAATCAACACTCTGTTTAGAAGGTCTGTGTTCTGGTTCACTGGGCAGCTTTCGGCTTACAGCAGTCACAAGGCTGACACAAGACCTCTTCCCGGCCCTTGCCTCCGCTGCAGTCTAAAATACGCCCAATTAATAATAAAGCTGTTCCATCCTACAAGCTGATGTACACCACTGCTTCACCCACACCAGCACTATTGAATACTTTTTACCTTTCAGGCCACCCGCCTCAGTGAATACATCCACATCCCAAATCTTGTACAGGGGGCCATAGTTCCACCAGTTCATTTCTGGGAGAGATTTGCATCGTGGGGCCTTGACAATGATCACAATGGCCCCAGCCAGCATCCCGATCCAACCAATCCAAAACAGGATCAGAAGGACCCAACGTGTTCTAACCCACCTAGGAGTGGAAGAGACTGTGAGACAAGAAAATCCGAGGACAACGCACAGTTCTCATTGGTTTGAACTGAAACTAGCTTATGAACACCATAAAAAGTGAATGATTAAATATCCCATTCCTCACCCTGGTGTCCCAGCAACCTTCATGAGCTCCTCTTTTGAAAGACCAGTGAACTTCACATCGGAGTCGTCCGCTATCTTCACCGTGACGCTTCCATTTTTCTCGGTACCGATGGGAGAATTACCGGCCCCTCCGTCAGTCATCGGCTGCTTTTCCTGATCCAGCTCATTAAGTTCCACGTCCTTCATGTCGGCTTCCGGAACTTTACTCATTTTCGCGTCGATCAGTTTAAAATTGCCTAAAAAACAGGTTAATCGTGCTCAGTGAAGATGATAGCAAGGAATTAAATATACTGTATTGTGACTATACCAGAAGTTAAAACAACTGTAATCAAGGTGAAAAAAACTGAACTGGTAAGTAGCTCATTATTCTTATGACTCACAACTCTTATTACATCATTATAATTGAAAGACATAATGAATCACATTTCATAAAACAAATCATGTATTCTGCCTCACGTAATAGGGCATCGTTACTAAAAGCGGATACATTTATTAAGTACGGAACGTCGCATCGTTCAGGGTGCCACTTAATTCATTATTCCACCAAGTTTTTTTTTATAATTACTATTAGACAAAGCTTCTTCCTTAAAACATATAAAACAACGTCATGTTTCCACTGCCAACGCCTACGACGGTTGATATGAGAAACTTCAGCGGAGTATTGCATCACCCGCGGTCACGGAACTTCCCGAAGTGTCGTATTCTTTACGAGAATATAGTGACATGATGAATAATGTCAGAAATTGTAACTTAAGTCAATAACGTGTCCAGTTGTCAGTTATTGGGGCGAATTCACTAGTGTAAAACGCTACAGACTCGATTGACCTCTTCTTGGTTTTAGTTGGAGCGATTGGTCTTCTCTGTGAAAAACACGTGGAGCTAACAGCAGCCCACAATGGCACAACGGCAAAAGATTCCTTTCAGTAGATCCCTACTTAAGAAGCTAAGAAATATACTCATAAATGTTTCAGCATGTACAAGTACAGCTTCTCGAATAGCTCCAACAAGTGTCACGTCATATAATCCCTAACGTGAGTAATGAGGTGTGAATAACTGAGTACCGGTCTAAGTAGAACTTAGAAACCGGTCAGCTTGCCAACAACTATACACACAGATATACATGTATACAAAAATTGTAACTTAAGTCAATAACGTGGGCAACTGGCAGTTATTGGGGCGAATTCACTGGCCGGGCACCCGATCAGAGTGACACCGGTTACATCCAGCTGGCTGACAGCAGTCCCCCGCCACTATATGTCAGACTGCCTGGTAAGTTACGCGGCGCTCAAAACCATGTAAATACTTTACATTCGATTCACCTCTTCTTGGTTTTAGTGTAGTTTTATTTATATATATATATATATATATATATAAATAAACTGAACTAAGACCAAGAATATATACATCAATCGTATCATATAATTCTTACCTGTTACGCCGTCGCGGTCCTACAAATACGGCCTGACGTTGAACTTCCAGTTCTTCGTAATGTACTCTCTTTCCGTATCTCTGTAGTTCTGCCACTAACATTTCTTCAATGGGATTTTTAAAGCGACATTACGCAGTTGACAGTTTGACAAAGTGCCTTTATTTAAGGTCGACCGACATACAGCAAATGTTCAACACTAAATATAACAATGGTGAATGGTGCAAGATTTAAGGCTAACATATATTATTCGCCCACTATACGATATATGTCAAACTTTGCTTAATTTTTGCCTTTCAAATTCATATATGTGTTACCAACATATATGAACCAACCAGGCGGATTCGCTCGACCTTAAGCACACTACTCGCATCTACAACTGCACCTCCTCCTAACCACCCATAAATAAGCGGGAGTGACACAACCACGTAAAAGGTGTAAGGTCTCCGAGTTCTCAGAGAGGGATCAGGAAAACAACTTGGCAAACATGGCTTAATGTGATGGGATAAAAGACAAAATCAAAATAGTTGCACATGAAGAAAGTAATGGTTTTCCTTGTACCAATACATAGTGGAAAGAAATAAAAGCCTTCAAATGAGATATATTGTAATCCTTAGTTCAAATGTTGCTTAATCTGCTGACACACCCTGTCTTAATGAACATAATAACTTTTAGAGATAATGCACTTGAGTGTAGGGTGCCCAAATGTCTTCTTTTTCTTAGACTTGTCCTCTTTTTTGGGACCTAAAAATGCTTGAAATATCCAGGATTTCATTTTATTTCATGTTGACATCTGCTTCCTACAGTCAGAATACTTTCTGTCTGCATACCTGTGTTGCTTTGACGCTTAGGCTGTGAACATGAAAACTCATTGCATGTAATTAATTAGCAGACGCTTTTATCGAAGGCTGCATACAACTGGAACAGCAGGATGAACCAGTTCCTGGACCAGTTGGGGTTATGGGCCTTGCTAAATGCCTCTGGCAAATACAAGACTTGAACCAGTGACTTTATGACCAGCGGCACTGCATCCTGTCCCACTTAGCCACATACCACCCCTGTGCCATCAGGCAAGAGTTAGTCTATCACAGGACACTATTTTATACATGTAAAATACATGTAATGCATTTATTGTTTAATACAGCTGAAAATGTATGAGTCTTAAACAAAGCATTATGTTGGCTGTGGATCACATTACTGTAATCCAAGCAATCCAAATCTCTAAAAATAGGTTTTTCCATACCTGGACACTGGACCTTCTATAATCAAGTGATTTACAATGGTATGCCAGTTAATTCGCCATTTTCAGGCCTTGGGCCTTTTCTCCTTATTGCATAAATTCTGAATATTTTGTCACTGTTTGCCATAACCGCAAGCCTATACTGAATAAGCGGCCGGAAGATGGTTGAATGTTTGATATAAAATTTCATCTGACCTATAGAAAGTGGCAGAACTTCATGTATGATGTAAACTTTTTAATGTATTACAATACCTTTCCATGCCTTTCAATAGTTAACCCAACCATTGTAAATGCATTGTAATACACTTGCTTTACGTCCTGCAGAAAATAAAGCATGACTGTGCTGTAACGTGTACCTTTACCTAAGTGAGAAGTGGGGGGGTTTAGACGGCAAGCTGCAAATAAAATGAGAAGCAATATGAACATTAAACATCTATGCAAATGTTTTCCAAGATGTACGACCTCCCCTGTTTCGCAGAACCACCTTGTGTATCACTCATGAATATATTGATCTAAAATGTATTCTCTCCCATCAAGGATAATAAAGATTTCCATTTCATGTCCGCAGAGCAGGGTATATTAACTGCTTTGCGGTATTGTTAGGGGAGTCAGCGTATACTCAGTCAGAAATATGGATTCCCACGTTTACCATATTCAGACAGATTCAGACAAAACACACAAAGACATCTGTTCATATATAAACAACTGTTTTTTTTTCTTAAACTTTTCTTTTGGTCTTCCGTGCAGTTTGACGTGTTATTTTTATACAAAAGCTGACGTGTTTATGTTTACGAACAGAGCCTAGCTGAAGCATACTGTACCTAGCTGTGTATCAAGTTAGAAACTTCAGCATCCACACCTACACCATCCTTTCAACATTTCCATTCCAGGAAGTGAATATGCAATGTGCTCCCGCCCAACAAAATGTGAACAATGACAGCTGGAGGCAAGGGGGAAAATCTGCAGACTGTTGCTTATTTGCTGTATGGCACTGCAGGGGGGGACCTGGTTAGGGAAGATGGAACGGCTGGAATCGAGGGGCCTGGGCTGTTTGATCCTGCTCTCTGAATTCATGCCAAAAACATTACAGTCAACAAGTAAAAACTGGATCGAACTAGTCTGTGCTGCCACTTGTTTTCATGTTGTACAGTGTTATTGGTTCAACATTGTCTAGCTGTCGCAGTTAGCTGCAAAACATAACATAAATCTAATATATATTCTGTTTCCCAGAAACATTACAGACCCTGTAAATCTGAATCATTATGTATTAGTAATGTTCCTACATTTTTCACATACCCCCTGATGCAGCTTACTTATACTAAGTTATCCTTCTCTTGTGTAATGGCTGCTGCTAATATTTTCATTTATTGCAGGTTTCCTAAGCAGTTACTCATTTCGTTTGTTGATATACTGTATTGCCCATTTAGGCAATTACATTTTTTTTAAATGCAAACTTTCATGCCCCTTGTAATTCAGTTTCACATTTATGGGGAAATGGATTTGCAGTCTTCATTGAAAAACTGAAACTTTAAGAAGCTTACTTCCCCTGAGTAAGTTTACTTAAGTTCAGTCTGTCTTTGGCTCACAGTTTCATGTGAGTATGTTTGCGTACTGAATATGCCTGTATTATCTGTGTCTCCTAATCCATGTGTCAGAGATCAGAAAAATCAGTTTTATAAATGTGTTTAGAGGGATTCGCAGGTTTGCTTTGGCATTATTAACGCATTATTTGTACAGCACAGATCAGGTACACACTACCGCTTGCCAGAGAGCCAGCTATCTTCAATGGAGTGATCTGTTTAGTAGTTTCTTAATGATCATGATGGCAAGGAAAAGCTTGTTATGATCCACAGGTGTCCCAGCAGAGCTCAGCTCTCTCCCCAAGGACCTTGGTTTGTTCAGCTGCAAGCTTCTTTTTCAAGCTCCCGATTCAGACCTTGAGGGACAGAGTGTTGCTGGGCCGAAACATGCACCTATTCACCAAACACAGAACATATACATAACACTCTGCATCATCACGCGTGATTCAACATGCTAAAATGTCTGGCCAAAGGGTGCAACAGCGGGGATGGTTGCTCGGTGTTGCTGACTGGGAGGTACAATGGGTGGATTAAATCGTTTGAGCTGAAATCTCCCAGGGAACTGCTTACAGGCCATTTGATTTAGGCCTTTGTGTGTTTCAGCCCGAGCCCAGTTCCCTACCAGTGTCCCTGTCCGTACTCGTGTGCACCTTCTTTCATCGACAGATGAAGGTTTTGAATTAATCTTTTTATTGTTTTACTGCAGCGTCTCTCAGCCTGTGGCATATAATCATTCCGCAATAAAAACCCCAAGTCTGCTCCACCCTGATGAGCTGTATTATGTAAGAGGATGTTTATCTCCCCACTTCCCCTCGTCTTTCATTAACCCATCCACTCCTCTTGCTGCTCTCCATGCATTCACTCTCTCACTCTCAAAGTCTATGTTCTCCAAGCACCATACATTCTACTCCATCTCCTTCCTCGTCCTCCTCCTCCTCCTCCTCCCTCCCCCAGACGCCATCCCCCAGGGCAGCGAATGGACAAAGAGCAGCTTGTTTGAACTGGGCTTTGTTCTTTATCTGCTAGTCCAACCAGGCCGTCTCACCGTAGAACAATGGCAGAGTGTTTTGCCTCGTGACAGACTGCGAGGCACTGGCCCGAGGGTCCGTGCTGAGAATTTCAAACAGCGTCAGGAACAAAGGGATCCGAGACTGCAGTGCTTCGTGGCTGTGCTGCTTTCACAAATGTTGTTTTATATGTCAAAAACTGATGTCTTTAGCTGATTGGATAAATATATTTAGCCGGCTTTCTTACTGGTTGGTACAGTTTGCCTCAAAAATTGCTGTAGCCCCCTCCTCACCTGACAGACCTCCACTTCCCATTTTCTGGCCTTGAGGAAAGCGGCTAGGATACAATCACCTTTATATTGAACAATTAGCACAAATGTTTCAAAGTTTTAACGATACACACAGTGAAATATTGAACAATACAAAGTTGATGTCTTACAGGTTTCTATACTTAAAACACTTTATAGTTAGAAGCTAGAATGTTCTAGTATTGTTCAGGCACCAGCCACGCCTACTGTAATTCAAGGAACTGGTTCTTCAGAAATCTGCAGTGCAGTCAATATGGGCTTTAATGTGCAGCTAACAGTCCTTGTGACACCTCCCAGTTGCTTTGTAAGTTGTACATAATCACTGTATATCTTGCATATCTGCTGCCCCATGACCGTTCTGTCCTTTCTTGGCCAAACAGCTAACTTGACTATAAAACAATTCCAGTAAACCAAAGTGCAGTTGCTTCAAGGTCTTTCTGAACACTGGCTTGAGAACATTTTTTCCCCATAGTACAGTATGACTAAGGCATAGAAGGGAGTCAAGGGCCTACAGCACCCCCATGTGGCCATTATTCTTAGTAAATGTTTATAAGTCGTCATATAAGTAATTATATTGCAACTATAATTACTAATTTTCCAAATATTACTGTCTGTTTAGCAAATAATTTTGTTCGGGTAAGTTTGTTCGGTATAGGTGTAACTGAAGGAAGGCCGTGTATCTATGCTGAGAGCGACCTTGCTGAAAGCCTAAGTTTGTCGGTGATTCAATGACAACGACACTTTTATTTGCCATTTGTACAAGTAAACACAGGTATTTTGACTGGTAGTGAGAGTGAAACTGGAAACAGGGTGCCCCTGTTTTTGGGTTACCAGCCCTGCTTGAGGAGTCAATGTTGATATGATCACTGAATCGCTGACGAAAGAATTCAAACCAGGAACATTCCAGTCAGATTCTTAACCTGCAGAGCCACGCAAGGTGATAAATACTTATAAAAAAAAATTATGGTGATGATAATTTTTGTAATGACTTTTTGATAATGATTCAGCAATGGATTATGGAGATTGAGACATGTTTCCCCATTGGTAGCTCTAGGTGACAGACAGCTTCAATGCAATAAGCTCAGGGAACAATAAAATTTTAGTATAAATAAGATATTTTAAGAAAGGCAGCAGGCCACTAGCTAGCTTTGTGGCTTATTCAGAATCAGAAGCAGCTTTATTATCACCAAGTACATATGCGTGTACAAGGAATTTGGCATGGTATGGCAGTGCAGGCCCAAGAATTAAAAATTAATAACAATAACACTGAACAAGCACGCAATAACAACATTAGATACAATAGGTAATTGTATCATCCAGAAAATACAGTGATAAAGATAACTGACTAAAGCTACACAAAAGAAGTATAAAAACAAGACAATGGAGAATTGAATAAATATTAACCTGGTCATACTGAATCTGTATATATATTAGACACTGGGTGAATTAGTACATGTGTCCTGTGGAAGTGTGAAGCATGTTAATGAGTTTGATTGCCATGGGGAAAAACATTTCTGGTGACATGAAATACTGATCTTGATGGACTGCCGTCTTTTGCCAGGAGGGAGATTTTGGAATATAGAGCAGCTGGGGTGGACCGGATTGGCCATAATCTTCTTATAACCTGAGACTTCTGAATGTTTCCCAACCCGGTCCTTGGAGACCCCCAGGCAATTCATGTTTTTGCTCCCTCCCAGCTCCCTGCAAGACAGGCCACATTTTTCCTCCCTCCCAGCTCCTGGTAGGAGCAAAAACATGGACTGTCTGGAGGTCCCCGAGGACCAGGTTGGGGAATACAGTTGTATGGCATCTGCAAGAGAGGTAGGCTGCAGCTGATGATCTTTCAGCAGGCCGGACGGCTCTGCAGCCTGTGTTTATCCGAGGCAGTAGTATACCAGAGAGTGATGCAGAAGTGAGAGCAAACTAAATTATAGCTGTGTAGAATTGCGCCATAAGTTTTGTGGCAGGTTGAGCTTTTTTTAAGCTGAGAAAATATATTCTTTGTTTTGCTTTCTTCTTTCTTCGTTGTAGGGTTCATGTTGTTCTGCCACTTTGGGCTTCTGGAAATAACTACACCTAGGAATGGGACCACTGTGAGTCCACTGTATCGATGGGGGAGCCACACTGGGCAAGGCGGTGGTCAGGATTATCTTTTTCTTTGATCATCTATCATTTTCACTGTTTTGTGGCATTGAGGTACAAAGTTGTTAAAGGAGGACCAAGATGTCAATTTCCAGTCTACGTACTGACTCATTCCTGTTGGTTATTAGACCAATGAGAGTTGTTCACCTCTGCAAATTTTTGGAATTTGACAGAATTGTGTTTTGAGGTGCAACTATTGGTATATAGAGAGAAAAGTAAGGCTGAGAGCTCACAACCCTGTGGAGCTCTGGTGCTTGTGGTCTGAGTGGCTGAGATATGGGTCCCCAGCATTACTAGCTGCTTTGTATGTGTGAGAAAATCACTGACCCATCTACAGATATTGATGGATATAGATACAGAACTGTTGCTTAAGACATAAGGGCATCAGCACTAAAATAACAGTACTGAGTTTCTTGTAGAAGATTTCACCAGAAGCTCCTACTGCACATCTAATCATTCCCATTTATCCCTTTCCGTATGGTGAATTATGATCAAATAGAGCCAATCCCAAGAATTAATTGTCACTAACCTAGGAACACTCTGGATAGGATGTTTACAGGGAATGGGCAGTTGATCAAAGAGTCATGTTATCCCCACCATGTCTTTATAATTCGAGTGGAAACTGAACTACGAAACTAATGACACCATTGTTTATAAGTATAATGAATTACATTTGTCCACTGTTAACCGATCATTCAATGCTATTTTTATAAACATTTTATAAACATAAATTATTTATTTATTTTAATACGCTTTAAACATATAAAATCGCTCATTGCCTTTCACTTCATGTAATGGCTGACGTATTTGTTAAAGTGCGAAACACGTCTTGCTGTACATAATGAAATGTCAGTTTTGAATTGTGTGCCTTTAATTGATGTAGATAAAGAGGCGGGTCTAAGAAGCTATGCGCATGCGTGTAGAGCTAAGGCGGAAGTCGGAAAAGGAAGAAAACAATCAAAACATCAGGGGAGGCTGTAGGTTGTAGTGTAGCTGTCGGGGAGCTGTACGGACGGCCAAGAGAGAATCCTCCGAATGTCGCGGAAAGCGAAGGAGGAATACTACAGGTTCTTCAGCGTGACAGATTCACGTACTCATGAGAAGGGATACACAGAGTACAAAGTCACAGCCAGGGTCAGTTGGCCAACTCAGCGAGTTAGCTGGCTAGCTAACTATTTATTAATACTCTGTTTATTAGACCGCTGATTCAGTCTGAACTAATGTGTTTATAATAAGTAATCAATTAACACGTTATGTAAGTTTAATGATTACCAACTGAAAAAAAAATTGTTAATTAATCCAGTTATCCAGTATTAACCTTTTGCTAGACGAAACTTTTCTTAACTTAAAAGTTAGCAAAATGAACATTAGTTGGGCATTGAATCTATTATTCCTTTTTGTATTTTCGCCTTTATTTATTGCTATTATTTACTCTAGTGTGGAATAGGTGGATCATAGATGTGAATAATATTTGGTAATAATAAAGCCGTCTTTACTGAATTCGTGCGAAAAGCCACGGGACCTTCACTCGTGATATACTCAGGGCGGGTTGGGTCCTAGACACCCCCTTCGCTAATTTATCTCTGACTTTCTCTTAAGTGTCACCAGAATCCTACACATACTACAGTGTCCCTTACTAATCACCCACTCTCTCCATCTGCACAGTTTATTTCAAAGAAGAGGCCAGAGGATGTGAAAGAGGTGTGTATGTCTGAAGGTGTTTGTTCGTTGAGTTTTAGCATTGGAAAAGCTGTAGGTAAGAGCCAGCTGTAAGACCAGCATTTATCCCAAATAGTATTATATTTAGAATTCTAGCAGTGTCACTGTCCCCTTGACGCACAAAGCCGAGGAATATTTGAAGTCAGACTTGGAATAAGTCTACAAGTGCTGTGCATTTGGCCGAGACAGCTCAGGCTTATGTTGCATATTAGCACTATAGTACCCTGCACATATAGTACCCTTGTAGAACATGTACAGTAGGATATTAATTGTCGATTTCTCCTCTGTGATGTGCAAGTTGCCAATTTTTCTGTGCTGCTGCTAAATGGCCTTGCAGGTAGTGGTGTGGAAGAGGTACTCGGAGCTGAAGAAGCTTCATGGAGAGCTGTCCTACACACACCGAAACCTTTTCAGGAGGCTGGAAGAGTTTCCTCCCTTCCCACGGGCTCAGGTCTTCGGTGAGTCCGACAGGGCGCTTCACGTGTGTCCTTATAAACCTCGGCTTAACAACTTTAACTTCTGAATGTTTTATACATATATGTAATGTAGTGAGTTATGCTGTGGTGATTCAGAGAAGACGGCGTGTTGTGGTCATCCCATGGCAGGGCACACACATCGTTCACACCCATCGTTCACACACATCGTTCACACACATCGTTCACACACATCGTTCACACACATCGTTCACACCCATCGTTCACACACATCGTTCACACCCATCGTTCACACCCATCGTTCACACCCATCGTTCACACCCACAAGCAATTTGGTAACTGCAATTAACCTCAGCCTGTTTTTAAACTGTGGGGGGGAAGCTGGAGTTCTTGGCGAAAACCCAATGATGACATGAGGTGAACATACAAACTACACTGAGGGAACAGTGCTAACTACTGCACCACTCTGAATATATATTTAATAAAGAATAATACAACAAAAAATGAACAACAATTTTTCTGTTCTCCAGACAATTCCTAATATCATGTTGGGTGGCTAGAAGAAGAAAGCTTTGGTCCCCAAATCTTTTCTCTGTGGCACCCCAGCCATTCCATGTATATGTTAAAATATTAAATCGCCACCAGATCACTTAACAATGAGGTATTGACTCGCCAAATAAGGTGTGTTAGTGGCTGGGTTCAGCAAATACATGGATATATTGGATGATAACAGAAAATACTTGAGGAAAGGTTTTGAAATGGTAAGATAGCATACTCATACTTTGACGGACATAGCCATAGTTTTACACCAATATAAACATAGCTTGAAGCTAATTTTGTGTGGCAGCCTAAGTACTGTATGCATACTGTGCATGACATTTCACAAGAATGACTTCACCAAAGCACACCTTCCCCCTCTGTCACAGGGCGGTTTGATGAAGCTGTGATTGAAGAGAGACGGAAAGCAGCAGAAACTATGTTTCTCTTCACCGTCAACATCCCTGCCCTGTACAATAGCCCACAGCTCAAGGACTTCTTCAGGGTGAGGTTTCTGTCCTGTGCCGTGATGCCATGCGCCTCCCATGACCAGGCCACTCTCCCTGAGATCCTTTATCATATGGTAGAAAAGTTGATGATGCACAGAACGCATCACACAGGCCCTTCCCAGTTCCAAGTGTCATTCATAACTTAATGTCGCTCAAATGTAATTAGAAAGGCATGCCATTGATACTGTTTGATTCACCTGATATTGAACCACAGCATGCCATTTTGAACAGGAATGGTAATCAAAAATCAGAACGCCTGTCTGTCTGCCCAATACCATTGAAATAATCCCCCCTAATTTGAGATGTGCTCTTTTTCAAAGAATGGATGAAATAGTTTTTGCTGCCTTATTTTAATTATTTACTTATGAATTTTAGCTGTGTATGAATCTGGCAGTTTCACAGTTTAACATTTACTGATATGCCTGAAACTTTGAATGTTGCTGTCCTGGTGAATTACATGGCATAAGTTAGTATTTCATGATTTGTATATTTTAGGAAATCGGAAAGTACTTTCCAGGTATTAGAAATCCCAGAAGGTTTGGATTCATATTAGGTGGCATGACGTGGTTCTTGAGGTAACCTGTTTTTCGTTTCAGGGTGGGGAAGTAAGAAGGCCAATGGAGAGCACCCCTCTCGCGGTGTCCTCCCCCCTGCCGCCTCCTCTCATACCTCTGCCTGAAGGATCTTCATACAATGGTATGGAAGAAGAAAAGGGGACTGAAGCATCATCACCACAAGATGGAGTTGGACTAGGTGAACCTGAGGCTGCAGTAGAGGCCTACAGCGAGATGGAAGACAGCCCAACATCCATAACAGACACCGGGGCTTCAGGAGAACCAGAAAACAACATTGACTCACCGCCCAGGGGTAAGGCTCGAGTCAAGGTTCATTAATCATGTATTGGTGGTAGTGACGGGCAAAATGACACCTCATGAACCATTTGCTGTATTTTTTTTGACCCCACTAGATGGTGCCCTTGGTTTGCTTTGGGGCATGATTTGTGTCCTTTTTTGAACAGAGAGCACCATCTAGTGGGGTCAAAAGATACAGCAAGTGGTTCATGGCGTGTCGTTTTGTCCATCGCTAATTGGTGGCGATGTGGATCAGGTCATGAAGGTCTAGCCTGAAGGCTTAGGATCAAGGAGAACTTTGAGGTCTTGGCAAAGCCCTGAACTTAAGTCATGCCAGTACTTGTTAACTTCAAATCCAATAATGCCTTAATGTGGCGTAAAGAAATTGTACAGCATTGGAAGAAATTTCACTTTGAATCTGTCGCTTCTAAATGGGCCTTGTTCAGGAATAGGATTTTGAGCCGTGTTCTGCATTCAGGACATGATGGGTACAATGGGAGATAAAAATATTCATGTTCTACAGCAATGTGGAACTTTCTTTGCAAGGATTTCCGGTTCATGCCTTTTTGACTGAGCAAGAAGCCATTCTTGTGGGTGCATGTCTTGTCGGTGAAGGATGTTTCTGTTCTTCCCACATGATGACCCATGAGGGGGCTGTGAGTGGTTGCAGTCCTTGCTGTGAGCTGCTCATCTCACGCATCTGTCATCTGTGTACAGGCTGTGTACTTTGTGTCAAGCTGCCATGATTTTTTCTCCCTCTCGGCGGTTTCTGAGGCTGATTAGCTGGGATTACTTGGCTTGTTGTTGTGAAAGAATTTAATGTCTTTATTTCTCATTTCTCCTTCCCCATCAAGCAGCCAGCCCTAGTTCTGCATGTGTCAGAAGGGACCAGACAGAGTCTCAAGATGAGTTTGACTTGCTGTTTGACTCTGTGGCGGAGGGACTTTCAGATGAACAGCCACCACCCCTTTCAGACTCTGATCTCGCCATCTTCGACCCCTGTGCCAAAGAAGGTGTTTTTCATCTTTTTCCAGCACAAAATCCGATATCTGCTTTTCTGGACTATGATACTGACATAAAGATGTTATGTTTTAGCTTTAGATTATATTAGTAGTCGATATTGCATATAATCAGCGTCTGTCTTTATCCCCATTGTATTTGTTCTCTTTTTTTTTTTCTGTCCTGTCGATAGATCAGTCCAATGCGCCGCATGACCACTCTGAGCTGATGTCACTCCTATTGGCCGACCCAAATAGCCCTGTAGGGCTGAGCAGGGAGGCGGGGTATCTGGCACAAGCAGCCAATGAGCTGAATGCAGCAGTGGAAGAAGAGAAAGGGGGGGAGTATAGTGGTGCGATACTGCGATACAAGGCTGCTGTGGATATACTGATCAAAGGAGTGCAGGGTGAGACAGGAGACTTGTTTAGAACTATAAGCCTTTCTTAAGCCATGCTGTTAGTAGAGATTATTCCCTTAAAGCTCCATGACGGAGTTCATTGTGTAATGGTGTTTAATGCTCGCTTTTATCCGTGCAGAAGTGACCTTGTCGCTGTGCCTGTCACTTAAGCCAGCAGCCTTCTCTAACGCCTCAGCCAATCCAAAGCACCGCTCACCCCGTGGCTGGCCTCACTACTCTTATACTTGTGCTGTCACTGACTGTCCCACCCTTTTTGCTTCCTGTGTGTCAGGCGACCCGGACCCAGAGCGCAGGACATCTGTGAAGAGGAGAACGGTGCAATACCTCCAGCATGTAGAGGCGCTGCTCTCACTGCAGGATCCCGCCGGCTCCAAGGACCAGGACACGTAGGTGGAGGCCCGCAAGCAGACGCCCCCATGTCCAAAGAGACTGTCTTTCACTCCTGCAAACCAATGAGCACAATGTAAAAATAAACTCTAAGCATTGGTAATAATTCCAGTTAGACTTAATTTGGCTAACTTGCCAATGAGGCGTGAAGCTCTATAACTTTGATTTGATTTCTTTGTTCCTTCAAACTTAGTCTTGTTTGTTTTTTAGTTATATTTTCAGTGTAAGTAATGTTTGCGTATTGGCTCATTTGAAAGATTTTGTACAATAAAACGAGGTCTCTGACTGTATTTGCTCGAATTGTAGTAACTGCATTTTTGCACTAGGTGTCACTGGCAACATGAAATAATTTCCACGCCAAACTGCTCCAAAACAATGGCCAGATCTCTAGGAATAAGATTCCTAGGAAGACCCATTCAGTCACCTCTCTGCTTGCATGGGTTGGTGTGGGGGGGGGGGGAGGGGGAGAGATGGAAGGG
>JAODLD010000002.1:24527165-24546156 GCA_026781065.1 Mormyrops boulengeri | reverse complement strand
TCAACAAGAATAAGAGCAGGAGAGAGAAGAGGGCTGAACCGGAGGTGCTGTATGGGGAGGTCAGGATATAATCTAAGTGGCACCTTACAAACGACTCGTACACATATTACCCCTGTTGACATTTTTACTGCTAACTAATTGTCTCTCATGGTAAATTTTCAAAGTCAAGATCAATTATTTGTTAGCAAATCTTTTAAAGAAAATCAAAAACTGAAAAATGCCACTTGCATAAGTATTCAACCAGAACACATTAGTATTTGGTCTAGCCACCTTTTTCTGCGATAACAGCTCTAGGTATTTTGGGGATATGTACCTACCAGCTTTTTACCGTGTTCATCAGTCATTTTTGCCCATTGTTCATGGCAGACTTGCTCCAGATCCTTCAAGTTGGTTGCTTGTGGACTTCAAACAAAGCCACAGGTTCTCAGTGGGATTGTGACCTGGACTTTGACTTGGCCCCTTCAGGACATTCACCTTTTCGTTTTCTTATCACTCCTGTGTGGCTTTGGGTCTGTTCTTAGGGTAACTGTCCAGCTGAAAGTTGAACTTCTTCCCAAGTTTCCTTTTAATGTCTCCCTGTATTTTGCTCCATCCATTTTCCCTTTGATTTTGACAAAGGGTGCAGCTCCTGAAGAAGAATATCATCCCTATAGCATGATGCTGCCACCAGCAGAGCTGGAGTCCACTGTAGGGATGGTGTTAACTGAAGCAACACACGGTGCTTTGAATTTTGGTGAAACATCTCTATCTTGGTCTCATCAGCCCACAAAACCTCCGCTGATATGTTTGCTGGGTGATTCACATACTTTTAGCAAACTCTACACATGCTTTCTGATTGAGGTCTTCATCCTAACCACCCAGGTCGGCAGCATGCACTGTTGCAGAATGCTCTTGACACTATTCACTGGTGTCCTTTCACTTGACTCTTAGCCACTGAACTCTGAAACTCCTTCAGTTCTGGCTTCGCTCCCCTCATCACCTCTTTGTATCATTGCTGAGTTTTGAGGGGTGACAGGTGTGGTGTAGCTTCCGCTTTCTCAGTATTGATCCAGCAGCGCTTAACCAGTACACGTAACCTCTTGGATTTTTTTTGTACCCTACTCTAAATGCTTGCAATTTGATTAATTGTTGATTAATTGTAATGCTCGAGTCTTCATTTTCCCTCCTTTCCTTCACACTGACGGTTTTGCCAAAGATAATAAAGCTGCTGGGGTTTATAACGGGTGCAGCTGTGTCCTCAGTAATGGCGTAATGGTAAATAGTGTGAATGCCTTTTTACTCTTTGTCTGGAGCTTCCAGAGCACAGGGGTTTAAAATGCACACAAGCAGCATTTTCAGTTTTTGGTTTTCCCTAAACGATTTGCTGCCAAATAGCTGATTTTGAAAATTTACTACGAGAGACTATGCATTTGCAATAAATATACAGGTCATTGTCGACTTACGGCTGATCGACTTTACGACCATTGCGAGACCATAGATATATGGCCACAACTGCGCCACGTCTGACCATGATGACACGACCTAAAGATCATATAATTGTATTATACCGTATACTACACATACGATAATTTTTGCATCTAAAATAAATGGCCGACTTACGGCCAAAACGACAACGTCAGTCGTAACCGATCGCGATCTTAAAAGTTGACGACGACCTGTACTGCAGGAAGACTATGTGTGTGTATCATTTCAGGAAAATCTGATCATTTCAAGGAGGGTTCAATACTTTTGCAAGGCAGTGTTTGTGTGTGTGTGAGTGAGTGTGTATGTAACAGGATTTGCGTGATGGGTCATGTTTAATAATAAAGTGGGGACAATTTATAAAAAAAAGGAACGGAAATGATACTTTTATTAACGGCGCACTGGCAGAGACAAATAAGGCAAGTCCACAGTTTGCATGACATCCACACTCGCGGCAGGCGCTTACGAAAACACATTCACCCCATGGGAAACATTTTTACTCATTGGTTACCTACCTGACCAGTATCCCCTGCCGATTTGTACTACGCACCCAATAGCAACATTCTGTTGATACCACAGTAAATTTTCTGTATGTATCACAAAGAAAACATTCACTAAAGCAAGACAGGAAACAAACCCACTTGAGACACTACCATGGTATTTCCTGCTGTCATGCCGCAGGGCTGCTGTGGGCTAATATACTCACAGATCGGCAATTGTAGATTGTGTGAATACTCATGCAAATAAAGTCTGTAATGTGTAATTATGTCAGTGAACGTAAGCGTGTCATGTTCTCGTGCCTAATACAGTACTCCCCTCCAGTGTTGTTGATGTGTGTACTGGCTGTTTCCCCTGTCCAAGCCACTGCTAGTATCTTCAGGCAGTTGTGCACAACACAATAAAGCGTTTGTCTGTCTTCAGTGCTTCTGAGTGTTTTTGTAAGCATATCTAACTGAGCTGACATTGCAGCGCTGGTGTCAGAAGTGGGATGCCAGGTTGCCAAGGAAATCAACAATCTCATCCACAAGCTATGGGCAAGGTTTCCCAGATGGCGGCGGAGAGGGGCAGCGGCAAACCAGAGACCCCAGAACCGAGCACCAAACCTTCCAGGGGTAAACTGATTGGTTTAATGCACCCCCCTGCCCCCCCCGCCACAGTACCTGGAAGAGCTTGGCGCCTCAGCAGCAGCGCGTGTCCCAGCTCACGCGTTACAGCAGGAAAGAGCTCCTGGAGTTGTACTTTTGCACTTGCAAACCTGGCACGACACATGGAGCGAAGAGGTGACAGCGGTGCACCAACGAGCGCTCGCCCCTTCCTCATCAACCTGGCTGGCTGGGTCATGACTGTGGGCCGTATGTGTACTGCATCGTGGAGGGCACCCACTGCCGAGCGCTGGTGGACATGATGTCCACCCACACCCTCATCTGCCCAGGTGTCCTCCCAGACACCAACCAGCTGGCCCCACCTGGGTGGGAAGAGATGGGAGTGTGACTCACCTGTCACTGGCATGTGCATCCCAATGAAAGGGAGGTGACAGCTCCACATCACGCTGGTGGGGCGTACGGAGCAGGAGGTGCGGCGGGCCGACATGAGGGATGATGGCATCGGCGTGCTGGACTTCTTATGCTGCCTGGGAGCAAACACCAAACGCCTGCAGCCAAGGGGGGGCCCTTATAATGGACCGGAGCCTGTGCTGCCTTTAACCACCTGAGGACTGCGCTTACAAAAACCCTGATCACGGTCTTTCATCCTTGACACCGACGCCAGCAATCAGGCGCTCGGGCGCCGTGCTGTCCTGGGCGGGGCTGCAGGCTAAAAGGGTGGCGGCATAAAAGAAATGACGTGTCCCTAGTGAGCGACGCTGGGGGGCCACAATGGTTGTTGGGCATGGCTCTTGAATGCCTCCGAGTGACACCGATCCCTGGGTGTGTTTTATAATCTCCCCTGATGGTGTTAGATGTGTGTACTGGTGCGAAGTGACTTCCCCTTTCCAGTCCGCTATTGGTATTCTCTGGCAGTTTCGCACAATAAAGCGTTTGTCTA
Source organism: Mormyrops boulengeri (assembly GCA_026781065.1). Lineage (NCBI taxonomy): Eukaryota > Metazoa > Chordata > Actinopteri > Osteoglossiformes > Mormyridae > Mormyrops > Mormyrops boulengeri. The sequence goes on along the minus strand of JAODLD010000002.1, from coordinate 24,542,652 downwards.
CCTTGAGGTCTCTCCTGTGTGTTTTAAGCATGTTTCACGGAGCTGACATTGCAACAATATGAACAATAAACAGTTGTCAAGCATCAGGAGGGTAACTATTCTTGCATTCTTGAACACATAAAATCCCTTCGGAAATGTGTTTATCCTCTCGAAGAATTTTAAATACCGCAAAACTCAAAATCTCCCTCCGTACCAAGGCAGTAAATAACATAGGAGGTAGTGCATTTATTGCATGGCCCTCTTGGCTCCTTTTATAGGATGCGCGTTGCCGGCTGTGTTTTCGAGCGCGCGCGTGCATGTTAGAGGAAAATGAGATGGCGCTACCGAGGCTGGTCATTTTGGAGCTCCTGCTTTATACAAGCTGTTTCATCTGCGGAATCGTCTCTGCAGCTTCGCTTACTATCGTACAGGTAAAACCAAGTTGAAGAGTTTTAGTCTGTACACTTTGGCCTCTTCGTCGTCTTGCATCCGTGCTATAATATTAATTAAATGAGCTTCACACAAGCAGTACCCTTATAAATAGTATTTGATCTTTATTCCAGTCCTTTATCTTTACGTTTCAAGTGAACAACTTCGTGTCCATGTATATATTTAAATGTGTCGATGTACATTAATTTTTCGCGTTAAACCCCAGCCTTCCCGATTGTCATTAATTAATATCGTCTTGTGATCAGAAACACGCATCACTATGCGCAGTACTTTAAAGCCAAAGTTAATATAGTCCTAAAGCAACGCAAGCAATACTTTCACTCTTTTATAGATAATGTAATATAGCTATAGGAACGATCTGAAACATACTATACGACTCGGGAAAATAATAGCTGATCACGTTTTCTGTAGTTTCATTTTGTCGAATTGACTCTGTTGTCATTTGCATAGCGTTTTATTTGGATATATATCTGGATGAGTGCATTATGGTGCTTGATAACTTTTTTGCCACCTACACTGCATTCCGAATTTCACCGCAGAGAACTGTTTTAGTGGCGTTTTGGTTGTCATATGATTACCACCATTAAAGTGTGTGTGGGGGGGGGGGGGATTTCCTGCTTGTGTCGAAATGACATTCTCGCCCACATTTTAATCAACGATCCGTAAATCCACTGAGCTCGTGTTCGTTTAAACGTCAGCAGTTTGCAAGGATGTGAAAATGCATGGATTTCCAAATTCATATATTTATAAAATAAAACTAAAACCATAACTTCTTTTATTAAAGAAAAAAAATTAGATGACTTCCGTGAGTTTAAATTTGCTTTGCGATTTTCGGTCATGTGATCTGCTAGCGACTCCTTCCCCATTAGTGTAGTAACTGGAGTCGATATCAGTCGGCATAGGGCGCACAGCAGGGGAAACCCCTCGATGGGATGCTAGTCTTTTTTAGGGCACACATTCTGAGTACTTCAGAGTTGGCAGTTCACCACCAGCTGCATGTTTTTGGACTGCAGGAGGAAACCCATAAAATTCCCGCCTTGTCCACTGAGTTACCATCCCAACCCTGAGAAATGATGTTCATGGAACTAAGGCAGGAGTCTTAATCTGAATAAATAACTGATGAAAAATATCTAACATTACGACTAGGTGATGGGTAAATAACTGTGTGTATCAGGCATGTACAGGGGTCGGGGGGCGGGGGGGGGGTGCTGTGCACCTGCCCCTTTTGCCCAAGGGATTGTAATAACTGTCAAAGAAAGTCTACTGATGGGGACCCTCCCAGGCCAGATTTACTGAGGGAGCCCCTGTTCCAGCACCTGCTGTCTGCGCATGTCAACGGGGTATACAGTACATACATTCATCTGCTCTATGCAAGGCAGTACAGAATAATAATAATAATAATAACAGCTGCCACAATGCAGTAGGTACAGCAGCATCTCTTCTACCTACAGCCACTGAAATGGCTCAACAGGAGTGTCTGCATCCAAGGCTTAAAATCACCAAAAGTGAGTTTGCCTTTCTCCAGAATACACAGTACTGGGCAAGAGTCTTAGACAGTCAAAGAAATGATGTTTAAGTGATCTTCATTTTGGTGTAAATCCATGATCATATCTGTCAAAGTGGGTCAGATTAGTCATTACAAAACCTCTCATGAGTCATCCAAATTTTTACAGCAACTGTCCAATTCACTTGAACCTTTCGACATTACCACTAGCAGACCTTGTATGGCTAATCGATACCTCATCGAGTTATTTGATTTGCTGACTAATTAATTAGTTCATTCAGCTGGTGGGGAAATACAACACATACATGAAGGGGGTGATACACGAGGTGTCCCCGAGGAGAGGTTTGGGAACCGAAGTGATGTTCTTCTAGCCAGCCAACAAGATATCAGTAACATTCTGGAGAAGAGGAGAAATTGCTGCTAGTTTTTATTGTCATATGATTAATTTGCATGTGTTTTAATATTTAATTCAGATTTTTTTCTGAGCAAATATACACTTACTAGCCAGACTGCCTAAGACTTCTGCACAGTATTGTATACACCAGGCGCTGCCTGAGCAAAGCTGGGAAAATCATCTAGGTTCCCAGGCTCCTGAGCCCCAGACTGTTCACACTGTGACGGTCAGGCGGGCAGAGCTGCAGGACCAGGACCTAACCAGCCCAAACCAGCAAGCTCTGAGAGAGTTCCTTCCATCGGGCAGTCAGAATGTTCAACTCCGGTCAATGAATCTATTCTGCCATCCGTTCCCATCACATCCATACTTACATTCACATGGCTGTTCACTATATTTATTGCATTTTTCTCTTCTCTTCTCTGCACGCTGTTTATTACAAGGTTACAAATTACAATTTTGTTCCCCTGTCTGCACTATTGTTTTTATTTGCACTATTTTGTCACTGCTCTTGTGAACTCGCCCTCAAGTTCTCACCCATTTGTACTTACGTGGTGCCAAGTGATGTGCCAAGCGAAGTGATTTACTTTGATTTGATTGCTGAGTCATCAGCCTACGGTAATGCTCACTTCATTCTGTGTTGCAGGGGGAGTTTGCCGGTCGCTGCATGCTCTATGGCACAGTCAGCTATAATGTCACGGCCCGCTCCTTAGGGGTGGACAGCTCCAGCCCCACCTCCCTCTGCTTCTTCGTCAGTGTCATTTCTGTGTTCGTGGGGGTCTACTGCTTCTCACTTACCCTGTACTGGATCTACACTAGCTGCATGGGCGAGGAAGTCAGCAGGTGAGGGCCTGCTCACCATTTTCCCACAGTAATCTTGGGGGGTGGTCTCATTGTATTTACTGTTGTTTTCTGTAGGCAGTAATAGCCTGTATTTGTGAGTTTCCATAGTGTGGTGGTTATCACATTCACCTAACACACAGAAGGTCTCTGCTTTGAAACTGGGCGTAAATGCGTTTTGAGAAGTTCCCCCAGGACCAGGTTTATCTCATCTAGGTATTTCTTTGTACCCTATGGTTTAAGATTCACATTTACCTTTGTTATTAAGTAATTTCTCTTTAAGTGTCTGTTTTGTAATAGTTCTATCCAACTCTATACTGTATATGGTATAGGAATGTTCTAGTTTATTGTCCTAAAGTGTATCTTTAATTGGCAAGTCTTAACATGCTCATGAATGGTTGTGAATCTGTGACTACTGTGGCCTAGACGCACACAAAGCCCCACTTCTCTCCGCAGTTTTAAAGTGTTTGCGCCTTGACGTGTTTAAATATTTCAAGATGAGGCAGTTATGTAACAAAAGTAACCATGATAACTTGCGGTGATTTTTGACATTAACCGATACTTGTGTTGTGTTGCCCTCTGTCTCTCTCCCAGGCCACGTGTTTGGATGAATGTGAATCTCGTGGTGTGTGGGATTTTTCTCTTCTTCCTTCTGGTGTCTGGGTGCATCCTGAAGATTGGGAGAGACCGTCTCTGTGAGTCCATACTGCGCAACGCCACCATAAAAAGGTGAGCAGCAGGACAGCCCAACAGCCATGGGCTACAGCAGGGCTATTCAAATCAATGATCTCACTGTCGGGCCGTGTTAAATAAATGTAACGTAATAAAGAGGTAATTATCTCTGTTCTCTACTGGAAAATTCCTTGTGATCAAAGAAGATCAAAGCTGATTGTTTGATTTTTATGGCTGGGTGGATGGATTACATTAATGTTTTGTAACTAACCTGTATTACGAGGCATGCAAATCCAAAATGATTTTTAATTATTTATACAAAGCACCGTGGGCACTTGGCTGTCATTAACTTAGCGTTTCCCATTAATTTATAGTGCTTGTGGCATTTCGTTTCATTTGTTAAAGTGCTTTATTGCTCCCAGTTTTTGGAAAGCACTACTGTAACGAAGATGTTTGTGAGCGTTGTTGTTGCACAGAAGGTGTTCATGATGATGTGTGCGTATTTGTGTTGCAGTTGTGAGGACGCTCAGACTAACACATGGATCAGCCCGTACAATGGCAAGCGGTTCTACTCCTGCCTGCACAGTGCCGAGGTCTGTGCTGCCCAGCATTCACAATGTACAAATCAATAATGGTCATAAAAATCCAGTGTAATTTACCAGCAAGCCTCCTTTTAAATTTTACTTTTAGGGGAAAAAAAATAATATGGTGATGGTAACATGAAATGTTTACTTAACTTTTTCAGTTTTTTAACCTCATGTCGCCACTTACTTCCCCCCCCCTTCTCCTAGCCACCTGTTGCCCACCTGTTGTTTCTTTTTGTCTCCACTAGGGGGCAGTGTGGGTGAACTTCTTCTTCTGGATGCTTATCTTCATGGTGGTGATGTTCCAGAAGTATCAGGGGTCAGAGTTCACCATAGAAGAAGGAGGGCACGATTCCCCATCAGAGTCAAACCCTATTCTTGGCAGAACAAGTAGCCACCAGTGACCTTTGTTTGAGGGTTGGCTGTCATTCATCATAACACAGTCCCAGACTGGAGAAATCCTTGGATGAATTTTTAACCTGGTAGAACCCATTTCACTTGAAAAATCTAATTAATCTGTTGCCATGTTGACTTAGTTTGCATGGTAACTTATTGTTGTTCATCATATTTGGCCTCACCTGTGTCTGGACATCCATTCAGTTAGAGTACCATATATTGAGCTCTCTGCTTCTATGAAGTCTTTGCCTCTCTGTTAACTGGTCTATATACATTTTCTCCACCGATTTACACTGAATCGAATGGGTATATTACAGTATTTTCACCATTAAATAGGTATGTCCAATCAGATACATACATATCTTTAATAATAATGTAACTGTTTCCTTAGCTGTCAGGTTAATACCCAACAGCCATGATACGATGTTATAAAATAACTAAAGGTAAGAAATGATTGGGCCCTTGTTGCAATATCTGCATTTTACTTGATACTTATCAAATGCAGGAAAATTATTCTAGGTTGTAAAAGTTGCCCTGATGCAAGTACTGTGATGTGACAATGTGCACTTCAGGCTGATCTTTTGGAGCATTCAGACTTTTTTTTGTTTATTTAGGTAAGACTCGTAAGCGAATTTTAGGAAAGAGGACTCATGTCTAATCACTCTTAAGGATACTTTGGATCAGCTGTATTGATACATCGGAGTCTTGCAATATTTGACTCGGAGTAAACATTTTGGGAAAATATCGCATGAAACATATTGGGGCTTTTGGTTCATTTCCTACATGTAGCCCCTTTTACTAATTTCTATGGGGACAAATAATTCTAATTTGTTGGACCTGCATAAACACAGGCCTTAGCTATTCAAAGATTGATTGGTTCTTAATTGTATAGCCCACTACAGAAAGCAAGTAAGGACTTTAAATATGACCTATTGAAATATTGTACTCTTTTATTGTTGCATGACTTTTATGGAAAAACAGTAAACTAAAAATTCAATGTTTTTTCCAACAGAATAACATTAATCCTAAATCATAACCATAGTGCTGATAGCCGGGTCTTCCTGTTCTGTTTCTGGTTTACTATATAATCTGCATGCACTATTGCAAACTAGTTAATGTGTTCAGATGTGACCACATTAACACCATGATACTGGAAGTGTTTATTGGTCTGTGTACCAAGCCTTTTGCAGTTAGGGTTTTTTTTTCTCCAAACAGTCTATACTTCCACTGAGCTTTTGAATTTATCAGGATCAGGCTTTAAATTAAGCTGGACTAAGTTGAGCCTGGACTGCTGGTCTCGGTAGTGTTTGTTCTGAAACGGTGGCACTTCCTGTGAGGTCTCCGCTGATGCCGGTTTGCTCGTAAGCACATGTATTTGACAAAGCTGTTTACTTAAAAACCTCACTGAACACTTCATCTAATATCGAAATTGTGCAGTTAAGGAAAGACAGAAAAAGCTTCTTTTTTTTTTCCTGCTAACTGATACATGGTGTTATTTGACTTGTCTCTGTACAGAAGCAAAGACACGAAACCCATAATCTTTCTTACATGATTTTTTATAAAGGATGGCAGTATAGATGACAAAGGTCTACTAAGGGCAGCACAGGACTGAATCAGTCTATGTAAATTTCCCAGTCCTTATCTGTGTGCAGGTCAGTTTACTATAGCACTGTTGAGGAGATAAGCAGCAGACAGATGATTTAACCCCCTGGGGTCCATTTCATCGTCGGCGATGCAGCATACTTTTCGCGTCTATTTTAGTTTATATCAAACTTTTGCGGTTGAAAGTAGTTGACTGGGACTCATTTGGGTAGGTGGGTGTACCATTATGGGGAACCATTGTTTGGAAAGTAAATGCATCTAGAGAAAAACAGCTAGCCCATCAACCTCACTCACAATTGGCGTGTTTGCTTCTCTGCTAACCACAGATTGATTACTTTTCAATATTAAACAAAGCAACATAATTTTTAGAGGTGTTTTTTCTACTGTTTTTAAAATAAATGTATTACTGGCGTTCCTTTGTTTGAACCTCTGAGTTTGCGTGTGGATGTGATGACAATGAATGGCAATAAATATTTCTTCTGTGTGAGACATGACTTTTTTTTTGATAACCTACCCAAATTTCACTTTCAGCTTAGTGCTCGGTGGGTTTCGCTTTTTTGTACCTTTTTCCCATGCATGTTCTTACACTTTTCAAAGTCAGGACAAAGGCTAAATAAGTAACGGCTTTTCCGCTACGTATAATTAACTTGGTAATGGGGTCAAAAACATTCGAACACAGCACTTCAAGAAATTCACAAATGGCAGTAGTCATTCATCACACATACTGATTTCATATAGTTTATTTAACCCACTCACAATGCTAGCTAGCTACACTCGAATAATTCGGCTTAGCGGGATCAAAAACGGTCATTAAAATGTGACCCTTTCACAGATTAACAATTCATAATAGTTGTCATTTCCCCACTAACGATACCATATGGAAATGCTTAATGTACAATGGGTATCACAAGCGCAAGAATCAGAATATTAGTCGAATCATTTTTCGTTCTGCCCTCAGAACATTTCTGTGTAAGTTAAAACTTAAATGAGCCAGGATCAACAACCTCACACCCATGTGCTGGGCGGCCCAAGGAGATTGCCTGGATGGAAGTGGCAAAAGAAAGAAGTTTGAGTTGATAGGCCAGTGGAAGAGAGGGGTTTTATGAAAACCTGAAGAGAAAGAGTCTAGCAGACATCTCGGAATAGCATGGGATTCAAAACTGCCCGCAAAGGTTTGGAATACAACATGATGGATAGCTGTAGATAGTAATACAACACTCTCTGCTGTATGACAGGTGCGAACCAAATAATGTATTCATCTGTTAGATTACTTAATAAAGAGGGTAATTTGTTTTACTGTGGCGAAGTGAACAGTGTTGTCTCACACCTCCAGGAATAAGGGGTTGAATGCTGCCTGTGTGCATTTTCTCCTCATATTATGCAAATTTCCTCTGGAAACTTGGAAATTTTATAGAATAGAATAGAACAGAATAGAATAGAATACCTTTATTGTCATTGTACAGATTAAGCACAATGAAATTCAATTGCAAATAGGATATAACCAACATTAGCCTATCACATTGGCCCACCACAATCATGCTGGGATAGGATGGAATGATGTAGGGCAGTTGGTATTTAGTCACAGGAATGGATGGGCCTCTGCCCCTGGAGGTGGTCCTCATGTTGCATCTAAATTCTGTATCTGCCAGCACCTACCTTCTGCAATTTGTTGACTGATTTGCCAGTACTGCAGAAAGCACAGAGGTCACCATAAGGAAGGGTTGGTGTGGCGTGTCCTGGTGCAGCCACTCTGGGCTTTGTGCCACTGCAGGGACCTTGACATCCTGCACCAGAACATTGAGCCAGAGAATATCTTAGGAAAGACAGACACCCTCCAGATCAAACTAATTGACTTTGGCTGCGATGAAATTCTTAAGGACTATAGTCACACAGAATTTGCAGGTGAGTGAAGGAAGGTTGGTCAAATGTTCTCCAGAACAAGCTGCTTGTTGAGGGCAGGGGATACCCTAGAGAGGCTTATAAAAGAGCAAGGGGTGCCTGCTTCCTAAATGCTACCCAGATTGTGTTTCAGCCTCATGCCCTGTGCTGCCTGGGATTGGATCCAGCCCCCCCTCCCCGGTCAGCCCCAAGCAGAATAAGTGGTTAGACTGATGAACTATATGTGTTGGTTCACCCATGTCCTTCAACCACGAGTTGCTAGGTGCTGTGGTTCTAGCGCAGTAGGATACCCAACATGCCATGACCATAGAAAACACAGGATATGAGCTCACTGATCACATTTTGCAAATTATCTACAGGCTTCACGAGTGTTTATGAGCCCGATATCTGTTGAATGCGAGTGTAATTGTATCACAAATTGGATTTGGGTTCTAATTGCGTTTTTCTGTTGTTGTTTTTAGAGAAGTAAAGAGTTTCAAAATTCCTTTTTCCTAACAGTGGTACTTTTATTTTGAAATGTCGTGGTATTGAACATTGAATTTAATAACCAAGATCTTCCCTTAAATAAATCAACAAAAGCAGACAGAACACACAGGAGCCACCATGGCAAATCAAGGCAGCGTTAATAATAAAATAGATGTTTTCATCATTCACTGGTACACCCTGAAACACCAGGTTACAGTAGGATGGAACTGGACCAGTGGAGTGACATTTTATTTAGTAGGTTTCAGAAACATTAATTTAGGGGGATGTTCATTTTCATTGTCTCCAGTCTGATTCAGTTTGATCGGTATTGAGTAACTAAATTATTATGATCACCAGTAGATGGAGCTATGTGATTGTTTTATTCAGACCGTGGCCGTGATTGAAGAGAACTGCATGTAATATAAATTAAAAGAGTGTCACTAAATTGTTTTCTTTTTATTTTTTTTTCAAAATATTATTGTATGGGAGCTGGCGGAACATGGTATGTAGGATCATGTGTACAACAGCACATCACTCTATAAAACTGCCCTTCGCCCATGAAAGGTCACAGATGGCAAATGACACTTTAACTGAAACGGTAGTGATCAGGGTGTCATTCCAGGGAAAGAATGTACTCCAACCTTCCTCCACCCTGGAGGCATTGCTCATGCCGGGCATTTTTTGCGGTACGTTTCTCAAAAGCTCCTCTTAGGAGCATTCAGCTGCATAGTTCTAACTACGTAAGTTGCTAACGTTGTTGCTAACGTTGTTACTCTTAGCAACTACGCTTTTGGGAAATGTACCGCTGCTCTTTTCATTAAAGGCCACACGTTGATCCCCTGGGACGATTAAGAAATTGGTGGAGTGTCAGTAATATGGCTGAAATGTGTAATGTCGAAACGATCAGGGCCAATATGGCCACCCGCCGGCCAGAGTTCTAGCTGTTCTGAATTTTATCTGTTATTTTATCCCAACAAATCCAACCACAGCTCTATAAAGTCCACTACAAGGGGAATAAAGTGAAATACATTTCAAGAAATGAACTTTATTGATATCCTCATCTGCGAATTGGAGAAGCAGTAACAACTAGCAGAAATTGTCCCCGGTTTCAATATTACGAGTCAGTAATGTTGAGTTTTCATGAGGTTGCCATCAGTTCCAACCCACCCAGCACAGCACACCTTTTTCTCATTTGAACTTTGCTCTAATTGAATTCTATTCAATTCATGTTTGTTTAGCGCATTTTCCCAACATTACATTGGCTCAAAGCGCTTTACATTCTCCCTGTCCAATACCGCCAGAGAGTAAACCAGAGAAGAGCGGCAAGGAAAAACTCCCAAGAAATCACCATGTCGATGATGTACATACATTCTCTGCATGTTTACACTGTCAGTCTTTTCACTGTCAGTACACATTCATGCTAGTTACATAGAACATTTAGATGCTGCTGTAATTGAACAACAACATTACTGCAACAGGAACTTTATGGGAATGAGTACAGGGATGCATGCCCTCTTTGCATTTGCATGGCCATTGACTGGAGCCAGAGGTGGATAGTTTGGAGTGGATACGCAACCAGTTGAGTATTAAGAGTCACAGTCACAGAGTACTCAGCTGGTTAATTGAGCTGAAAATGAGACATGATATTGGTATTTTAAAGAATTTTGGAAAAGGAAAAAAAATGCATTAATTTTCAGACAGTATTCTTTTAAACCTTCCCAGGACCATGTTTTGTATTTTTACCACACATCAAACATATAAGTCTGATTTTTTTCAGCTGTTATGCATCGACTTTCTTTCCACTGCCACCGAGAACTGAGCCGTACCCGAGCGATACCCAAGCTGCAAACGTTCTGAAGTGTGACCAAACCGGGCTGATTCTGTCACTACCATTTTGAGTGGTTGAAATGCATGGAGATACTGGTGTTCTGTGCATGGATTATCTGTATGAAGAAAGGGTATATTCTATATATGATTCATTATTAGTAGTATTGCACACATACCAGTCCATTCCAGAAACTTAGAACTTGAAAATTTCCAAACTCCTTCTTAAAAAAGTACTATAGAACAGCTGAATGGAAAGGATTCGTAATGCAAATTTACACAAGCGAATGCTAATTCTACTAGCGTTTGATGCTAACACAAGACACTAATTCTCACAGGAAATTAGCACACAGTACATCATGATGTACACCGTTTGATTAGTAAGTTCCTCTTCGGTTTTACATCACTGTCGCTCTCCAAACCCTGAGTTGACCCTCCTGCAGTGGAAAACCGAAGCGGACCGCGCTGTAATAGTCTCTTCGCAGTGCGGCTTGGGTATGGATCGGTTCCTGCACGCCAATGGAAAAGTGTCATTTATGTGCTGATCAGCTGCAGAATATCCAACTGGTTATAGCATTTAGGCTCAGCTCCAGGGCCTTGTCAGAATCTGCAGTGCTTCAGCAAAAGTGAACTATGAAAAACCTCAGCTAAGACATCCTACTGCGACTCTGTCTCAAGTGCCTGAGTAGTTAGCGGCACTTTTAAAATAAAATTAGACAGCATCTTTAGTCACACTTTTTGGTTCTGGACAAATATTTAACCTAAATGCCTTTTAAGCATCCGTTTCCATGACATTTCTTGATGGTGAATTGGATGACTCAGAAGAATGAATGAGAAACAGCAGTAAGGCATCGGTTTGTATAAAAGAAAACAGTAGAAGCACATGTATCCATTATGGCATGTGACTGAACTGTAATCAAGTGTTATTGATACTTGTACATTTTTTAAATATGCACCAAATGAGTCAGCGAAAAGGACCAATAAAGCGTCTGTAGAGTATCAGGAGTCAATCCTTTTCACGTGGAGGTCCTCTACAATCAGTCCATTACCCTGAAGGAATGTGTCACCAGGTCCGTGTGGCGGTGTGGTCAGGATGGCTTGTCCAGCAGACAACAGCGCCCTGGTGTTGCAGTTCACGCGGTCTGAGCTTTAAGAGAATTATGCGACATTAGTGGAATTGGGCAAAATGTCTATGAGGCGTAGATGGTGAGATAAACACAAGATGATTTGACAGCGGAGTGCAAAAGTTAAATGTCTGTCGAGAAAGGACATCTCGAAGGAAGTGAAGCTGCAAAGTCACCGATAATCTTCCGTCATCTGCTGCTTGTTCTCTCCTGTGTCCTCTGTCAGAACTGATTCACACGCTGAGGCCATTTTCTGTTTCTGCTTTACTTACCAGCTGAAAAATGGACAGCTAGACAAACCGCAGGACAGTTCTGCCCCACCCACCCCACCCTACCCCCACTTCTCACGTATCAAATCAATTCCTGCAGTGCTAGATCTTCAGGTCAGCAGTGAATCAGCAGTGGACTGAAGGCGTGTGGGCATCTGACCCTGTCATGCAGGAGTCCCACAATGAGAGCACACTCTGCTGTCTTTGCACAGATGAGAGTCCTGTTTACATAGACAAGCACAGACATCAATTAAAATCTTGATTTCAAAAGTGCTGGTCACCTGTGTGTGTAGTCATCTGGATTTGAAGGCAATTTTTAATGGTGACCAGTGTAGGAACAGAAGTTTCCAATGTATCCACTTTTAATTTGTCCCTAGCATCACTGCTACCACACCCAGTCTGTATAAGAGATTACTCACAAACTCCACTATCACCCCGACACACTTTTGCTGAATGTTGATTGGTTACTATTGAAGGGTGCTGGTAGTGTGACTATTGATCCAATCAGCAATTGGGCACAAATTCACAGGTGAAGCACTGAAAGAGAAATCAGTAGAACATCTTTTTGTCTAGAATCTCTACTTTAAGTTTTTTTATTATTGTTATTATTTTTGGCTGAAGCAATAAATGACTCATTAATTGCTTGAAGTTGCTGCTGCAGATGTCTTTAGTGAAGATTATATCAACCAGAAAATAATAAAGGTGTTGTAATAAATTCCAGCGAAACTTTATCCTGTTTACCAGATAGTTTTTTGTTACGCTGTTTTTTGTTTACTGCTAAGGTTGTAGAGGAGTTGAATGAAGATCTGAGGTCTCTTTGCAGATACACTTGCATCCACAGTGCAGCTGACTGAAATGATCCAGTATCTGTCACAGATGTTTGCTGTGTGATGAGTCCGCCCCCCCCCCCAAAATTAAAGGGAACAGTACATTCCTCTGGAGCTTACTCTCCATGCGTACTCATAAGCTGGTATTTGTTACTGCCTACGTCTGTTTTCTGGACGAGCCAGCAGACACGGGAAGCACATGCATGTTGGCGCACAGCTTCCCCACCTTCTACTTACATTCTTTTGTCCAAAAGGTAGAAGGAGCCTCTTCTGAATCCTTCATCCACCTCAAGGTTTCCCCTACCCTTCCATGACGGCCTTTTCTGCCGTTCCTACATGCAGTTCTATCAGGTGCCCTGTGGTCTTCGTTCTGATTTACACCTTCTAGATCTCTGGTCAGAGGTTTCTGTGTCAAATCTCTCCACTATGGCAACTCTCTTCTCCATGGACAATGAGCACTGGGAATAAAAACGCTTCCTGATAGGCCGGTGGCCTGTCCCTTTCCCCTTCTGTTGCCTCTTCTTCTCGTTCCTGCTCCACCTCCTGCTCTCCCGCTTCCTCTTCTTCCTCATCCCCCACTCTCTCTAGAACCCCCCTGCTCTCCTCATCCTGCCGGGATCCGAGACCCAAAAATCCACCGCCCTCATCTCCTCTGCCCGCACCACCCCCTCCCACACTGTGGGAATGGAAGAGGCAGGTGGGCCGGGAATTCTGTAACCGCCCCAGTGAAAACCCGCTCCGGCTCAGCACTAGCCTGCCCCCTGTGCCCCCGGGGCCGCTTCCGTTAGCCCTCACTCCCACAACTGGCCCACCCACGAGCATGTTTGTACCCACGTTGACGTTGCCCCTGATCCGAGATGGGAGCGAGGTGCTGCTGGAAGACCGCCGGCAGCGGGGGCAGTTCTGAAGAAGGTAGCCTGAGTGAAAGGCTCCGGGGGTGGCTGTGCTGGCCGGAGGAGGGGGGTTGTTACTGGAGGTGTGATCCATGAGCATGGCCTCAGAATAGCTTGGCGCCATCTGCTGGTTACAGCGGATGTGCCACTCCAGCTCGGTCATGTCCACAGTGTTGACCCGTGAGATAGCACGGTAACTAGAGCTGGGCGCCGCTCCTCCGCCCCGGCCACTCTCTCCCTGCTCTCCACCCTCACGGGTGTCATCACCATCGCCGAACAGCTTTTCCACGTGGTAATGGACGTAGGCTGTCCGGTATTCGGCCACCACGCGGAGAGGCCAGGAGAGCAGCAAGGCGGATGCCAGCCAGAAGACGTGGTGCCGCGCGAACCAGGGCAGGCGGGTCGGATCCGGGAAGGCCAGCAGGTGCTCCCGGAAGTCCACGTTCTTTAAGTGCATGCCCTCGCGGGCCTCCATGTAGTCGTCCAGACCCTCGTTCTCACCGAAGAAGCGGGCGCGCTGGGTCAGGTAGGCGGCCTCGGCACGGGCGCTGGAGAAGCTGAAGCATTTGGTGAAGCGCAGCCGCACGGCCGGGTGCTCAAGGAGACCCAGCAGCTGGCGGGACACGTCCTTCACCCCGTGCCGGGTGTAGTCGAACTCGGAGCTGGCGGCGTGCGTGTTGACGCGCTCGTGGTAGACCTGCGTGGTGGTGTAGGCGTCGCCGTTGCGGTAGCGCGTCACCTGCCGTGTGCGCCGCACGTAGTGGTAGCTGATAGCCTTCCACCAGATGCAGGGCGTGGCCTGCTGGAGGCGCTGCACGCGCTCGTACACCTCGCCGACCTCGGCCTGCGCCAGCGTGGCCATCTTGGAGTAGCACTGCCAGCATTCCACCAGGTAGACCACATACAGCATGGCCAGGAAAGCCAGCGGGATGTAGACGTAGCCACTGGAGCAGGGGCTGTCGTGGTGCATCCGGCCCCGCTGGCCGTACTGGAAGCTGCCGTTGGAGTCGTCGGACGCCAGCATGGGCACTCGGCACAGGGCGCACCAGCCCAGCGTGCCGAAGCAGCCGAACATGAGCAGCGTCAGGAGCAAGCACTTCCACTGAGACTCCCGGCACAGGGAGCCGCTGCACCCCTCCGTGCCCTATCACTACTACGAGCCAGCAGGCACTGACGAGTGCACCATGTACGTTTCACACGAGGGCGGTCGCCGTGGCAGTCACCATCGCTTCCTCACCGAGAAGCGTGTCTTCGCAAGCTGGGCCTGGATCTTCGACATCCACTTCTACCAGCCCGAGTGGAGCCCCGAGCACCCCCCCGCTGGAAACTGGACCGTGCCGCGGCCCGCGTGACCCTCCCTGCCCCAAGCCGACACCGCCAAGGACGGCGCCCCCACACTGCGGCTGTGTGCCGGACAACCGCGCGTCTCTCCTGCAGGTCCCGGGGTGGGGGCCTGATAAACAAACGTACTGCCTGGGGGTGTCCACAGCAGCTTGCTTAATCATTCTCACTTCTCTGCCTCTCCACTGTGGCACCCCCCCCAGGTTTGGAAGCAGCAGCACACCATTCCTATAGTTTGCAGGTGATTAATGAGGCTGTTTCTCCCCCCCCTCCTGTGTTTCTGGAGTCGATAGTGTGAGTGCAGATGAATTCAGCACCTCAGCTTCCTTTTGGGGGGGGGGGGGGGGGTGGGTTTAACCCAAGTTAGAAAGCAAAATTGGATTGGTTAAAAAAACACGGTGTTTAAAAAAATTCGGAAAAATTATTA
>JAODLD010000002.1:24480085-24516449 GCA_026781065.1 Mormyrops boulengeri | reverse complement strand
CTCTCTCTCTCTCTCTCTCTCTCTCTCTCTCATGACACAAAGATCAATTGCTCTAAAAAAAAAATAACAGAGTAGTCAAAGGGATAGGACAAACAGCTGGTCTGGAGCAAAATCACTGATACGTTGGCGTGCCAAGAAGAAACGTGTAAAACGCCAAAGTGGTTCCAGTGGAAGGTACTAATATAGTACAGAACTATGCATTAGCATGATCAGCACTGCATTAAAACCTTATATGTGCTTCTGATCCTATTGCCTTTTCCCACCTCTCCTACTATTGATCAGTCTGTAAGAGGAGCACAGAGGTTAACACAACGATGAATATCAGCACTGGGTAAATGGAAGGTTAGAAAGGAAATTCAGAGAAAGAGTCGCCGTATCGTATACCAGTTCGTATGTATCGTATACACTGGGGATGAAGGACTCTAAATTAGATTGAAACTGAAAGCGTTCGATAATCAATCAAAATTCTGTTAGACGGCCTTTAACCTGTTTTGGGACACTGTGAATCCAATGAAACTACAAGCGGCGGGGGGACATGGGATTCAGGTGGGAATTGAGGGAAGAGAAAAATCAGGTTTAGCGTAAAGAGTGGGAAGCAGGAAGAGGAGTGAGGAGTCTATATGAGAGAGAACAAGGGAGGCAGGACAAACGGCAGAAAGGCAGCAGATTGCACATCCCCAGGGAAGAGTGTCGTGGAAAAAAAAATACAGCCCACTTTCACTCCCCTTTCTGCATAAATCCTCCTTTACTCAAACTGCAACTTGGGAATAACATGAGAGTCTATATATGACAGGCCAATTAGACCTGCAAGACTGATGCCTGGAATCCTAATACATTCATTTCAACACTCATCTTCCCATCCCTCAGTAACTCAGATAAAATCTATACCAAAACCATCCATCCGTCCATTTTCTATACCCCCTTGTCCTATTCAGGGTCGTGGGGGTCTACAGGCTATCCCAGAGACTACAGGTGCAAGGCAGGGAATAACCCAGGATGGGGTACCAACCCACTGCAGGACATGTACAAACCTATACCAACATCAAGTCATCCAGTAAATTTCCTTAGAACCAGTAGTTTAGACAATTGAAGAGAAAATTTCCAAAACTCACTCAGACCACGGAATACGTTTCAGAAAATTTATGTGGACATAATGGAAATGTAACAAAAGTTCTTCATTGGATTACATGAGTGACTGAATTTTGCATCCCAGTCCCATCCCATATGATGAGGAAGTCTGACTTTAGGTCATTGGTGACTTCATCTCAAACACAACAAAAAAGTAACTGAGTGAGTTTTGGAAATTCGCTCTTCAATTGTGAGCGTGCAGCCCTGTTCCATCAGATTTCACAAGGCAGAACAGCCATCGCTTTCAAACCAAGCAGAGATGTTCCACGTAGCAGGGAATGTCTAGGCCTTTCTTTAAGAGGACACCTTTCCTTATTCTGTTGTGCTTTTTCAACTGCAGTAAAAAATAAATAAAAATAAAAACCACTATTTTTTTTTCTTCAAATGTAGAAATTGCTGACATGCTACAAATCTGGTTTGCCCTGGCCTGAGCCAGGTTTTAGCTTTAAAAAAAGGTGTTTGAGAACTAATTTTACAGAACTTAACTGGCACTTCCATTAATTTCACCTTTTATCTCCAATAAACACTAAGCAGTGATCATTGTAAGCGTTGCATTAGCATGTTATCTTTTCAGAGTAGCAGATACTTTACTGCTGTCCTAAATCGTTTCCTTCAGAAGATTATTCTTGATCTGTCTCTCTCTGTTCAAAATCCCTGAGAATCTGAACCTCTGTACAGGCTGTGATATCAATTTCATCAAGATACTGCCGTACAGCACCAATTTACTAAACTACCACACAGTATCAATCCCATTCCATGTGGTTATGAAGAGTAATCCCTTCTTTTGACCATCTGCATCTAACAGGATAACTAACATATTTGGTTTGCATCCTAAAGATGAGTTTAATGCATCTGATATCTGCCTTACGCGCTTACATACAACTGATTAACTTGAAACTGGAGTAAACCATTTAACATGATGGACCCACTTAAGATCATGGAAATCACTGTTGTATGACTGATAATTTTATTACACTTTCATTCTCTCAATCACAAAATATTAAGACCAGTTTTGTTCTTTGAATCTCGTTTCAGTCTTTTCAAAATGTTATTTAGGTATAAATTAAAACAAGAAAAACAGTTCAGAAAAATCAGACACATCACAATTCAAAAATTTAGAGACAGTTAGAGCTGAAATGTATTTATTTGCTAACTGGCTGATTAATTTTAATGCTGTTTGTTTGTCATAACAGATCTTACTACATTCAAGAAATAACTCCTGTCTTCATTCACCATGATTTTACTGAAGAAGCAGGATATGCGACCGCCATCTACCTTAATACTGATGAAAACTGGTCTCAGATGAACTTCAGGTCTTTACTATTTTGATCAATCTTAAATGCTACAGTTTTACTGTTTGAACTGCACATAATATGCTATTCAGTATTACAAAAGAGAAGGCTACTTTTTCCACATTTAGGCATACACAAACTTTAGCAAGAAATATACAGCTAGTGTGAGGTGACTAAGTTTTTAACTATATTCACAATTAGATACAAAGGAACTTAAGATCATTTTCAGTAGACAGGTACAGTATGCTATTAAGTATATATACAAGTATAGTCCAAATTATATTTTAAAAGGCCCATCATCCACCATGGAGAGTGTGTCGTGCTTATGTCGCAGATGAGAGCACTATGGCGTCCGGATCATCTATTAGTTGTCCTTTAAAATGTGCTTTTTCTCTTGAATAAAGACATTCTCCCCCAAACCCTCATTCTAAACAATAAAAAAACATTCTTTTATATTGATGAAAAGAGCAGCTAAGCATGTAGGATGACAGCCCATGCCGTGAATCGCAGACCTGCGGCCGCCGGCTGTCCGCGTCGCTTGTCGCTTCCACCCGGCGCCTGTGTCATCATCACGCAACACTAATGTTACAAATGTGCAGATATTAATGTCGGAATTGTGCCCATTTTTCGATGCATATAAAACCGTATGCGGCGCCTTAGACTGACCATATAAGGGCCTTAACTTGAAGTCCTATTTTGTTATAATTAGTTGAAATCCGCTTGCTATTTTAATTGGATTTGAAGGTAACAGGCAGCGAATGAACTATAATTAGCAGTTTTATTTCCGGGGTAAACCGTAAGAACCGTCCTGTGGAAGCTCTTGGTCCAGTTTGGCGCATTGAATCGGGATTTTTGTTACAGCCGGTGTCTACTGTTTGGTTTCTAGAGTCAAGTTGGCGTTCATGCATTTATCATAGAGTGTGGATTTAGACAGTTTTATCATAGACAGTGGTCCTAGTTCTCATTTCGTGCAGCTTTACATCCGAGCCACCTCAGAGAGGACAAATTTCGCCAAAAAAAATTGAACACCATAAGACATGGAAGTATACATTCACGCAAACGGACCAGCTGGGGTCACAGTCTTAGGAATGCGAGGAAAACACGAGTATACGGTCTACATCGCGCCAGCTTCTTTAGCTGCAATGCAGACAGAAAACGTCCGTGTAGGAAAAGATGGAGAAGAAGAACAGAGGGATGCGGAAACATGATAGAGGAATGGAGACCATGCATCTCCAGACTGATGTCATACTTAGTAAAACGTGACTAATTTATGATTAACCATTAAACGCCTGCCGTATTACCGGTACCAAAACAATCACCAAACGTGAAACGAGGAGGCCTATAGTTATTATTTTATCCCAAATAATCCATCTTTTGAACATGTTCATATAGGCCTAGTTTAAAAGGCGACAATTGTCATGAGTTCCTCCCAGAAAGGACCAGGTTAGCCTCCGATCTGATCGATAACACGTAAGATCACCCCTCACTCCCCCTCCGTCTAAATCCGAGATGCTCATGAAAACAAATCACGCTTTCCAACTGGGTAAGCAGGGGATCCGTATGATTAAACTCAAAACTAAGGATGAAAAACAAACATGAAATAACATATGAACCGGTGTATTCACATGTCATTAAGATTGCATAATAATAGCCTAGAAGAATGCTTGCAGGTTTATAGCTTACTACCTAGCATGCACTGCCTTTGACATCCATGCGTCCTTTATCCAACTTATTCTTGCCCGCGCCGACAATGACCGAAACAATATCACGCTACAATAAGACAATGTTAATCTTAATGCTTGTTAAGCTAATTAGTCATAAAGGTAACACAGACCAATGTCTTATTGTAAATAAATGCATTGAAATACTGAGAACATAAAAACGTCAGAAAATAAATTAAAACGCAAATGCGCAGCCCTCCTTCAAAAATGTAAAAAACAAGGTGCATCATTTTAAAACAGCAAATATCACATAAGTAGGACTCACCTCTTCTCTCCCATTGCCATTCATCGTTGGCGATTCCTCAGCCATGGTCAGTCCCTGAATCCCCCCTCGTCCCCGGACTCGTTACACTCCGGTTCGCGCCCCGTTAGCACCGGAGAACGGCCCAAAGCTCGCACAACCTGGCGGCCGCGTCGGGACCCCTCGGCCGGATAAGTCACCCCATCTGCATCCGGCTCCGTTCCAATTCTCCGACAGCAGCGGCCGCGGCCAGCACGCATTATCCTCACCGAAATATGCCTCTCTTTCACCCTCCCTCCCTGCCCTCCGTCCGTGTCCAGACCGAAGTCGCACACCCTTTCCCACCGCCTCTGATATCAAGGAGAAATCCACTTCGGCTGC
This sequence comes from Mormyrops boulengeri, assembly GCA_026781065.1. NCBI lineage: Eukaryota > Metazoa > Chordata > Actinopteri > Osteoglossiformes > Mormyridae > Mormyrops > Mormyrops boulengeri. The sequence continues at coordinate 24,511,686 of JAODLD010000002.1, read as the reverse complement.
TGATCGGTAAGAATGCGCCTCCAATACCGCTACAGCCGAGTGACGCGCAGGTAGGGCATTGTACTTCCTCAGTACGTCAAAGACCAGTTAAGAACCTGGTGTGATGTGAAGATGCTTGCGGGACGATCTATACGGATTTTCGCTGTCCGGTTTCCCCACACCGCTTGAGTCACCGGGAACGTGTCCATTCTGCATGGGGAGGTCCGTCTTTTGTGTAGGGGCTTTTCACCGACACTCTTTTCTTGCAAGGATACCCACTGACGTCAGCCACCTGAGTACACAAAGACGCAAGCCATCCCCCCGGGCATCACTTCGCAGGGCTCTTGGTAAACAGACATGAAAAAATGTTGGTTCGACAGCCAGCATTGGATACGCAGCACAACGGGCTCCGCACCGCAAGAGTATTAAATCAACACCTCCTCTTAAAGACGACGGCATTTGCTTCAGATGCTTCAATGAAGAATTAAACAGTCTAAGCAAATTATCGGCGAGGAAAGAAACCATTTACTGTGAGGTTGAAGAGATTGCTTTATTATTATTAAAAACGTCTACAAAAAATGATTTGTATTACAATGATTGGTGCATTAAACTGTTACAAATGACAGTATCACAGGGAGACAGCTTATTGTGCGTTAAAGGCAAAATTAGCCAAACTATGAGAGGGTTCCTGGAGTACAGTACAGCTGGTAGATGGTGCGGCTCAGGGCAGGTCCAATGTTCCTGAGGGGAAAACGATTGGATAAACACCTGCTTCCAAAACATTACACATACATGTGACGTCGCTAATAATCCCCACTGTCTTTATGTAGGAGAGCCTACCATGTGGAGCTTAGATACAATGCACTGGTAAAGGCAAACTTTTGCATATGGACCGACCTTTTTAATTTTCCGTATCTTACAGAGGAGAGGAGCTTCTCTCTGTCTGCATCACTGGAACACTGTTCATAGGCTTGTAGCAGACTGGAAAATACAGGGGACATGAAGTAAATGGTTTATTCCTACCGAGAGAGACTCCTGTTATTAAAAAGCGATACTGAAATCAGCGTTTCATATAGGACATTTACAGTATTTACAATGAATACCATTTTAAAATCTTAAAAAGCTTTCATATTGGAAGCAAAATATGTAAAACAAAGGCATCATTTATTCACTCCATGTGTGTTTATGGGCGACAGACATCTTGCTAAAAGTGTTTCTCCAGTTGACAACAACTTCTACCAGATGGATTAATGCACAATGGAACACAATCTCTGGAGACTGACAGTTCTGATGGTAACCAGCTTGAAAAAGCACTAGGAGCATACATTTTTGTGCATAGTCTCCAATATACCTGCAAATTATATTTTAATTGTACTGTTTTATTAACGGCTAAATTTAAAGCACCTGCTTTCTAAAGCTGACAGTTGCAATGACTACATAATTTCATCTCCTACCTTGTCAGAAAAAAAGGGTACAGCCTTGGTATGGTTTTGTACCCCAAGGTACAAACAACAATAATGTACCCCCAATAGTACAAATATGTTCCTCAAAGTCAATTTCTGTACCTTAAGACGTAGATTTACCTACTGCTAAGGTATAATTGGCAGACTCTTGAGGGTACAGCCCTGTTGACAGGTAATTGTACCCTCAAAGGTATACACTGGTATATTGTTCTGACAGTGTATCTATTTGTTGGCAAGCACCATGTTAAACATTAATGTAGGAATTCATTTGAAAAGCAACTCAGAGGGTTAGTTTTAGCTAGTTTGTCCACAGGATATTTTAAATAGATATAAGATGCAGATGACCACTATAGGTCTATGGAAAAGCACATGTGTTGCAGGAGACCGCATATAAACAACAGACATGTAAACTACAGCAGGTGAAGGTTACCTACTGAAAAACACATTTACAGTGCATGGTTATATATCCAGAGACCCCCCAGATAACATGACATCTGTACGCCTTTCCTACTCTCAGGCCAATGTCCACCAGGCACATATGAAATTAAATTTGTTTATCATAAGATCTAAGGTCTTGGACCTTGGACACACTTCCTGAAGGGCTCAAACACCAGTAAAGGTGTATGGGACTATAAATATATACTTGTTGAAGATATATTCAATATACTTTTAATTTGCCAAAATATATTGTCTGGAGTGCATGACACTTTACATTTAACATTGAAAACTAAATGAGCATTCACCAGGCTTCAGACCTGATCAAATTCACCACTAATTCTCCCATGCATTAATATGACTACCATCTGGTCATTAACCCCCAACATACAGGCAGATCAGAAGCGATGAGAGTAATCCGACATTTCTGTGAATGTCGTCTCCTGATAAAGTTACAGGAGAGTCAGATATAATGCATTTTTAATGCCAATGGCATTTATTACATTCCAGAAGAATTTATTTTCAGCAAAATGCACCATAGGTTGTTTCTGTGTACAACCTGTAGATGTTTACACAGCAATTTATCCTGGGGAAGGGCACCTGTGAGGCCCAGAATTTAGAGTTTATCATCAGATTTTGCATCCCATCATCAGCCTGCTAAGCAGATCAGCTTTATTTAATACACACACTGCATGTTTATGTAAAAAAGCTGCTGCCAAAAATGTTTTTGGAGGCCCAGTAGAGGCATAATATTTGCCACATTTATAACAAATTTTATTAACAAAAACAAAGTGTACCTCACACATATGTTTGTATCCATATCTACGTGGGGACTCGTCATTCATTTCTATGGGGAAAATCCCTAATCCCTACAATCCTTAACCCCTACCTAGCCCTAACCTTAATCATAAGTAAGTAAGCAAAATATTAAACTTTAGGCATTTTTAGTTTTTTGATTGCAGTCACAGATTTTTTTATAAAATTGAGGTTTATATTGTGGGGACATAAAAAGCTAAAAAGTAACAGATTTTACCACATTGTGGGGTGAACCCAATGTGGTAAATACAAACCCACACACACACAGATGTATGAGTGATGTGGCACAATTAGGCTTTTCTGCACCACCAAGTGGCTGACACTGAACATTTCCACCTCCCCATATAAAACCGCACGTCAGTGAAGCACACTATAAATAATAAATAAAATGGTGAGGACTCCTAATTAGCATGGCACACCAGAAAACAAATGAATCACAGGAAAAGGGTAAGAGAAAAAATTTATTCAACCAGGACTGAAGTTAATCTGAAAAATAACTTTATATATGTCAGAAATATGGGTAACCGAAACTGAAAGTGAAGCAATGCTAAGAGGATATTAACGATACAGTACCGTGCAAAGGTCTTCGGTAGGCAAAGAAAATATTTAAGGCTGTATACCTGGGTAGTAAATTAATATTTGCTGTGGTTCCCAAACTTCACTCGTGGGCTCCTCAACCATTCTATTTACTGGTTAAAATTTCACCTCCAGCTCTTTTAATTAACTTAACTAGTTAAACAATTCAATGAGGTATTGATTTGCTAAACATGGTGTGCTTGCGGTCCATTGGTATATTGAACGGTTGCTGAAAATACTGAGGTAACTTTAAAGGTGGTTTTTAAATGGATAAGCAGACACATTTTGACAGAGGGCCAGCTCTGGAAAAACATTTTAGAGACCGCAGCAAAATGTTCAATTTCACTCATTTCTCAATCTATGGCTTTTATGAAGGGCTTCTTCCTTGCTTTATGGGTCTTCAGTCCTGCTTCTAGGAGCCTGTTATGACCTGTCCTAGCAGTGCACTTCACACCACTGAATGTTTCCCAGTCTCTTTGAAGGCCACTTGAGGTCATCCTCTGATTTATGAGGCACTGCTGGATAAGTTGACAGTCATCTCTGGCATTAGAAAGCCGCTTCTGCCCTCTACCTGGCTGGTCTTTGGTCATTGCCAGTGTTTCCTGCTTCCCTTGTTCTTGTGTACTGCTGTCTTACAAACTGAGCCTGGAAGCAGCCTGCCGCAGTGTAGCCTTCTGCCAGCAGAACCAGGATTAAACCACGATTTAAAAATTCAGATTTTTAAAAAAAATATAGAGTAGTCTAGTTGGAGTATAATCAGTTATACTCCAACATGAAGATCATTTAGATATTTCCTTTGCCTGCCTGAGACTTTTGCACAGTGTTGTATGAGAGAAACGAGGAATGGATTGAATGAAAAAAGGCAGTCAAATCAGCATGCAGTCAGTCTTTGGAGGGCCTGTGTTTATCTAGTGAGCTTCACCTTTGGCCCTGGAAGACAGCGGGTGATGGACATTTTACTCACCTGCTCACAGTGCCATAGTGCTCCAGGATGGCTGCAGCTTTGTCACCAGACACGCCGCTGATCTGCATTAACTGCCTGGCAAACACCTCCCTCACGGTCTGGCACTGAGTCACACAAACAGGGAGGGTCAACGACCACGACTGGCCGAAACACCTGTGAAATTTACACCTCTTAACTGCTGCCCTTCTTAGTCATAAATTCACAGAAACCACCCTTAGCCAGACAGAAGCGGCATCTCAGGATGTATGGGAAACGGAGACATGCCACAATGAACAGAACATTACCAGCGCTACGGATAGCAAGCTCAGATGGGCTAAGGAACCAAAGTCGAACCTTATTTTTAACAGCTCCTTCACTGAACTCGGCAAAGGAAAGCAGAGAGCATGATGGGTCCTCCTGGCCTCTCTCCTTCCCCAAACACATCCTCTCACTTGCCCCTTCTTCCTCTTCCTTCTCCTTCGACCGGCAGACTAGAGTCTTGTTCTGTGTCAGAAATAAAGACACACAGCTGAATATAACAGCCCTGCACTGAAAGACACTGCCTGCTCAGTATCTCGGTACATGTACTCCTCGATTTATGATGGGTTTACTTTCAGATGAGCCTTGGTATGCTGTCATCAGTAGAAGGTCTCGTGCGGCATATCGCTAGTCTTAAGAATAGATCAAACTCAAAAAGTTGACTAGTGAATGTACAATGTTATCATGCCATTGTAAAGCAAGGAGCATGTGTACTCCACTCCACTGGGTGTGTGAGACGGGACCATCTGTGAAAGTCTGGCCATACGTAATAAGCATCAGTGGGAAAATATTCTATCAGTGTTTAAGGTTCCGGTGGAGCCTGCGGTCATGTGTGTGCAGGCCAGCCTCTGAAACTCACTCGGTACTGCTTCTGCAGGTACCTCGTCATAATGGTGAGGTAAGCTGCTGACTCCCTCATGTCCTGCACCCTCTTCACGAAGAAGCCATCCACCACCTGAGAGACAGATATTCTGATACTCTGGCATCTTTTAAAAGCCTATTACATCATTACATCTGCCACGTCACTGAGGAAGAAGGAAGAAATGAAAATGATCTCTTCAAAGACGGGATTAGGCTGAGTATTATTGAGTATTAGGCTTGGCTGGTATTACAGCAGCAAAAATACTGCAGTATTTTGAAATCTTGGTGACAAAATCAGCTGAGCAAATTATATCATGGGGACCACCGGCATGGCATATTACCAGACTAGCATTGCTTTTGAAAATACCATAAAAATACCAAATACTACATTATAATGTCTCGACCGTATTACATTTTACATTTACTTATATTTGGCAGATGTATTTGTCCAAAGTGACGTACAGTTGAGGCAAATAGCACATTACAAACAAATATGCTGTTGAGGAGACGACTAGGCATAAGTGCAGCTGTAGTGAGCTTCCAACGTTTGCCCAGTTACAAGTGTAAGCAGTTTTGGAGCTGGAGCTACACAACAACTTCTAACAAAGCAAGAACGTAAGATTATTCAATCACCAGAAGTATAACATTAAGACCATTCAGAGAACATAGAGAAGCATCAGGCTATTAGAGTAATTCCTGGAACAGATGTGTCTTGAGGCATTCAGTATCACAGTATGAAAAATTTAATGGTACCCAAGCATAAAGGTGGTTCTATGCTTCAAACGTCATCTGGACAAAACGACAATCAAACGCTGTTTCTTGCATACTTTAAACGCCACTTTCTTCGTTCTATGTAATGCCACAACACCAGAAGGCGCGCAATGTTTTCGATGCAGCAGACCCACATACAGAACGGAAATAAACATATTGTAGTGCCAGTGAGATGGCCCCACATAGCAGAGCCCATTTGTGTATCCTGGCATGCTCATGAACCATGTAAATAGCCCTGCGTATGTCTTGTTATAAATAGCTGCCTGTGTTTTAATGTAAATACCTAGTGTGCTCCTGGATGTTGTGTGTACCCTTACCTGTGTTGTATGTGTAATCTTTGACGTGTCTCTAGCTGCTGTGTAATTACCCACCGTGGGTGTGCCTCACCACCTATTGCGTAACCTTCCTGCGTTTCCCTGCCATGTTATCGGAGTGTTGTTATTGCTTGTGTGTGGTCCTTTTAAGGGCTGCATAAAAGAACAGCTTCATGCAAAACCGTCTTGCCTCGTCTTTTCTCCACTGCTGCGATGCCTGGGTCTGTCAAGAGCTACGCTGAATTCAGAAGTGGGATGCCAGGCGTGGCCCAACTGGCTCTTTTAGAGCGCACGCTCCTCAACATCATGCAGTGTGCTCGCTCCAGGCTTGCTAACATGAAGGCAGCGGTGGAGCAGCAAATCAGGAGAAGCGGTGGTTTTGCAGTAAGGCTGGCCTGGAAGGAGAAACTTGTCTGTAGGTACTGCAGCAAGAGGAGGCACTGGGTATGCCTTTGCCTGGAAGCCCGCTCCAAACTCAACAGAAATCAACGGAGAAGATAGGAGCAGCACAGTGAGGGAGGTGCCGCCCTGGACCTGTGCAGTATTGCCTTCCCCAAGCCGCTTCTGCCAGCCCACCAGACCCTTGTCTAAGACAATGACTTTGCCAAGTGAGGAAGGTGGGCACTACTGCAGACTCTGAATAGCCACCTTGAAGGGCACCCCCAGCTGCGCCTGCAACTGTTAGAGGCAGCAACCGGAGGTTGCTCTGTTCAACCATGAGGAGGTGCATCGCAGCTGGGAGGCCCGACTGACTCAAGAGCACCATGAGCTGGATGAGCAGTGGGAGTAGGACCACCAGGACCAGGAGTGGGGGCTTAAATCCACAGAGCAAGAGCAGTGGGATTTAGAGCTGCTGCACAGTGAGCTGGCCAGCTGGGATCAGGGAATAGCACAATTGCCAGAAGCATCTGGCCATGGCAGCAGAGGTGGCATTAAGTTGCTCAGCTTGGAGGCCCAGCTGGCCCAAGAGTGACGCAAGCTGGAGGAAGAGGAGTGGCGACTGCAAGACGAGCTGGAGGAGTAGCACAGCCTGTGTCAGTGGGATCTGGAGCCACTGCGTGAGGCCTTCCTATCCACAATGCGGTGGAAGCAGCAGGTTCTCTCACAGCCGCGCAAGGGGAAGAGTCGACACCCGGGTGGACCTGCTATGCCAGTGCCCACCAGCAGTGTCCACCAGCCTCCCAGTCTCCTCAACCTCACTAGCCCTTGCGATTAGACTGCTCCCCCCATCATCAAGATGCACCGATGGCTGACACCAGACCTATGGGACTTGTCCCAAATATGAGCTGGGGACTGGATGTAGTGGTCACTGGGACGGATGACCTTTGAGGGGGGGCAGTGCAGCGCCGGCGAGATGGCTCCACGTAGCAGAGCCCATTTGCGTATCCTGGCATGCTCACAAGCCGTGTAAATAGCCCTGTGTATGTCTTGTTATAAATAGCTGTCTGCATTTTAGTGTAAACACCTGTTGTGATCCTGGTTGTCTTATGTACCCTGACCTGTGTTGTATGTGTAATCCTGACATGTCTCTAGCTGCTGTGTAATCACTCACTGTGTGTGTGCCTTAGCAGCTTTGTGCAAAACCATCTTGCCTCATCTCCACCACTATTATGCCTCGATCTGCCAAGCACTATAATATGCTTATTCGCAATTTCTACCTGAACTTCAAGTTACCTGTATATCTTTAAAATCTCAACATCATCCTTCATAAAAATTAGGATAATTCTGAACATGTTCAGCGAGTCTTCCTTTGAAGGCATTCAAATCTGTTAACCCTGTTGTTTTTACTTTACTTTCAGAACATTTCAGAGCACTAGTGATGCAAGGGACCACATGTTTTGTGTAGTCAATCATGGACAGTGTGTGGAATAAGGACAAACGAAAAACCTGGGGGGCCCTACGCCGTCAGTGTGCCGAAACGGTGATCACCACTCATACAATGTCATACTGCTATGATTCCATCGATTACATTTGAAGTATGCAGCCACCTTTAGTAATACTGCTAGAAAACAAACAATGTCTAATTGCAATCAGATTGCATTTGTGAAGAAGAGAAGTGTATAGATAAGTGTTTTCCAACCCATTTCTCAGGGTCCTGCAGACGGTCCATGATTTTGCTCTGTCCCAGCTCCCTACCAGAAAGGCCACATTTATGCTCCAGTAGGGAGCTGGGCGGGAATAAAGAAATGGACTGTCTGCGCATCCCCAAGGGCTGGGTTGGGAGACACTAGTGTAGATGATATAAGTGCGGAGTCTCACACCTGTGTGTTTACGATGGCCTGCTGCAGTGTGCTCTCCGGTAAACTCAGGTGAGCGGCCGCAGATCCGCACTCCTCCACCAGGTATATAGGGTGCCGCAGGCCGCACCTCTTAAGCCGGAACTGGAGGCATAAGGCGGTGAAAGCTGCAGTATACTGTGCCGCTCCTTTCCGTACTGCGCCAGCCCCCAAACCGCGTTACCTTCTGCTCCCTAAAACGCCCATCGATTATGCTGCCGCACAGGTCATCGATCCGTTTCCGCTCTATCACGTAATCGAGGACCAGCTCTCTGGCAGGGGGTGGGCGCAGGTGACCTGGAGGAGGGGAAGGAAGACGATCTCACAGGCTTATTCAATCCAATAAGAAACCACACTCATGGTTCACAAAGGTTGAACTGGGGTTAGATAGGACAGTCACAGGGGGTACTGGTTCCTCAAGCTGGCCCTGGAAAGAACTACAAAGGGCTGGTCACCTGTACAGTATAAATTTAAAGAGGCATGACTGAGGTATTTATGGAATGAAGGGCAGCACTGAAATCAAGTCAATAATAGCAATACTTGGGGTTTGTGCTTATGTTTTTCCTAGTAATACCTGTTTTGGGAAATAATTTTTACCACAATTGAACAATATATACCACACACTAGGAGGCATTACAGATATCTTAAAATGGCCACAATGTACAAAAGAAATGACTCATAACTTTATAAAGGTCAAGTGCTTATCATCTAGAATCAGTGATGTCCCAACCCGATATCACAGTGACTGAGGGAAATGCCCCTGGTAAGGAGGGTGCAACTGCCTTCACCTGGTACAGGGGTTATTTTCTCTTTGGCCACCCAGAGGAAGTCCCCCACGTTCAACTTCCTGATGTCGAAGGTCACACCGTTCCTCTGAAGTTCTCGGACCAGCTCCTGTTTACGTGCAGCACTGCCTCTGTAACAGGAAGCAGCTCAGCTAGAGAATTTCACCAGTGATTTGCCAAAAACACATGGTTCAGGACAGATCTGATTATATCAGGCTAGGGGCACTGCTAGAGATATTATGCCCCATGAAAGGATAAGGTGCTTTCACATCGGAGTTCCAGAACCTGGTCCTGGTTTACAAGTTCCTGGGCTGTCTCACTGCCAAGTTTCACTGCCAGCACTGATGACATTGACAAATATATATTGGTCAGCGAGCAAAAACTGTATGAACTGATGCATTAAATTTAACTGGGGTACAAAAATAATGTTCTGCTAATTATATCTGTTTTCCCTGCACTTCCACATAAAAGTGAGCAGCAGTGCTTGTGGTCAACCAATCAGCAAGCCATCACTGTAAGTGCCTCCCCAGTAGTTTGTGTTCAAATGGAAAGTACCCAGTCTGGAGTAGGGATAAAAAAAAGGGTTCTGGAACTGCCTCCAAGGAACTACAGTTGGGTTGAGGTCCTGCAGTGTGAACATGACAAAAGTCCCTGGTTCCAGAAAAAAGTTCCAGTGATGTGAAAGTGCCTACACTGGGCCCCCAACCCAGACCAATCCATTAATTCTTTTTTAGCCCCCCCCTTGGAGTTGTTCTAATCTCACACACACACACACACACACACCCAATGACACCCCTGTAAGACCCACAGAGCTCTGAGACACTGGCCTATTCCCACTGGAGGAGGAATTCATTTCCACATCCCAGCTAACTAGTGTATAAGCACCTCTAAGAGACTGCCTGCCTACAAGGGCTCGCCTGCAGAGATGCAGCACGTCAGCAACCTGACCTAGCTCTCCTGGACGGTACTCTATGGCCCAGAGAGTGACAAATGGCCATGAGGTGACCGTGTGTGTTGAAGCAGCACACAAACTCTGTCCTTAATGCTTCCTGGCACATATAGGGCACATAGCTATCTACTGTAATCAGCAGAATAAACTAGAATGAATTGGAGCAAAAACGTAGGTAAGGGGGGAGAATATGGTTTATATGGGAAAAAATCATAAACCAAAACACAGTGAAGGAGTTTATACACTCAGAGCATTTGAGTAAGGCCATCTGCTCACCCTGTTGTCTCAATGAAGTCCACACATAGTACGATGTCATAGCCGCCTGGCAGAAGGACGTCATCAGCTGCCCTCACGTCGGGGCCTGCAGCCTGGGGTTTTCCTGAGGTACTCATCCCAGCCTCTATACTTTGCTTCTGGGCCACAGTTACAAGAGGTTCCAGTCTGTGTGTGGTACTGCTCAAAAAGGGACAGAGATTTTGACTTCACCACAAAAAACACAGACAGGAAACTTTATCAGATGTCGGTGTCAGAAAGACCTGACCACCCGTTTTCTTTATATACCAGTCCTCCTCCTGCTCATCCTCTGTCAAATCTATAGTCGCTGGGGGGCCCAGGGACATGTCTTCCTGATCTCCAGATGTCTGCTGCTGCTCCTCCTCCTTATCACTGGACTCCAGTCGCTGTGCCAAAGCCATGCCTAACTCTGTCAGTGAGTACCTGTGTGTAGAGGAAGCATATTACAGCCATGTGAACCCACAGTGATAAACAGTAGAACCGCTAGCGTTTTTATGAACTCCTTTACCCGCCAGCAGTGCTTTGCCATATCACACCTTTCATTTTTGCCAACAGACCACTGCATTAGCATACTGTTCAACTATCAAGAAAACAACGGGACAGTCATTAAATCTTTGCAGCTGCAGAGTTGCTGACGCCCCGAAAAAGCCCTAAAACTCGTGCATATCTCATGTTTTCATGCTCATTGATTTAACTATTGGTTATGATAGATTAATGTTGTGAAATTAATCTTAGTCCTTCATGGCTAATAAAAGAAAAGCCTTGCTTTAATATAAATACCAAAGTATTACAATTGGGTATGGTCGAGATTATTTACGGTCAACTTTTGGTACCTGTGTCACTTTTTTTGCACATTATTTTTCCTCATATTTAATGAATCATTTTATATTTGTCAGAGCAACAATATAAATTGAATGGAAAGGTGCTTCAACTGAAAACATTGCATTTCACAGTTCATTTCAAATAAAAACCTAACATTTCACTTGGGTTGACGTATAAAAAATAATACTGCTTTATACAGTTGTTAAAAAGTGGAAATATGAACATGAAATCACCAATAAACTGCATCAATTTATCCGATATCTTACAAAATACACGCCGCCTTTGAAAACTTTTCAGCTTTACGATTTCATGACAGAGCAGCCACTCTATTAGGAACATTGTATCTTTTTATTTAAGGGCGTTAGATTGGCGGCTGCTATTAACACTAACGGCAAACAAAAGGGCTCTAAACGCCGCAGTACGTTTGCTTGGTGGCTAGAGGCGGCTGACGTTTATCGACATGGGAAATGGCTGTTCTAGCATTAAGGGTGCTGGAAAACCAAGAAAAAAATCCTGTCAGTGATAAACATCTAAATCAGCTGCATCCGAGATGTATAATTAGTTTGTTTAAAGCTCATTCCTTTAAGAAGCTCACAAAGTCCCACCTGGCTGGATTATGAGTCTTCAGCAGAAGGTCCCTCTGTGTGAGTGTGCTCACCGACGACCAGGCCGTGTACTTACTGCCCAAACTGGGCTGCAAAGGAGAGGTGAGAATGTAACCACTGTCTTTAGCTAAATATACTGTGACAGACAGCATGGACAAAGGTGGGTAACTGAATCTATATTTGTATATACAGTATATCAAGAAATACTTTTTATATTACTAACGGTTAGTATTAGGCATTGTAATTATGACAACTAACAAGCTGGTAAAACTGCTGAGTTATCAGTCTGCCTGGCTTTCAGACTCACCACAGTGAAGGACGTGTCACAAAGCGGCTGAGCTTCTCTCTGCAGTTCCAGCTTGGACAGATAGCCTTTGCTTCCAGGAATCTGGAGCCAGGGGTGCAGCCACAAGAAATGTGAAGCCTCTTAAGGCACAATCATGAGTCAGTCATCATCATAAGGATGAAACCTCTGATGACGACACTCTCGAAAGGTTAGAGAAATGGACAACTATGCGACCCAGTGCTTTGTCAGTACCTGACAGTGCCTGTAGAGGGCGAGCAGGACAGCATAGCCACCGGAGCGTTTCTGTGGTACGTACTCCCTCCTCTTCCTGCCTCGTTTCTCAATCCCTCCACCATCCGGGAGTCGCTTTGGGGCCCTGCTCCCCTGGGCACGTTTAATAGAGCGAACGTCATGAAAACGAATGCACAACGTCATTACTTTTATCATTAATTTCATACTACTTTTGCCTGGTGGAATATCATCATTCTGAAATTCTACCTATTGTATGCTTAAAGGTAGCATGAGAAAACCATCCCCTAGTTGGCAACCAACACAGTTGCCTATAACGCCATCTGCTGGGAGGGCGCCTACTTCGCAAAGAGAGGTATCGCACCGTCCAAGACAAAATAAAACTGAAGCTCACCTAGGAAGCCATATTGGCTTTGACTGGCACCATCTGACCCTTCAATGCACAACTGAGAAATTGCAGTTACAGCCGTGATCAATCTAGCATGTGATATTACAATTCAAATGGCTTTTCGATCACACCAACAAATGCTGCAGTGATAACCAACAGTAAGTATCACAGCCTCATTGTGAGAAAAGGAACAGTTCCACTATATACTATTTCCAACCTTCTTTCCTGTGGACTTTCTGGGGGTTTCAGAAGGAAGTGCGGAAGAAGCCATGTTGCGACTATTCCTGCGCCGTGGAGTACCACTCCTGGGCTGGGAGTGGATAGGGGCATCAGCACCTGCAGAGTTACAGCAATAATGACCGGAAAAATACTGCAGATAAATACAGGTTACACATTTAGTCACTAGCGGGTCAGGATTCGTTTTGCGTGGGGATTAATGGCAGGCCTTCACAACCCAGAGTTAGGGTTTCAGTTCTCCAATGGCCTGCCGACCTGGCTTGCTTTGCATCACAGAGCTTGACCACTCCCTGTGCCTGGATTTCCCCCTCCCATCAACAGGGCTTTGTGGCCCCAGCCCACAAGCTGCCCTGCCTCAGAACACCTTCACTCACTCCACGTTCCTCTCTCTCACCGTGCTCCTTGTAGTGCTTCTGCAGCCGATCATCCAGGAGTTTGCAAATCCCGTCACCGAAGTTCTGCAGGATCTTCGCCTCTCTGCCGTTTTTTAGAGGAAGAGGGTACTTCTTCAAAGAGCTGATGGCCTTGGTGTCAAGATTACATTTACATTTGAAAAATAATGGCTCATTAGTAATTGTCCAGTTGGCTCTCATTACTATTTATCAGCACCTCTGTATCTGACATGTCACTGCTGATGGTGCACCAATGATGTGAAAGCGATCTTCTGTCATCTCAAATGCTATGCACCACATTTACTGTCTTTCTAAAACCTTGTTTTATTCCACTCCCTGGATGAGTGGGGAAGTTTAATCCTTTCATTGTTTTAACGCCACGTTAAAATCACGGTTACTAACGTACAGTTCTTTGTACGTAACCCCCTTATACGGAACGATGTGGTAATTACTGACATCTTTCTCAATAATGCAAGAGCATCTCCGCCAGACTTACACCTAGCAGTTACCGGTTGAAACACTAACCACTAACTACCACCTGCTTTTGTAATGCTAGGCCGCAGCTTGTACAAACACGGTGTCTCCGCACGCCTGACCGACCTTCTGGTAGACGTGCTGCGTTTTCAGTCCCCTTTCTCTGGCTTGGTCCCTCAGCTCGGTCAGCCAGCGCAGGAAAAGGGGGTTCGGACACGGGGACAATTTGCGCTTCCGACCCAGGCGGACCAGCTCGGACGATGGCATCACTCTACATACTAGAAGATTCAAAAAACACTACAATGACTATAACCGATGGTAATATACGCGTATTCCAGAATCACCAATATATACAGCAATGTGGGCCACATTAAAAACGAACAGCTAGTTCCGGACACCATACATAAGAATTATTTTCATGACGTTAGCTAATTAGAACACATGCAAAGTTATAAACTTCTTACAGTCAGTGGAGGAGAAGGCAAATAAATAACGCAGATATGTAAACGAACATATCTGCACTGGTCCCTAACAGTCTCTGTTTACTCTATGTTCCCCTTTCGCCGTACCGCCTCGTTATTCAAAACGAGAAACTCGCAGATTTATTTCGCAGCGCCACCTACAGCCTCGGGTGTGTAAATGTGATGGAAGTTCGCAGCTCATACTTATGCAAACTGGGGGGGGGGAGATATGGCGCTCCATCCACAGAACGCATGTCTCTAGGTTTTGCTTCTGTTTCACAATGAAGTACATTATAGCTGCATGCTTTTAACATTTTATTACTTATGGATATGGAATCATACATGTTGTTTTCTTATATGGAGAATACACATCTGGCTTGTGTTGAACTTAATCATTTAAAGTGGATGTTCATCGGCAGCTCGCAGGGACTGTTTCATAGAGAGCTTTGACGTAGTGTTACTACTTGAGTTTCGTGGTGACACCTGGGAATCCTCCGCTGGAATGTCAGGAGAGCTCCACTGCTGGATGCCATTGACAAGACTCAACAGAACCCTGGAATCTGCCTCACGATACATCCACCCACACACAGGCACCTCCTGATTCACCCATGTGAACAAAGGCTCTCCGATGTGCTCAGAAGAGAAGCAGTCGATCTGGGAAACGCGGCACAAACTGGAAATAAAGACAAATGAACGACGCACAAAAGTCCTGGAAAGTCAATTTACTGTTGAGCAATCCCACAACAATTGTAAGGACAGTGGCTTACACGTACCACAGTCTGCTTCCACTCAATACATAGCAACAGCGAAGCCACACATTTGCCGTAGGACTGTGCAGGGGACCACAGTATTTTGCAATGAGTTACAACACAACAGGATCGAGCAGTGTGTATAAAATTCAAGTTTATACACAGTCTGTAACACTGCTGCACAGACAGTGTACATCTTAACCGCTGAACCGATGAGTCAGACAGCCCATTACAAAGTAGCGTACCACACATGAAATGTATTGCACAATATGGCACAATAACGTGGCAGTGAGCCAAACGCAGTTGACTGCCCAGACATGAGAGGAGCAGCAATTCAGGACTGTGTTTCACCACCCTGCTCACCTTAACCTAGTCAGCGGGAAACCCTTCTGATTAAATACAGGACCACAGCCTGACACATCAAAGCTGTGTTTCTTGCTGTCGAATGTCACCTTTACAAAGAAGTCTTAGATCAAGTCTATAGAATTTAAAAAAATGAGAATATATATTTTTTGTAAACAGTAAAAATAACACCCCCCATAAATAATAATATCTCTCTATACATATAAAACACAGCTGGAAATAGTCATCTCAAGCACATTTCTGTTACATGTTCCCTTTTCACATACAAGGCTGCTAACAGACTCATTCTCTTACGGCTTCATACACACTTAGTCTCGTACACAAAGGGAACTTGCCGTGATTCCGCTCGAACTCTTCCAGAATGTAGCCAAGAAAGTTACACCATGACATCACTGATAACATCAACAAATTCACCTCCACAATTTTATTATCTAGAATAAGATGCTAGAAAGAAAAAATATATCTTCTCCCAAACTGAAATCCTGTTTCAGTTCAGCCCTGGCACACTCCCGATCGCCTGTCACACACCCACATCATACATGTTTCACATGTGTGTCTAGTGTTCCCAACCTTTACATGTAAATTAAGATGTAAACTTCATTGCACAGTACTTCCATTCTCGCTTTTGAAGAAATGGCATTAGTGCGTCCTTTCTGTGATTTTTTTTAAATCACATGCTAGAATATGGCAGTGGATCAGACCAATAGTTTACCCGGCTAATATATTTGCAGCTACTTATGATTATTCAACTCAAAAGATAAATATCAGAAAAATGCACCTAAGTATAGTCAGATCTATATCTTTTTGTCAACATTAGCCCAGCAAATGTATGTTTGCAATATAGTGACAGATCCTTTGGTCCATTTGATTTTGTTCAAAATCATAAATGAGTCACATGCTCAGTATGTAGTGTTTCCCTATTTTAAGAGACTGTTTGAATGGGAAAAGGAGGCCTTGATGTGAATTCTGTACAAAAAAAAATTAAAAACATATAGTAGAAAACCAGTTTCATTAATCTACCCATATTTGGTAATCAAGTTGTTTGTTGATCTCAAACTAGAGAGTATACAAAATGTTTTACATTTCATACAGTAAAAGATGCACTGTGGCAGCCAACTGTGAGATGGCAGGCAGTGTGACAAAATGATAATCGTGGCTAAGACACCTTCAGGTCATTCTTCAAGTATGACTGGTTAATATTATTGGTTTTGGTTTCAACAAAATGTTGAATTTAGTGTTCCAAAACAATATTCTTAAAGTATGGCTAAGACGTGAAACAAAGTGCATTCAAGACATCGACAAAACCAAAACTCATTTGGGATGCTGCAAAATGCAGCTACTATTGTAGCTGGGCTACAGCAGGAGACATATTAAACTAATTAGATATTAGTTAGATAATTAGATATTGTACTAATCTTATAAGTCTCTGTGTCCTTTAGAAAATTAAAAAGTCAGGGTTGTATCTTGCCCTAGAAAAAGAAAAACAATAACGACAGAAAAATTTCAGTATTTTGAATTTACAGTGTCATAGGAGTGTTTAGAATTCTCCTTTCCTTTAGTGTATAAATCATCGATCACCCGTCCCTCCCTCCCTCCCTCCCTCCCTCACTCTACCTCCCCCTATTCGGCCATATCATCACTGTCAGGGCAGTTCTGAGACTGCGGGGAGCTGGAGGTAGACATGTCTTCTCTATCCGCACCCCTGAACTGGCCCACTGCCATCCCAAGCTTGCGAGCCCCCTTGGACTTGAGCAGAGCGCTCTGGGGGTGCAGGGCCTGCAGGTGGCGCAGCAGGGAGTCCTGCGTGGCGGCCGTGTGGCCGCAGTCTTCGCACACATAGAGCTTGCTGCGGCGTTCCTTGTAGGCATACTGCTGGACGATGCCGTGGATCTTCTTCATGTGCGACTCCAGCGAGCAGCGCTGGGTGAAGGCCTTGTCGCACTGGTTGCACTTGTACGGCCGCACGCCTGCAGCACCAGGAAAGGAACATGTGACACGGAATGAGCCAGCGTGTAGCTTGTCAACGCGCTTTAAACCGCCCCGTGACGCACCTGGCTATACAAGTGACTAAACTGTAAGCTGCTGTGGGGGGTAAAAAAAACTCTCAGCTAACTTGGTTGCAGGGAAAATAATCAATATAATTAAAATGAATAATGACACTGAATTAGCCCGAAGGACTGAAAACAATTCAGAGAAACAGAGGCTGTGTTGAGGATGAAAAAGAGAATCACATAGAGTGTCAATTCCAACCAGGTCCCTTTACCTCCAGTGAAGATAATCCTGGATTAGTAACAACATGTGTGTTTTTAAAACACCTTGCGTGTGTCAGTGCTATCAGATTCTGGAGGTTTACACACGAGATCGGGCGTTGCTTTCAGCAGCTGTACTCAGAAGTGTAATTAAATTATAAATGTTCCTGGTGCCTAAAGATGGCTTTATTTACATAGTATACTGTACATTGTAAATGCAATTACTTACCACCTGAGTGGATGTCAATAAAGACTTACTGCTTGGAAAATATACAAAACAAGGTGGGCCTGGAGCCCATCCAGATACAAGGCAGTGGATACTCTAGAGAAGGTGCCAGTTCATATCACAGCACACGTGCAAACAAAGGGCAATTTAGAAACGGCTGTCAAGCTAAACCACGAGTCTTTTTACTGTGTGAGAGTGCAGGAGTGCCCAGAATAGACCTACACAGGGACAAGTCACCTGTCAGAGCTAGCAAGCGTGGAGGTGTGGAGTTACAGCGCCTCCCACTGAGTCACTGGCTTTTCTTATTGCCAATTTATTAAATTGTCCTGAAACTCAATAAATATACCGAGATGTGAATCTGAAGCTAACAAAACGACTGGGTAAAAAATAAGTTTTACTCATCATAAACGGGTGTAATTAGTGCGAGATCATTGCATGATTTTCAGGTTCACAGCCCTGGCCTCCTACAAAAGCCCATCTAAATCTCGAAATCAGTGTGGCAGTAAACTTCAGGGGGAGCCCACCTGTATGCGTGCGGACGTGCCTCTTGAGGTCGAACGTGTCGTTGAATCCCTTCCCGCAGAAGCTGCACGGGTGCCTCTTAGTCTCATTGTGGCACTTAAGGTGGCGATTTAGCATGCGCTGGAATTGAAAGGCCTTCTGGCACACCTGGCACTCAAACTGGCCCGCGCCAGCAGTGGAAACGGGAGCCGAGACGGGCACCTCGCTGGGAAGCTCACCTGTCGTGACCTGCAGAAAGAAAAGGAGACATTGTGATCGAGTGACACAGCGGTCACGAGAGTGACTGTGTCTAGTTTCAGACATACCGATGTGCATAACAGTTGACTGGCCACTTACATTTCTCTCCAATAAGTGTCGGTCAAATTGATAACAGTCAGAGAAGCATGCATTTAGCCTTAAGTCCAGGTTCTGGGTGCTTAGATTCCACACTCTTACACTACAAGCCTAAATTTCCTAACAACTCACTCTATGCCAGTGTTTCCCAATCCGGTCCTCCGGTACCCACAGATAGTCCATGTTTTTGCTACCTCCCAGCTCCCTGAACAAAAATGTGGACTGTCTGGCAGGGAGCAAAAACATGGACCGACTTGGGGGCCCCAAGAATCAGATTTGGATACAGTGCTCTATGCTATTTCCGCTGCTACTTCTTCTCTCTCTTTTTCCCGCAGCCATCACCTTAATCTTGGAGCGGATGTAGGTGCTGCTCTGTGCCCTCTTTGGACTCTCAGGCTCCAGGTTCTGCTGCTGGCCCTGGGCAGAACAAGATGGGAGCTCGGCTGTGTGGGCATGCCGCAAGGGTTCCTGGGTCAGCTGGTATCGGCTCAGCTCGGCGGTGCTGGCCTCGGACTCCTCCACGCAGAGAGACGGAACAATGGACACTTGGGAAGGAGTGAGAGATAACATGCACGATAAATATGTGCGGAGTTACAGACCACTTAAGCTAAAGCAACAAATACTTTTCTCTTTTTATTAGGTGAAAAGCTGAGACTAGATTATTAAGTGGGTACATGTGTCACTTTGGCATAGAGCTATGGAAGTAAATAGAATAGAAATAGTCATTTCAGCAAGCATAATATATTGAGCCATAATATTAATATGTATTAATCAAGTAAATCTGCACATGCAGTTCAAGCAACTAAGGAATGTGTCATAAATATGTATATATATATAGGATACACACACACACATATACACACAACTGAATGGTTGTAACATAACATAAAAAGATTATGTATTGATAATTCAGTTGTATTTTTTAATTTCATCATAATATACGGTTACTACTGCACAGCACACCTGTCTAACTTAAAATATCTTGCAATGATTTATGCTTTAGAAGCGGGGAACAGGTGACCCCATAGGGTGACCGGCTGATCGATGGGTGTGCACGGGAAGCAGGACTGCGTCTGTGCTGTCGTAGGTTCGTGTCATTCACTCATGTTACTGCTCTACCTGTCTGACCAGCCGAGCCAGAGGTACAGGCTCACCAGAATTACTCACGCCATACACAGCAATAACTGTCCACACTGCTACACAAAAGGAGCATGAAAAATAAAATACCTGCTCTCACATAACATGGATACCCTTCTGTACCTAGTAGAGTATTATCATACATGTTTACCATTATCATCGTAGCTGTCGCAGTAACAAACAAGTGCGCTTATCCTTGCATCTGTATTAAGTACAAGCCTATCTTTCGTGTAGCAAAGTTAACAGATAAGATCCGTTTGTAATTTAAAAAAGAAAAACTTAAAACGCAAGTGAATATGAGGATTACGACAGTGGGCCGACACATAATTTTTATCCTGAATTTTGTACTGTATAAAACGGCGCAAAATATCGCAAAAGGTAAAGGAACGGTGCAAAAAAATCATATGATCCCCAACTATTTACGGATCTCAAACTGGTTGTCAGACACCGAATCCATTTGTTGATACTGCCTAAAGTCGATCAGATAAAATTGCAAATTGTCTTGCAAATAAATGCGGCTGCGTCACTAACGGTATACTGTTAATTCACCATCGGTGTTTCCTTTCACCTCGACAGTTGCTAAAGGCCTATGACTTTTTTTCCGAAAATACGGGTCTCACTTCATACATGTTTAAGTAGCTGAACACCGTTGTATACAGCAATTGGCGTAATAATGTAAATCGCGACCCCCCACCTACGAACATGTTCATTCTTGCGCCCCCCGCCCCCACTGAGTCAAGCAGCTACGGGCGTGGCAGCCAGAGCTCACTGTACAGTTTAAATACAACACCCGAAGAAAGCTAATTGATATTGACAGTGACAGAGAATGATTAGCCGGGAAGATACTACTAAGATGAAAGTTGACATTTACTAAAACGTCATCGCTTGTGTGATCTTAAATGAAAACGGGGGGAATGCGATCCGTCAGCACCTGGTCTTTTCCAGTTCAGCCTAATCTCTGCTGTTTACACACCCCTCCCTGCCATGCACCCACACCCGATCCGTGTGTTTCCAACGACAACCGGACAATGGCATCAATAAATTGGGGATGGCTTAACCTTAGCCTATGGCATAGTGGGGGTTGGGAATATGAATGAAAATGTGTCTTATTATTTTTATGGCATAGGCTATGCACAATTGTTGTATAGAAGGCGATTTAATCGAATTTTATAAATACGTTAAATAGTAAAACTAAAAATAATTCAATATTCTGTTTAAAAACAAAAATTCATATAATCTCTCCGACTGAAACCATAGCTTTAAGCTGTCTAAAATTTCATCACATTGTAATCTATTTACATTTTATATATATATTTGCCTAACTAATATATCCAGCAAGAACTGAAGCCCGTGACGCAAATACATTTTTGATGACAAGTTGTGAGAAATTATGAATATTATACTAAGAGAATTCTCGTTTTAACTGTTTTTTAAATCATTTTAAATATGGCATTGTTCAATAAAAATAAACACGTAAAAATAAATACTCGCGATCAGACAATAAGCTACTTTTCTTATCTTAGGGAAGCAATACAATGAAAACAAAGCCCTAGTTACGTTACAATGTAGCACCTTCAATAACAATTTATATTCTAATAATTGCTACTCTTTTTTAACCAGACAAGTAGCTAAGACGATAGTTTAGGATGTTCAAGAAAGTGTTCTTATTAAAAACAAACAGTAATGTATATGTTAAAACCATAATTAACCAGTCACCATCCAATTGGCAACTAGCTTTCTTGTTCACTGATTTATTTTTTTCACTTCACCTTTTTAGACTGCTGCTTTTTAAATTGTCTAGTTATCAAATGTTTTACTTTGGCGGTAGGTCCACCACTATAGTAAGACAATCAATTTATAGGGCTTGGTATTAGTGCAGTCCAAAAACAATCTACGAGAAAGGATAAACGCGAAGAAAGAAAAAAAATGAACGCCAGAGGAGTGAAGGTCTACGAGCGAACGGGTCGTGCCATGTTTACTAAAGGTGTAGTGAAGAGGAAGGCGGGTGCGCCGCGCAGTCCGTTATTTCCTTCACTGCACTAAATATTAACCAGACCAGGAGCCGCCAGCCATGCAAAAGCCGATGCACACTTACACCCGCCGAGCTGCAAGCGGGCAGCTCCGCAATTGCAGGCAGAGTCGGACACACAAGGCACATGCTTGAAAAGTAAGTAAACAGTAAGTGTACTTGCCTTGCCTGCAACGCCAGGGGATCGCGTTTAATGAATAAACAAGCAAACCTTGAAGCGTGATGAATACATATACGACCAAGGCTGCTCGGATAAATAAACGCACGGCTCCTTCACGTTGTTATTCAGACGTTATCGTGAGAACACACAATAAAAGTGGACTGCTATGCCAACCACAGGGAAATTACAGCTCAGTACAATTAACATACCTGTAGCGGTAACAAGTGAAACAGGCACGACTCCCCTGCCTGGTAAACTATATAACCGCAAGAACCGAAAGTCTCCTTGAAGCACAGTGTCACTCTACCATACCCCTACGAATTACAGACGCATTTAATTAATGGACTTTATGGTATCATTGTGTACCTTGTGTACAATATATTTCATTTAACAAATATTGCATTATGTGAAATTCATTGTGCCGGATAAGCTATTTCTCTATAGCCTTTACTGTAGGCTACAATATAAAACCGTCCAATTACGTAAAACGGGACGGAGTCTCTGTTTTGGGCATGTTTCTGATTATTTAAACAGGAGATGGATTTCAAGGGCACATTAAAATGAAATAGGCCTATTTAAAATACATTATCATCAATAAATACACCACATTTAATGATCTACGAACACCCATAAAATTCACTGTGCACTGAAATAATTGTAATAATAGGTAAAGGCAATAATCTCTCTTAAATCACTAGTATTTAAGGTCCAAATTAGAAAAAACATCACACATCGGGCCTATGTTAAAAGATATTTGTTCAGATAAATACAGTCAGAACTGAACTGTTTATTAGTCTGTCTGTCCCGAATTATGGCATTACATGGGCTGTTAATGGTACATATACAAATAAAGGATTCAAAAACAAAATACTAAATTAAACACATAGCACCCTTGAGCACACACCACATCGCATCATTCTAAGTCAAACGGTCATGCCTCAGTACATTTCTGCACACGCAATATTGCAGGTGCCACTTGTAAGGAATATCCTAGACTAAGCTGTTAATTGCACAATCTTGGTAATATTGTTGTTGCCCTCATCTGTTCAAAGTTGAGTATCGTGAATGTAATCGGAGCTCTGCTAAAGTAGTCAATGATTAAATAAGGGCTATTTTATGCGACCGAATATGGAAAGAAGCACTATTGCCAATAAATGAGTGACGACGGTGGCATTCCGTTATGCAATTAGTTTTCTGATGCAGCGTCAACTTGGACTGCGCCTGGATGCATCGTATAGGTTCTGGACACTAAAATAAAGTGCGTAATAGGCTACGTAAGATTCTTTGTTGAAGCAGTTCATCTGAAGATGGGGCATTAATGTAATTAACAGTGTACCTGAGAGAAACGTCGATTTAAGTGTCGGATCATAGTAAATGTAAAAACAATCTTAACGCAGTGAGGCTCAAGCAAATCATGTCCGTATACTGGAGGCAAGTTTCACTCTATAAGGAAGCAAGGCAGGTCTGAAGGTCAACAATGAATAGTAACGGCTCTCTACAGTCCCGTATTTAACGTATGTACGCACTCACCTACATACACTTAAGCAAAACACAACCGCATAAAGAATAATTAAACGCAACAACAGGGCCTAAAAGAGGTTGAGTTTTCAGTATTATTTACTGTCAGGAAATATTTTTCAGATACCAACAGAATATAGAATTGATATAACAATATATTTTAATTCCGAACGTGATTGTGTTAATAAACATGAAATTCATGAACATGATTATGTGTAATATTTTGTTATTATTCAAAAGATTCACACATAATTCTGCTGCTGTAAATTATGAATATGTATTTTATCATTTTACCTGGAATGTAAATGTCTCCACGTTCGTGATCTGGACGTTCGCTCCAGTTCCTTTTGCCCGGCGAAATACTTGCTTTTTTCACAAGAAAGGCTCGGGGCATGGTTTCTCTGTCTCCTTGTCCGCTACTTTTCAGGTATTAAATCCAATTGTTGCTTTCCCAAAATAATAAATTACGAAACCGTGATTTGAAATATTGGAGTCGCCGAAGAAATAACTTTCGTTGCGTTACACTCGATTTAAGTTATATGGATCATTTGCTCGGCTACATAACAGAAAAAAAAGAGTCTCGGTTTTTTTCAAGCACTCCTCCCTCTTTCTCTTCCTCTACAAACTTAAACACTTTTCCCGTTCTTTAGCCTGTTCCCGGTATGTCTATCTTTTCTTTAATTGTGTCTTTCTTAGTTCTGTTTCAGTTTGATTGATGAGAGGTTTCGCAAGTAACGGAGGATCGATGCATCCGGACAGGTAGAAGTAATAACGGAGAGAAGTAAAAAGCGCCAGTTACATGTTCGGACCCACACCGCAAGGCACTGCGAATTCAAAGGTTGAAGCGCAGGTACACTACTGAGCAGGAAACAGGTATGACCGCGCATGCGTCTGGAAATAACGGTGACAACAATCCTGATCGAGGCAAGTTTAAGTTCTACCTGTTCAACCGGTTTCTTTCTTTACCAGCCTGAGCTGAGCTGGAAACGGAGAGGGAGAAGCGGTAGACGTAGAAAAAAGGCTTTAGTGAGAACGGTAAATTGTGGCGGAGTACTGTAAAACGTGACATTCACGTAAGAAACAGACACAACCATGACCATGGTTTATTAACGGAGATACACTTCATTCATATAAGAGTTTCATAAAAGACGTCTTTAAGAAGAGGGGCGAAGGTTACATAACTCATAGCTAATAATAGGCTATTTTTGTATGGAGAAAAAATACACAAAACAATGTAGTGTGATGCACAAGTCATTCACTCAAAACACGCAGAAAAACTTTTGGAAGTTGCTACTGTATTTTGTTTCAGATGTTATTGTTGTTATTGAGTAATTATTTGTAATACAGCAGTAATGTGTAAGACTAACGTGCGGGAGAGACTGTTTCGTTATGTACAGCTCGTGTGACCATAGCAAAAACAGATTCTTGATTGGGGCGTGGGTTGTATGCATAGAAAGCGCGGAGGTGTGTGTTTTTGCAAAACCGGTAATGTGGAAGACATGTACTGTATTAGGCCTACATATTCTATACATGTGTAATTACTTCTTTTCTTAAAAATGAGTCTCATTTCTACGGCTGCTACTCTGGATATCTGCTGCCGCACCCTATTTACAAATATATAAATATTAATTTACTTAATTGTATCTCATGGATTGTAGCCTTTTTAGTTTGCCCGAATTTTCTATGTATATAAGACAGAAAGGTCCGAGATGATAATTGTTGTTGTTGCTGACGATATTGTTGTTAATAGCAACCAAAAAACAATTATGCATCTCCAACAAATACTTATGTGTATTTATTCATTTTAATGGGCCTTTCCAAATACAAACTAAAGTATAATCCGGAAAAGGAACACACATTGTGTGTGATTCCTGATAATCTACTTTTAATTACATCACTACTTTTTCTGGTAGTTGTTACGGTGACTTGAGTAACATGGCTGAGACGCTATATCATGCAAATTTGAGTTACTAAATGGGGAAGAGAGACTTGCACCCATAGCCTCCTGGATAGGCTGCGGATCCTCTATGACCCTAAATAGGACAATCGGGTACAGAAAATGGACGGATGGATAAAAGGGGAAAGATGTGTTGCTTGGTATTGTGTCATAAGGATGTTGCGTCAGCAAACTCATCCAACTGTTTTATATCACTGCTTATCCACGGCATGGTTAAGGGGAGCGTGGCTCCTAGAAAATTTAATTGATGATGCAGGTGACACCCTGGATGGAATTCCAGATTTAAATTAGCTAATGATGAATAGGAAGAACACAGTAAAAATATAACTTACGTTTTCGAAGCTTATTATAATATGAATAATAGATTTTTTGCAAGATATACAATATTTTGGAAAAGAAACATAGAATGACATAAATGACAAAAAAGTAGAATCTATCACTTGGACAAAAAGATTGCATTAGTTTAAAAGGGAAAAAATAGTTAATGACCATTTTTTCTAATTCTTTTGCTTTCTCTGAGGAACTGGTTAAAGGAATCTACCTGATCTGGGTAGACCACTTAAAGAAAACTACTTTCTGAGAATGAGTGAGCCATGCGGGGAGAGAGACATTTTGTACAGAAGCCAGAATTAGAGGGAGAACAAGGTGGGAAGGGCAGGTGCCCTCCAGAATGAGTGGTATGTTACCAGGGCTGTCAGATTGGTTGGCTCAAACAACCACCTCTCCTTCCTCATTACCCCTAATTCATCAGTCTCCTTTAACTGCTGACTTCTGGCATCTCTTTGTGTATCAAACAGAAACTGGTTTTAGGGACACCGGAGTCATGTGTTCATTCAATTTTGGGGGAAAAAGTAAATGAAATATATTCTGAAAAGTGTAACTGGCATATTCTTCTTACTTACCTTCAAATATATTCCAGTCTAAAGTCTGCTACCCTAGGGGCAGCTCTTTTACCTTTTCAGTCCAGGAAACCTCACAGCAGGAACTGAATTAATACACCATCTCTTTTTTGGAAATGTATACCTTCCCAGGTTGTATTAAGCCTGTCCTTAGTGTCTTTGAACTGACCTGGAAACAGTGAGCTCGCAGCGTGTTTTATAAACCAAAGTAATATACCACGGCATATGTGAAGCAATTAAATACGATTTTTTCTCTGTAATTATTGCTTTATGTTTACTCATTTGCCACTGAATGTAAAGATTTGCAATCTCTCAAAAAACCAAGTGGCTTCACTTACTGTGTGGGCATGCGACTGTTATCTAATATATCCTCATGTTAACAAACAAGTACAACCCTACGATAGATAAACACACTTTGTTCATTCACACACACTTGCGATGTCACTGTTCAGTTGGTGCGTTGGGTTACGTGTCTGACATTTGAAGTTTCAAAGGTGTGTAGACTGACCGAGTGTTAAGACAGGCGCCTGTAAAATATGGGGAGTGGTGCAGGGGAGAAACGGTAGGTGCAGAGACCAAGGGAAACACATGGGCTGGGTGCTGTACAGCAAGCTCAACCTGACTAGCAGCCTTCCACTCTTGCCATTCATCTTCTTTCCCACTCACCATTCTGCTATGAGGATAGATCAGAAAAAAGCTCACCAATTCATACAAATGCCCAGTGTTTCTTATTAAGTAGCGTACTGATTCCTTGACTTCGATAGATGTTGTCAGCGTGATTAATATTTCATTCACAGCTCATTCTATTTTGTTTACTATTCTTTACCCAAATTCACTAAATTGGGTAAATGAGTCACAGGAAGACCTAACTGTAGCCTTTTTCAAAACATGGAATAGCTTATACATGTACCGGTGGTGTGAGTGTGCCCTGCGGAGGCTTGGCGCTCCATCTTGGGCTGTTCACTGCCTTGTGCCTGTAGCCCCCTGGACAGTCTCCGGACCCCTTGAGATGCTGAATAGGTGAAGTGGTTACAGAAAATGGATGGATGGATTATATGGTAATGTTACTTCATGTGTTTGGGGCAATACAGTCTCTCAAGTCCACCACATTCCTTTTCTGCTCCCGGTGAAGATCTTAGATCTTTCTTTTCCACTGCAGTTTATCTTGAACTTTTTAGTCTTTCTCCTTGCATCTTCCCATATTACTGGGAAGAATTTCAGCAATGTTCCAAGCCGCTCTTTGGTTGTTTTTTCACATACATACAGTTACCACCACTATACAGCTATCCACACCTGTTAGACCTGTTACTCTTAAAGCACTTCACACAAAGCATTGAATGTCTTATGAGATCTTTGAAAGTTACTTTTGCTTTCATTTTTTCCAAAACCACAACTTATATCCAGAAAACATTGTTAAGTCTGAATTTAGAAAATGGCATTTTTCTTAGACTTAATGCACATCAGGAATATTTGACATAGACTCATTTTCTGGATAACTATAAATACACAACTCCTTATCAAAAGATTATTTTACCGGGATTGTAGAAGTAGTTAGGTATTATATTTTTTTCCAGAAAATATCTATTTTGACATGTTGCTTTTCTTTGATCTCCTGTAACCATCATCTGTTTTCCCTCACAACAAAGTACAAAGAAACATACTGGGGAGACTACAATACAGTGCATAACCAAAATGGGGGAAGAGATTACACTCAAAGACATCTATGCCACTACATGGAGACATGGTGATGTCAACTGTGATGTCAGTCAAGTGAAGGTGTCAATGGTACCATTACTGGCCCATTTCTGCTTATCGCATTAACATGTACCATAAGCATATAGCATGATGTTATGAACCTTGAGCCTTCCCTGGCAAATGCAGATCAGGAAGCAGCGTAACACCTGGATGGGGTGCCAATATGCCACAGGGCACCCATTCAAACACTAAGGACAATTTAGAGTCCCTAGTTCAACCAACTAAACGTTTTTGGACTTTGCAGGAAATAACCTGTGTATTCAGTACAGACCAGGCAAACTGTACACACACACACACACACACACACACAGCAGGGCCACACATTAAACCCACAACACTGGGTGGATGAGATCAGAGTATTAGCCATGGGGCCCCTATATTAACATACCTTATGACATTTAAATAAACTTTTAACAGACACTCTTGTCCAAAGTGACATACAAGTAAGGGCCAGAGCCAGTGAGCATCTCATGAGCAGATAATGGCCGTGCTAAGGGACCCAACAGTGATCTGATTACGTTGCTGATCACAGGATCTGAACCAATGACCTTCGGAGTCCTGACACAGATCCCTCATCAAATGAACTAAACACAGCCGGTTACACAAATCTTCTTTTATTCATTAATTTCCAAACAGATTTCCCCTTATTGTCAGAATTTATAATTACATTTTCTTCGGAGGTTGATTAACTTCTTTTTTGTCAGTCTTGCAAATTCACTTTTCATCGGTTTAGATGCTTTATCCAACAAGTTTTCTGATTCTGAACAAATATTGATGCCTGTCTGGTGTTTGGTGCGCCATCTAGTGGATATTTTGTAATATGACATAACTCTCTCCGATTTCCTGCTTCGTCACCGTGAATCTTGACTGTTAGTCAGGGCAGGTTGGAACAAGGCAGGATTTTGGAATCTGAAATACCGTTAGGATTTGGGGCAGGGAGGAGCGTGGGTGGAGTAAATTGATGAAAAATATAAAAAGTCTGGGAGGAGTGTTGTAGCATTTGTACAAAAAATGATTATGTTTATTACCTACACATGTATAGGTAATAACACCATGTACATGTTGGTATTCATGACACGCGATGACCTGTGGTGTCTTGCAGAAATGGTCTTAACAGTGGATGGAGGTATGTGAAGGCAAACCAATGAGGAAGGGGCCAATACCCAAGCAATGGAATCTAGCAGGAAGAGAGATTCTCAAGACTGGACAACTGAATGGCCAAGTACAAGGGATGTAAGTAGAGGTAAGCTATTGACATAGGTACTACAAGAGGTAAAGTATAGAAACTAACTGTAAAATGAAGAACAGACTGGTTATGGATGTGTAAAAGCACTAGCTTGTTGCCTGAAATACACTTCCATATAAACACTTAGTGACAACTTGATTTGCTATACCTAGTAACTATCAGGTTAGGCTCACTTTTGTCTCTGGAATCACTTCAAAGGTAGGTAAGTTATGTGCTCAGGGAAGCATTTCTCCACATGTATGGCCTTCCTGTTATCTTTAACAAGTCCGGCCTTCTCCTCTGAGCTCTCATTAACGTTTTCTTTCAGCCACAGAAATGCCTTTAACTGGAAATTTTTGTTCATCGTGCCATCCTGTTAACTCATGACACTGCAATGCCTGAAACTTCCTAGAGGTTTGTTTATGTAGCTGCCACATACAACGCCATCAAACCACATTCAAAATAACTTAGATAAGGCATTTTGGCTGTTCTAATGCTTAGTCAAAAAGTAAGGGAATCTCTTGACTCTGCATTTGTGCTGTATATTCAGTTGCAGTCACATAAGCTGTTTACGACAGAAAGTAGGCATACCTCGTAAAGTGGACATTGTGTACAATGAACTTTGCATGATGCATGCTTGTCATACATAAGGGAAGCATTTACATATTGACTTTTTCATATTTTCGCATATCTGTTAATACACGTTAGGTTGTGATGCTCTAGGTTACATAAACCTGAAGCTAATGGTACTTATCTGTTGTATTTACTATGACTTCCAATGTTAAACCATCAAAGTTTGATCAGACACTAATATTTCCTATGCTAGTTAACTAATATATAGTTGTTCAAGTCAGGCAGTAGTTCCCCAAACCTGGGTTTAAGACATTTCTCCCAAGGCAGCAACAGTAAAATATATGCCGTTGCCATCTTGTGGACAGAATCAGTATTGCAGTACAGCACATATCCCCCAAAAAAATGCACGGAACATACACCTGCATGCATACCTCTGCATAAGAAAATGCCTACCCTAGCAGCCTATCTGTGATGAATGACCAAAACCTACAAATACATACAAATCTGAACCTGCAGCAGCCCTGTTAAACTCATCCACCAGTTGCTGTACCATCATAAAGCATAACCTGCCATTTTTTTAATGCGTTTATGAAGTGTTGTGTGTTCACCGTCAGGTTCATGCCCAGGCCTTTCTAGTAGATATATCTGATGTCAAAGAACAGACAACATGCCGAAGTATTAGTCAAGACAGCTACCGAAAGTCAAACTATTTTATACCTTTTCATAACTCACTGGCCAAAGTAAGCTTACCCGATGCCCCAATTGCAGGATGGGCTTGGAGGAACAATTTAAGTATAATACACGACCATTCAAAGAAGAGCTACACAAAATAAAGGGCATCCCAGGGTTAGTTTAGTGCTTTTTATTAGAGATCAGGGGACAATACAAAACATCCAACCACGCAGCAAATAGCCTTCACTCCATACACACACTACCTCAATACCTTTATCATTCCATTCTACAGGCTTTTCCAAAAGACAATATTAAATGGTTAATGAACTAAGTTTTATTAATCCTTAATGTGCCAATGTTTGTTTTGGTCTCAAAATGTTTCCAGTTTTTTTAATATTCTATCTAAATTCTGTAATTTTAATTGACACTTAAAAGAAAAAAAGTTCCCAAAAACTGTTTGAAAACCCACTGCATGTTGTAGAACACCAGGTGTGTGGCTAATAATGCTAACTGAATAACAATTTGGCAAAAAAAAAAATGGAGGAATGAAGTTTCAAATGTAACAGCTGCTGTCCTCACCTCAGTCTAAAGGAATTCTGAAAGAAAAACCTGTCCAGAGTTTACATTTCAGTTCTACCCCATCTTCACTTCTAAACCATGTTTGTGATTGTTTTATTTGTTGAGTGAACTGGAATGACAACCAACAATATTGGAAATAAAAACTGTCAGATACCACCCGTCCTGCAGAGGGGGGGGGGGGGGGGGGGGGGGGGGGGGGGGGGGGGGGGGGGGGGGGGGGGGGGGGGGGGGGGGGGGGGG
>JAODLD010000002.1:24435553-24465310 GCA_026781065.1 Mormyrops boulengeri | reverse complement strand
GCCCGCCCGCCGCCCCCCCCCCCCCCGCCCCCCCCCCCCCCCCCCCCCCCCCCCAGTTACAAAAAAAAAAAAAAAAAAAAAAAAGTGAAATAGTTGAATTATTACTCGTATTCACAGCATGCAAACAAACTGAGAGAGAGCACACGTGACGCCGCTGCGACTCAGAACGCAGCCGCCGCCGCAGCCCCCAGCCTGCACTGCCGCTTTGCATCTTTGGGCAGATGTTGTGGTTTGTCCACTTTGTTAACAGATAGCGTGGGGGAACTGGCACTGCTGCTAGTTTACACTGATGGGCTACACAGCATAAACTCTAGTCAATTCATAATAAAGAGCTTAATAAGGCCATTGGGTCACAAGAGGCTTTTGAAGGGGGAAAAAAAAATGGCAAAGTATAAGTAAACTTTTGAAAAACAGTATTACATTAGTTGCACCGCTGAGCTGGTAAACGTTTGAACTGAGTTACTAAAAATGCAGTGGTAACATCTGGTTAATGTCTGTGTACCTGAAAAGGTTTCAGAAAGATTTCATCCATGGCAAGGCGACCATACTCTGTGAACAACTGAAATGAAGTACAGAGAGGTAGGATTATTGGGCAGTGCTGGCGACGCGCATCATTTTGCTTTGGAATGCGCACGTGGTGCGTGTTTAGCGTGTGTAGCAGATGAGTAACCTGAAGCTGCTGTAGGTCATCCTCCTGGATATTCTGAGACAGGTTGTAGATCTACAGAAAAGAAAAACACGTTGCTGAGCTCCAGACACAATGGAAGTTCAGGGTTTGCCTACTACAAAATCAGGGATGCAGAAGTAAAATGGCACCACGAATACAGACACACACACATACATGTACACAAGTAGAATAACAAAGAAACCAGGCTGGGGAGAAGTCTGACACTATGAAGGACAAAAGCATGCTAGTCAGGTGAAGATGGAAAGCATCTCGCAAGACTAAAAACCATCCACATGAACAGACAGACACATAAAAGAAAAAAAGAGAAAAAAAACAAAACAGGACGAACAACACGTCAATGCCAAAAACATTGCTGATCAGACAGGTCATACCTGTATGGAGCTAGTCATGGTGCTAAGGGCGAAGATGGTGGCGCAGTCCTTTACAGTAGACTGGGTGTCAAATGCTCCCTGGGTGTCCATCAGCACCACCGCCACCTGTGTGGGGCACAATGCAGACCTGACACAGCTGCCTGTCCATAACGGGCTAATATGTGTAAAGTACCAGGCTCTTCCACCAGAGGAAATAGCTTCCCGAGGGTGACTTGGTGCCTAAAGCAATACAGGCATACAGAAAACATAAGCACACTGCCTGAAGGAGTCTGTGACGTGCTAAAAGGCGTAATGCAAAATCTGTGCAACAGCACGTGAAATTACATAACAGCAGAAGGATCATAGTGCATGATTCATTTATACAGAAAAAGACATTTTCAATTTGTAATCAAATTCATCCATTCATTCAAATTCAGGGTTTCAGAAATGCATTTTCCAGCTTAAACTGTGGGTGTCTTTACAGTAGTATCTATATGACATCTTGCTACTGCTCCTACGCAGGGCAGCGCGCAGCTCAGTGGGCTAAGACTGTGTGCCTGTAATCAGAAGGTCGCCAGTTCAAGCCCAGCCTCAGCACGTCTGTGGGTCCTTGAGCAAGACCCTTAACCCCCAGCTCCTTGGGTGCTGCTACAGGTGGCTGCCCTTCGTGGACAGAGAAGTTGAGGGAGGCGTATCATTTATTATTATATTTAGTGATATTTTCATTTTTCCCACTTTTACTGCTTAAAACATGGCACTCTTTACATTACCAGCAGTGACAAAGAGCCATACACTTTTCCCTCAAAGGTAGCTTCGGGCTGTACCTCAGTGCCGTCTTGCTTTTCCACCAGAAAGACCTCGCTCCACAGCTGGATTCCAGTGGTTTCTGGTTCTGAGCCCCCCCTCCAAGAGAAGCCTGTCAGGGGCTCATCCTCTGATCCCAACCAGTTGTCCTCAGACTAAACATGTGGAGAGAAAAAGGCGGGAGTCATGGCAGGCAGCTGGAGATTCAGAGGTTACTAGATCAGGCATTACTGTGCTGTGTGGCCAGCCAGGACACATTGCTCTAAACCAACAACCTCTCCCTGTGACAGAGAGCAAAGTCCCTCCGCTACATCACAAGATTTGTGCCTAGATGCAAAGATGAAATGGCAGTACAGCCACAGATATTCTCACACGACGTACGAACACTGACCTTTCTGTACATGTATCGAAGCATGAAATCCAGAATGAAGCTTTTGCCCTTGCGGAAGGCGCCGGCAACGGACAGCACCACGACATGCTTGTCTCGGACGTGTGGGGACAAAAGAACTTGTTCCAGAGCCTCTGTGTCCAGTGAGAAGGAGTGATCCTCCTTGCTAACAGTCACAATTTGGACTGCGCCAGGCCCGCTACTCCCCTTCATTGATGAGACACTGGTACTGCTCCCTGTGCATGACAAACAGAAAACACTCATTTCAATGACAGTAAAAATAAGAATGGAAAATAAACAGCATTATTCAGAAAGTAGTTTACTACATACAACAAACATCCGCGCAACATTAAATCACGATAAACTGCACAGTAAAGACTTCTCATAATGCAACAGACCATAATATAGACATACAAATTTACTAAATACTTGGGGCTAAGGCATCAGCTGAGACTGCCAAACTACCATGGTCACTGGTCATTAAAATTAGCACAACTACGTCATGTCTGGCGTTTTTACAAGACTACTAATGAACTTATTTTTATTATCAAATACTTGATATCTTTACAACATGGAATGCATTTGATATAACACTCATGTCTAGCCATTACTTAAGATCTAGCACAGTAAATGGCCTTTATGTGGCTTTACGTTAAGCTTTTGTATGAACCCTGAGAACCCTCTCTAAGAGGTTGCGGCTCTGGAAGCGCATCTGTCCTGGGTAGCTCCTGGCTCTGCTGGCGTATGATGTGGCTCCCTAGCCGATCAGACATACTCCTCTGCCGCGATCGCTTTCTGAATACATGTCTTTGTTACACTCAGGCTCGTCGCTTTTATCCGTGGGACAGAACACACAAGCAAATTGCTGAAACTGTTGCAAGAGAAGAAAAAAAACATCACAAACTAGTGTCACTGCTAAAAACCAAAACTGCAAATTGCGGCTGATGTAAAAAGTCACCGTGAAGTACGCGATCTATGACATTTGTCACGGAAAAAATTCCGTAACATGCTTAGGTTCGGGAGTTGTGCTGGGTTCTGTTACACCTTAGGCCCGTGAAGAAAATTTGAGTATTACCTGTTAAAATGCTTAAACGGAACAACGCCATGACATTTGCAATTGTCCACTGGTGGTACTAAAATGTTAAAACGCATTTCGCGTTACAAAATCCCATTAGTATATGGGATGCAACAACCACGGATTAAATATCAACAAACATACTCTCTATACGCAGCATGCAGCCACAATAACAGAGCTCACAAAAATCTTATAAAATACTCTACACCTGATGCGACAAATACACCGCAATAAACGCAAGGTAATTTAAGAAATTTTAAGTCCGATAACAACATCACAAAATGGCTCCAGATCCACGATATTAAAAATGAATTACTGCCAACTATAGTCAGGTCTCAAAATGTTGATAAACGCAGCATCCATCAAGGTACTACAAAAACAAACGCTGTAGCCCAGAAAAATCATTCATTACATTTTAGAACTATGCAATCAGTACATTTTTCTCAAATTATTTATACCTTAAGTTTCCGGTTAATTGAAGCGGAGGCAAACACTTTCCTTCTAATGACTGTAAAAATATCCAAAACTTACAGCTACCAGCGACGTATATCTTGACATTCCCTTCCTCACTGAATTGCCATATAGGAATTGTAGTTCTGGGATTTAAAAGTCTCATATAACTCAAACAATGTGCGGCAGTGATTAAACACCATCTCCCAGGATGCACCCCGCTAAGCGAACAGCGCCTCTTGTAATATTTAAAGACGTAGTATGCTTGAATCATCACCAAGGCGGAAGGGTGGAGTGCAACACGTTTTTTCCGTTACCGTAATCATTCACGGGTTTAGGTATGGGCGGTATAAGTAGCTGCGACGAACTGGGGGGTTCCCCCCGGTGCACACAAGCTACCGCCGCCACTGACTGGAAGTGAAATTGGAAGTTTATCGTTCGTTGTGCTTAATTTGAAGGCATCGTTAATTTTTGTTTTGGCGCAAATTACATTTGATTCACATTCAAAGCATATAAACGTAGTAGTGCTTTTTAGTACCATCCATCCAGGGCTGTAGTTATGATTTTTAAAATGCCGAGGTCAACTGGAGTTGCAGAAAAAATACTTGACCTTGGTGTCCTCAGTGGTAGATCTGGGTATGCAACCATCCTTCTTCTGCTGTTCATTCGGGTCTCGGTGACAACAGCCTGATCAGAAATGGCCAAACCTCAGGGCTGCCAACTTTGTTTAGTTCGAGACAAGTCTGCACATGCATTCACATGTATGTAACAGTTTTATTACCTTGTAAATGGTCTGTAGGGTTTGCAAACTACCCCAGCACTATTGATGTAGCTAATTTTAGGTTTATAATGGAATAATTAAGATTTGCCATAAGATTTCTCGTGTGAACGTGGGAGTCCGAAAGCGTGAGTGTCACGCCAGATGCGTGAGATTTGGCAACCCAGGAACCTCCCATCTCCCCAACCACTTTGTCCAGCTCCTCCAGGGGGGATACCAAACAATTTCATGGATGTTTTCAGTAATAAATATATCAGTTATCTATTTCCATACATGTATTGTAACTAATAAAGGTTCTGCAAGAAATACCGATCAACACCCCACATGAATTAAGTAATTAAAGCCAGTGTCTGGTAACTCATTGCAAGTACCATTATTATGCATAGTAACATCCATTTTCTGTACTTGCTTGTCCTAGTCAGGGTTGCTTGGAGTCCAGTGGACTGTACTACGAAGTGGGGTTACTGGCTTATCACGGTATCTTGCCGGATTTAAGGTAGTCTGGGCAAAATGTAAGTGAACGAATATGAAGTCCATTTAAACTGTGATACCTTAAATCTGACAAGTTACCCCGATAAGCCAGTAACCCCACTTCGTAGTACAGGCTATTCAGGAGGCTACTGGTGCAAGACAGGAAACAACCCAGGATGGGGCACCCTCAAACACCATTCACACCTATGGGCAATTTGGTAACTAATTAACCTTAGCATGTTTTTGGATTGTGGGGGGGGACTGCAGTACCTGGAGGAAACCCCATGACCACCAGGGGAAACATTCAAACTCCACACACATAGAACCATAGCAGAGACTTGAACCCTGGTCCCAAAGGTGCAAGGCAACGGTGCTAATTATTGTTGACAGAAAAAAAAACATTTAAAATGAAAACCTTTATTTCATTCAGTTGACCATGCAAAATCGTTTATAGCTGGAAGATTTACAATAGTTAGTGAAACTAAAATATCCATTTTTCTAAGAATGAACTAAAAAGCATTTAGCAGTTGTATGTGTATCATAATATAAAACTAAACATTAAAACTTTATCTGGGCCCTGAATGTCTCAGTGCTGGCAGTTAATTTTAACATATTGAATAACCATATTTTTTTGCAGAAAATCTCACATGGCAGTCTTGATTATTAATAAATTTTGAGTATATCAGCCACCCAGATTTGTCTTGGATAAAGTTCCTTTAATTTTCAGATGTCCCACATCATCAGGGTTAAACAAGATCTTTTGCTGAGTTGCATCAAACTCTGCATGCTGGTGTGTATCAGAGAGCAGCTTTAGGTGGTAAGTATTAAATATATCACTATGTGTCAACATGTCAATAGGACTAATTCAGGCAGTGTGAGGATCAGTGTATGCATGTGTCAGTATGACATGTGCCAGGTGAGACAGTTTGTGCCTCTTTCTGTTCAAGTTTCACCCAGAGGATGTTAATGTCCACCTCCTGCCAAGTCAAGCAATGACCCAGCGGCCTCCTGGGCTTCGGCATCCAGCTGCAGAATCTCTACCGTCTCCAGGTCTAATTCAGTCTCCCCTGGAAGCACTAGGTACTGGTACTGATGGTACTGGTAGTAGTGAAACTCAATGTAGCCACTATCTGTTAACGGGTCTTTCTCTTCATCCTCATTCACTTCCTGGAGTTCTATGGTCTCCATAGAAACCAGCTCTTCTTGGTCAGCAGTCAAATGGACAACCGTATCAGAGGGCAGGATAGGTGGGGAGGGTGAAGAGAGGAGAAGTGTTTGGGACAGCGAATCTGTGTGAACGAAAGCAAAACTGATAATGAACAAGTAAGCACGTCTATGACCACAAAGTGTGCAAAAACAAATGAATGCATTAACATTCCACCTGGATAAAAATGTATGTCCTATTTACACAGCAAATATAAGATATGTGCATTTGACTCTACAGTAGCAGTGAAAGTCAGTCCTTGGCATTAAGTGAACAACAATGAACCCACTAAAGACACAGTGGTATGCCATCTGGCTGCGGTGGCTCAAAGTTGCCAAGGTAACAGCTGGCGGTTGCTAGGGAAATGGCATACAAATGCAGAAGATATGCAACATGCAGAGGGAAAGAGGGAGCATGGAAGAGAATGAAATTAGAGGTAGGATGAGTTGTTGGACAGTAATGAGGAAGGTGCAGTGCAAAATATGCATGCTTCACGTTTTAACCATGAAAAATGAACTTCAATCATTTTCACTTTTTAATTAATAAACTCTAATTTGATTAAAAATATGTAGATGGTTTTTTGCTTTGCCTGTCTATATGTTTAGGATTTAGTACAGAATTTAATTACAAGTAAGAGAAACTGACCTGAGATCTGTATAGCATCATTTAACACTGGTGCCCCATAATCTCCTTCCTCAAGCCTGTTTTAGGGCACAAAAATAAAGAACATTTTTAAAAGTTGTTACATTGCTGCAAATAAGTATCATAAAATACAGATTTGTGCTGTGAAGTCAACAAAGCCAGCAGTATAAAAATCAGTGTTTAATGCAGTTTCTGATTTTATGTCACACTTTGGAAGGGTCTTCAAACGTACAATGACGTTTAAGATGTCCTACATAACTTTCTTTGTCAGAATGCTGTAACTCAGTGAAAGTTTGTGTTACACTTCACAGCTGAAGAGACCCGTGTGAATATTCCTAGAAAATCTCCCTGACACTCATTCTAAGTTCCCAGAAGAATGTCAGACAAACCTATTGTTGAGTCTTTAAAAATGCATGATGACATGCATATCTTGTGTCTGGATTTAACAGGCTGCTCTTTGGAGTGGTGTAATAGTGTAATAGCAACAGCAGCAGTGGTTAGAATAAAGGGGACTGTGGGAGAAACTAGCAAAGATACTAATCAAATTACTTTCAACTTTTTCAGATTCCACACTTCTTCAGAGACATTTTGGTCAAGGGTGGATAATTTCTTGACCACCTTTTCCTTCTTTAACTCCCAAAGTGGGATTTCCCCTTTTCTTGTTAAAATGACTCTAGATCCTTTCAAGAGGAAAGTGTCTATATCAAACGAAAGGTGCACATTTCCTCCTTTTTAATTCACTCTATGGGATACAAGCTTTATCTGATGTCTTTATCTGATTCAACAGACTTGACTAACAGCCTATTGGGAATCTGGTTGGACCTGTCAAGAGTCCAGTCCTCACATAAATATCGTCATCAGAGATGGAACTGAAATCCCCTCTTTAAGATTCAACATCTTTAATACCTAATACTATCAATATAGGAAATGCTGCCAAACAAAGGTTGCTATTACAAACCATTATCTATATAGTAAACCACACATGCTGTGGCTACTAGCGGAACTCTGCATAAAAGGAAGCTGCAGATATTGTCGTGTTCTTCTTGTGCACTTAAGCTTGCTCATGCGTACACATTATGTGACCACAGGAATGTTACATAATCCAGAAGTTTTCAACTGGCTTGGTCGCAGGACCCCCATTTTTTCTTGGTCATTAAATTACGATGCAAACAAAAGCCATTTACTCTCAGCGACCCACGTTTAGTTTACAATCAACCAGTTCAGAAACAGTGACATAAGCTGCAAGCGGCCAACGCAGTTAAAACATGCATCGGAGCAAGGTTGTGTATAATTTGCGAGACTTGTTCATTTGGACTGTAGATGTAACATAGTACATAAGGGGTATCTGTGTGTAAGTAGACTCACAGAAGAGGGCTGCTGTTCAGGTTGCTACTGGTGTTGTGCCAGTGCTGAGTCTTCCTAAGCACCTCTAAAAGAGCAGGTCTGTACTCTGGAGACACGCACCACAAGGATCCTTTGCCCACTGTCTGGAAAACACCCACTCATTGTTATTTAAATGCACTACAATGGGACATCGCATGCATGTGTATTTGAATATATGCATACTATAGTTCTATAAATATTAAAATATTAATATAGAAACATTTGAATATGTTTCCATGTATCAAAAGGAACCAAAATAGAAAGACAAAAAGGTAGACACTCATTATTACTAGTTATTATTAGTTGAATTCAATGTAACACTTTCATGATATTATTGGAATATATTCAGTTAATGTGGCACTTGGTCTGGTGTGTGATAGTTTTTTTTTTTTTTTTTTACCTGGCCTTTCTCTCTGCGAATCCTGTGAAAACATTTACTCAGTGACAGGTTGTGTCGCACCGAGTTTCTCCAGCCACCAGGGGCCGCCCTGTAGTAGGGGAAGTTGTTCACAATCCAGTCATAGATCCCCTTCACGGGTAGCCTCTTTTCTGGGGAGTCCTCGATGGCCATGAAAATCAGACTGCTGAAGGAGTAAGGGGGCTTGGAAGAGGAAAGGGGCGGATGAGGGGTTGGTATGGAGTCTTGGAGTGTTAGCTGGGGCAGTGGAATGGTTTTGGGTAGGGGCTGCAGGGGGAGTAAGTCGCCCCTTTGGTGCAGCCAGCTGAGGCAGGTCAGGTCATCCTCGTCAGCGGAGGTAGGCAGGCTTGGGCAGTGCGCGACAGGTCCTTGGGAAAGTGGGGGAGGAGACAGGCAATGACAAGAAGCAGAGAGCAACTGGGATTCAGTGGTCAGGACTGAGGAAGAATAAGACGTAGGCAAGAGAGGGAGTGAATTAGAGGGTGTCAGAGGAGAAAGGGGCAATGAGGCAGGAAGAGGAGAGGACGATGGCGGGGACAGTGGCTGGGACTGGAGGGAGGGGGACACAGGGAGAGCTTGACAAGGAGTGAGAGTGGCATGAAGAGAATGAGATGGTGGCAGCGGTTGAGAGTTGGTGTCCATCTCTCTCCCAGCTCCAGATTCCTGATACACTCATCCAACTATTGACCTGTTCAGAAGTCAACAAAGTGATTATTCATCTTATTTAGAAAGCAAATTAATAGATGCTCCTAACACGACAACAATTATATACAAATATCGTTAAGGAAAGACGTTATACATAATGAGAAAAGAACATGTTTGAGAAAAAAATGACAAAGTATAAAAGTTAGCCAGCCTGGTCAGAGTCCTTGTGTCATTCCCAGTCCACTTTTCCTGTTAATGATTGAGCAACATAGCTAACCGACAGGTGCAGTTATTTTATGTTGCAAGATGTATATATACATACATACACCGTGTAAATATAAGTAGGTAAAACGAGCGCTTATCGCACCGTTTAAAAAACAAAACGGACGTTGGCGCATCTTATGAAAATGGCGCTAGAATATACAGTTACACTTTGCACAATTAATGAAACAGGCTTTGTCCATTGCCCTCTATCTCGGTTTCGAATAAAAGAAGAAAGGTAGTAAAGAAACAATTAAAGCATGCGTTGCTTACCTTTATTGCAGAAAAACCTTAAGACAGATATGCAAGTGTACAAGTGTTAAGAAAGCAAAAAATGTCTATTTTTGTAATTAATATAAAACGCGTTTTAGCCGAATTCTCCCGTCTGTCCGCGTTCCAACCTTCCTCGCGTTTCCTTAGAAACCAAAAGGACGCTTAGAAACCTGCGCGCGTCCAGCGCGCCCACGATTAAAGGAGAACTACCTCGCGATTCTCTACTGCTGGGCTTACAGCATGGATGTACAGTACACACCCAGGACAATGATTTAAGATAACTTACAAATAAATCCAAGCACTTGGAGTTGGAGACGAGTGTTTATAAAGTAATGTAGATATACCAGGAGACACAGAGGAAGTAAAATCGTTATCAGAAACAATATATTAAATTATATATATATCAATGTATGATGACCATATTTTGCTTGGCAAAAAAGACTGTACTTGGGGCAGGACGCAAAGTTGCAAACAAAAAGCATTCTGACTGTAGAAAGCAAACATCAACATGAAACAGCGAAATCCCGGACGTGTCAGTAATTTTAGGTCCCAAAAGATGAGGACGGGTCCGGGAAAAGTAGGACATAAGGTCACCGTAATTTATGTTCACATATCATAAAGCTATCGTATTTAAGAATAGGAAACCGATTCAACTAAAGAAACGAAGACAATTTTCAAAACTTCAGTTTATTTTTTCAAAAGACAAATCTATAGTACTGTTATTCATGCTAAGGTAACAGCACAGATAAATGTAAAATAGTAAGTGAAGGGGAAAAACTGAACACAAAAAAACACCATACCATTTAATCTCGTCGTTGTTTATAATCATGTTTATTCGGAGGACTCAAATTCATGTGACGTTTCAACGTCAGTAGAATCATCCCTTTGATTCCATATTTCGTGTCAAATACTGTTGGCAATACTGCTGAAAGCTCTTCGGGCAAGGTTTTTTATTATTATTTTTAATATAATTGTTCTACCAATCTGTCTTTGCGCTAGCTGACGTTGAAGCCTGACGGGCTCCCCCATGTGGTTACAACTGAAAGCGGGAAGTTACGTCCGTTCTTTGATTAAGTACGTGGCAACACGAAAAGGGCAGGGAGGGAGACTGCGTCATAATCCCGTACTTCTTGTTTGTGGGAAAGACCATATTAAACCGAAATAAAAACTAAAACTTTAATCCATTACACAATGACAAGTTACAATCTAATCTCTAATAGCAGGTCTTCCTTCTTGGATGGAAATGCCATCAAACAAAATGCATTTCCTTGAAGGATGGAATTAGTCAATGTGTGGATTAAGGTTTTAAAATTTGAGTCTGTCCTCCATTAAACCATAGGAGTGGCTCTCTTTTAGGTCACCTGACCAGATGGGCAGTGAGCCAGTAAATGATGATTGGCTGAAAGGCAGCGGTGGCTACAGTAATGTAAAGACGCACGCGGGGCTTGGCACTAGCCCCAGTACCCATGGAATCAGGAGAGAAAGAGGAAAGAATCTTCATCCGGAGGGAGCGGACCTGAGAGACAGAGTTTTAATGTCAGTGAGTTGTGACGATCTTAATGCAATGGATACTGCATCACATAACAAAACTGATCAGGAAAATTTGGACTTGAAAAGCACAAAACTGACACAATGCAGTCATTTTTAACTTGCTTAAAATATAAAGTCAAAAGGACAAACTTAATTCCAAATGGTAGAATCTATAAAATTTGGGGTTCATGATATTACATCGCGATCTAACTTCGGTTATAGGCACATGCGCAATAATCACCAGGGCTTTAGATGACGGGCATAAACAATTTAAAAAATGTGTCCAAACATTTTCGGTACTGTACGGATGTTTACTTAAGCCCACAATTTGGTAATCAGATTAGCAGTATGTCAAAAATATTGTGAGGCGTATTGTGACACCAAAAAAATACTGACCTGTATAAATTCAGGATATCCTTGTTTATTTAATTGGCAGAGCGTGTCACATACTACTATTTTGGAATATCATGGAATAAGTAATAAGTACTTCAGTTGCTAGTGAAGAGAAGAATGGCTCAACATCTTTTGAAAGAGGAGATACTGTTTTCAAACAAGGTAAAAAAAAAGATGGCGGTGGTCTGGCGATACACATCTGTATAGTACCAAAAAACTGGCGTCTGAAAAATGTTTTCGTCCATCATCTACAGTCCTGTTGATTATTGCGCATGCGCCATATAACCGTGAAGTGATATCAAGCAGCCCTACATAACATGCATTTTATAAAAACAGAACTGCTCGACTTATAATTTCTTGTGTTTAAGACTAATTAAAATTCTTTACATTTTACTTCCAACATGACAAGGGGAATATTTTTGAACTTTCCCTGTAGCAAACCTTAAGTAGTCAGTAAATGGAAAATTGCTTTGAAATATTACTTATTTTGTAGATAGTTATTCAGAATAATGTAAAATAAATGTAAAAACAGGTAACTGAGTATACAAAGATGCATGTTATTGCTGAAGACCAGAGTAAAAAAATCTATGCTTTAAAACTTACAATGAAAAACATGAGGGCACAGGAGGACCAAGCCAGGGCAATAAAATAGCCATCATTTCCAAAGAGCAGCCCACACAGAACTGTAAAGATCATCCTGGGAGAGACAGAAACAAAGCTATAGTGAAACACAGTAGGCCAAAATAGTATGTACTACAAGGATCAAGACAACAGTCTGCATCTGAACACAGTTAAACTAAAAATCACATTTTATCAATCAACCAATGTTCACTTCTAATATTTTAGAATTCTGGCTGTGTCAGACAACTCCCAGTATGGCAGAAGTAAGGACAGGTGTCAGACAAGCAGACCGGGCAGCTGCCTACCACAGTATACACGACTCCCTGCAGCTAATAGACTTATTACCAGAGGACATAAGTCACATATCAACCGGATGGTGGTTTGAACTTCGAGGAGAGGAAACACCTTAATTACTGATTAGTGAAATCAACGTGAGGATGATCTACTCCCAGAAATCCTTCTTGGTCTTACAGTCAGACACCCAATTCAACCAACCCCAGACTGAAATTATTCAGTGGAAAAAAAAATTCAGAAAGTTCCAAAAAGCAAAACTTGAACTCGCCATGCACCAAATGCTACGTTGCAAGTGTAATTTGGGTAGGCTATTAATTTCCAGTTAGATGTGGGGCGATGAAGAAGTAACGGGGCTTCATTCAT
Source organism: Mormyrops boulengeri (assembly GCA_026781065.1). Classification (NCBI taxonomy): domain Eukaryota; kingdom Metazoa; phylum Chordata; class Actinopteri; order Osteoglossiformes; family Mormyridae; genus Mormyrops; species Mormyrops boulengeri. The sequence continues at coordinate 24,452,279 of JAODLD010000002.1, read as the reverse complement.
TTTTTCCAGCTCGCAGTGTTCTGGTTTCCAGTATTAGTGGGGCTGAATGACAAAGGTGCTGTCCTGTCTCATTTACCCACAATGCTTTACTGTGCCCGCAAAGAATGTTGGTTAAAATTTGATATGATTCCGAGTCTTTAGAGTGAAGGTAGAAAAGCCAATTTTATTTTACACTATCAAGTAATTTATTTAGCTGCTGTATTTTACCTTATTTGCACTGTATTAGGTACTGTAAGTAATCTAGAGCTGATTTAAAGTATTCTGAAGGATGCGTGTAACATACGTGTATACTTCGCCATTTTATGTACGGGACTTCAGCTGGAACCAACCCCCCCCAAAGAAATGGAGCGCCAACTGTAAATAGCTGTGTAAATGTGATGAAAGTCAGACATGAATCAAAAGAGCCTCACCCCACATATTTGTATCCGCTGTAGGCAATAAGATCAAAAGTCGACAGGTCTGAGTGAACGGTGAGTAGATAGAGCCCCAGCAACATAACCAGAACCTCAATGATGACCCAGACCAGAGCGGTGCTGGCACACAGACCGAGGACTTCCGGGCTAAACCTGAAAATGAAAGAGTGACAAATTAATTTAGAATTCATCTAACTGTACAGTATAAAACATATTGTCGGGGGCGGGGGAGTCTTAAATAAAACCATAAGCAGGACTAACCTTTTCTGAATACCCAGCGCCATACCTGCCAGCAAGATGTATGTGATGAAGGCCATAGCTGTGGAGGCAAATAAGGTGACGATGGTCAATATGCTTTTTGATGGGAAATTACCCAAGCTGCATTAAAAATTTAGGCCAACTACTCACTAGGTATGTAGAGATCAGGAGCATTGACGTCGTGTCTGGGAGTAAGGGGTGTGTCTCTGTGATACCGCACCTCCCAGTCCTAATAAACAATTATAAAAATGAATTAAAAAAAAAAGACTTTGGCATGTTAAGTGGTCCACATGTTGTGAAATACAAACTGGCAAACACCGAAGAAGTTAATAGATTATGTTAATAGGTTATGTTATGTATAGTAATCACAGGGGTATTCTGGGTGGAATGTATAACCAGGGACAGGCAGAGACAGGAAACGAGGTTCTACATTCCAATGACACGATAGGTGAGCAACACTGAGGTAGTTCTGTTTTTGTTAAACTCTTAACTACAAAATTAAGTTCCTGTAATTAATGATGAAGATGTGCATATTCAAGCAAGACGTCATGCAATTCAGCAGTTTGAATTTTTTTGCGTAAAAGTGGAAGATATTAAATTACCAAATTAAAATTTGTAAGACCGTTAGAATGTGATACATGCCAAAATGGGCAACTGTTTTAGCGACGAGTGACCATCAAGACACCTGGATTACCTGATGTGTGTAAGGAAACATGAGCAGGAGCAGTTTTTTCATAACGTATTTTGTGTCAACGGCGAAGAAATACTTTAACTTGTTCACTGACATAAACCGGCTGATCTAGAGGTTAAACAGAAAAAGCACAGCATTTCACTTCAGGACAAGAGCCATGGCAACATTCTTTAAATTCAATTTCTCCTCTTTCCTACCAAACTGATACCTCAAATTCACAGCAATCTAGCCCCCCCCACCAAAAAAAGAAGAAAAAAAACTCACCTCCTTGTTGACCATATCCTTCCCCTGTGTGGCAAGTGACGAGCCATACACGACAGCAGCATTGGCCATTGGGTCAGTAAACAGTTCATTCATCCCACTGTTTCCCACCCCGCCACCAACTCCACTCATACTGTATCCCGAGCTGTAGTACCCCTGATGTCCCATGGGTGGAGCTGAGGAGCTGGTGTCCTCAAACAACAAGGGATCGCCAGAAGGGGGCGCCACTCGAGCCCGAGGCTTTGCTGCTTGGGAAAAGAGGAATGAAGTAATGCTAAAAATGTATTTACTGACGAGGAATGTTTTATTAATATTAATAAAGTTAAATCTCTTTCTGAGGAAAACCATATTCCACATTTTCCCCAAGCTCAGAGAGAAGAGTGTGAAGTAAGCCGCTCACCACAGCAAAATAAGCACTGTTCTTGAGGGACGAACAGTTAATCTTAGCCATACTATACAGACCTTGTTCATATGTCTCCTACATCATGGCATCCCAACTTGTTTTAACCAATAACCTTTCTGAAATATGCTAAAACCAGTGTGCGAAATACGGGGGGTCCGACACCCCCGATTAACCCACGATTAACCCCGATTAACCCATTAATCAGCTCCTCCTGAAAGCCTCAAAAGCAAAATTTTAAGGGGGTCTCAAGATCGGTATTGCGCGACAATAGGGAGATGGGGACCCCCCCCGAATATTGACGTGTGTTTCGCACACTGGCGAACACACAAACGTCAGTTGTTTGTTTTAACCGCAAGTATTCTACATGGTAACTTTTTCATGGAGTAGAAATGCAAAAGCTTGTGGATGGTACCTGCCAAAACCTTGAACTCCAAACTAAGTAATGCCACCAGGCAGGAATCACAAACCGGGCGCAAGAATAAGCTGATGAATCTTACTTGTACTGGAGTTCAAGCAATACACACGATTTATCTTTAATGGAATACATTATATCTTCAATTACAAAAACAGCTGCTTAAACGGAAGCTGAATTTTGCCTTAAACAGCAACTCATAGGGAACCAGGATAAAGGGTAGATGAATAGATAGATGTGATTAATGCATAAAAAACGCTTTACTACTGCATCCAGCATTCAAACCAAAGCTTAGATGAATATTGTTTCTTTTTCTCACTGTTCTTATTTGCATCGGTTCTCAAACACCGTGAATAGATATAACTACGCCAAGAACACCAGGGAATATGAGAACTAAATCCTCCTGCCATTCTCTTTTGCTTACATTACGATGTAACCTCAGAACCTTATGATATGACCTCAGAGTTGCCAACTCTCACTCATCCGTCGTGGCACACTTTCTGACTAGCGCTCACAGAAGAAATCTTACGGCAAATCTTTATTATTCCATTACAAACCTAAAATTAGCTACATCAAACGCTGGGATAGTTTGCAGACCCTACAGAATATTTATAAGGTAATAAAATGTTGCATACATGTAAATGCGTGTGCAGACTTGTCTCGAATTGAAAATCTCACCCCAAGAAGCTGACCAAATTTGGCACCCGTTATCTTATTATACAGTATGATAAAGATCACCATGATTAAGAAAAACTGTTCACATTTGTCGTTCGGTCACTCACTCTCTGAATGTACTAGGCCCATCGTCAAATGAAGCCAAAGAAAACAAGGATGTATTTTACAGATCAGAACAAGCGCATTAACTGATCCTAGCGAACGTAAACGCCAAAATCATAATATGTGTCATCTACAGGGGTGGCCATCAAAATGAAACAGGCCCATTCAGGAAGGAGCTACAGAACCACAGGCTAAAACGCTTACTTGTCATAAGCAACTCTACAACATTTGCCGTCTTTCATACTTACTTGCTCGATAGCCATGGTGTGGGACGTCCATCGTGCATTACTGCTCGAAAAAAGTAATAACGTTAGCTAACTGAAATTTATATTTGTGTAAACACAATGCATTATGACGATCTTTCTCCTGCTCGTCCGCTAATACAACCGTATACTGGCTGCGATTTTACGCTATTTATTATTACGGATGTACGTGGTTTTAGAGCAAAGCGAGATATTAACAATCACCCGAAGTTATGACCATAAAAGAGCATGTACAAAATGTTAATAGTGATCATCAAAATATTTAAAAACTAAACAAAAACTTACAAAAACCATAGACGAAGCAACCTCCCAAGACCCAGTCCCGTCGCACTAACCGATTGGTAGAGTGTTTCGTGCCTGCGTGGCAGCGTGGCCCATTCTAAACATCCCATTGGTGCAAAGACACTTCCTGTTTGTGAACCGCCTTGCGTTTATTGGTTACGCGGTCAATCAATCCCTTCTCCAGGTAACATTTTATGTCGGCGAAATCAATTTGGCTATTACCTTTTACGTCATCATATTATCCTCACGCCGGTTCAGCAATTTTTGTCTTTTAATAGTGAGGGAAATCCCCGACATAAGCGAATTTCATTATCGTATCGAATGGGTCGCGAGACTTGGGCAGTGGGGTTTTTTTCTGGGGGGCGGGGGCGTCTTCAGACTAAATGTTTGAGTGTTTTAAATGTTAATGTTCCAAGTACTAGTATATGTGCATATACATGACTGTTATATACACACTGTACTTGACTAACTTAACCTTTCTTAATTGCTCTCTTGTGCCCCGTGCTCCCTAGATATGCTCCAGGCTTGTTATGATGCTGCACTAGATACGAAACTGTGGAAAATGTTTGACTTATGAATGAAAGTAATAAGACGCATACGTATCAAAACTACCTGATTATGGTGAGCAGAGTAATTTAGTTGAAATTTGTTCTCCAGTCATCACAAAAAGACAGTTAGTCAGGAGTCATGAAGATGATAGTGATATCTTTTTATACGAATCGGAGGACGCATTTTGAGAACATGGTATAATACACATAGAGTCCAGTTACACAAATAAAGGAAATGTGGCGACCTGCAGGGTACCCTGTGCATTTCTGGTAAAAGTTTAATTTTCCTTTGGTTCTTTGTAATTTAATCAGACAGATAGAGAGGGAGACTGTGTGGTGGGTAAGGTGGATCCATGCTATTCCCACAAACTATTCCTCAAGCTTAATGTACTATCAAATACGATGTCACAGGTGTGGCATTGCCATTCATGGGTATTCGTCTGAACTTTTTAAAGGAAAAGTGTCGGAGAAGGTGTGTTGTGACAAGTGCGTTTCAATTGGCTTGCATCATCTTTACCTTTGACCTACATTATATCTTCGTAGCCAGCTGCAGGGAACGATACACTCTACAACCTGGTCCCCAACTATTTTCCCCAGGGACAAATTCAATCAGCAACACAAAGCTAAGGTTCACTACGTCCGAGAAAAAAAAATGCCGACCCTGGGGTGATGCCGACAGTAAAATTTGCCGAGCGGGGGGCGGAGGGGTCCGGATTCATTTTTACTTCTGGCCAGATGCGGATCGGAGTCCCGCCAGTTTCGGATAACTGGTCCACAATATCAGTGTATAGCCCATACAAAACGCAAAATGTTCAGGAAATTAGATACCAGTATGACACATAAAACAAAAATGTCAGATTTAAAACATAAGAAACTCCCCACTTTCATTAGTGAGACATGACTCATACGAACTCACTACTTTTATTTATATAATATATTCATTTGAGTAATAAAGATAGATTTATGATAATTCTGAATCATATATTACTTGATATTGAAATCCAAATGGATAACTTGATGGCGTTATATGCTGTTTTATCACTGAGGAAATTTCTGTTTTGTACTTGCATAAACACCTCAGTTAAAATCTTTTTAGATGTATTCGCTTGGAAATGCTTCACTTTCGGATTACAGATTGTTGTAGTCTTCATACTGTAACTCAATATTCAATGTGTGATGGTGATAAGACAGAAAAGCAGAAGAAAAAAATAAGGCCAGTTTCTCGTAACTTTCGTCAGCAAAACGTAGTTGATGGTATCCGTAGTCACTGGAGTCAACGCCATTTGTTTAATAACTAGGCATTTCTTCCTGAAAACTAGTTAATAAACAAAATGTGTTGTAGGCCTATAATATGTGTCCAAAACTAGAAGTAGTATTGCAGTTCACACCTATTCACAGCAATAATAATCTCAGGAATTAAGATTAGCCTATATAAAGTAAAATATAGGTCTGCTACTAACTACTGACTAATTCTTTAAATTACGCTGCACAGTAATTAAAATCCTGTATTTATATTTGAATTATTTTTTTTCTGTTTGCATTTCGACTTTTAGATCATATAAGACGTAACAGAAATTCTAAGTAAAGTTCTTCACAGCAAGGAAATTTTGATTGTTCACTCACCTTTCGTACTGACGTGTATGGTTGTCCTAAGCATTTCAGCATTACGCTGGAGTTTGAATCTTACTTTCAGATTAATTTCGCCGTATTCCCATCAAGATCGATTCAGAGCTAAACAGCAGTGAAGTAAATATCAGCATGGGCATAAATTACGATGGGATGGGGGGTTGTAACCCCCAATAATTAATATCGGCGAATACAACCCCTCATTAATCATCTCTCCCCCTAAATAGGTGGAGACCTCACCCCCCCCCCCCCAAATCAAAGCTACGCTCTTGAATATAACAATGGCTCATAAGCCATTATAATGCTTATAATGCCACAAAATGTGTATTTTTTCTAACAAAAAAAAAGACGCATAAGGTGTAGATAATTCTTCTGCAATATTGTATATTTCTTTATACTCATGATAATTTGTCAGTATACCATTATCATGCTGGAAAGGGGTTGCCTTATAAAAAAAAAAACCATACGTGAGTTCTAGACTCACTATTCCTAACCATGAGGTGAGGGCAGTAACTGTAACTGAGAGCCACACTGTTGCCCATGGGCCATTAGGCTATATACAGCCCACCACTGGGGCTCAGTTTCTAGTCCCTAGGAGTAGGGGTCCTGGTTAGGGAGGCAAATGCATGTTACTTTACACCTATAAACTTTTTTGCTTCCACAAATGAACTAAAATTTAACTTTTACTTTTTTTGTGGACCGTTGTCAAATTACAAGACAAATGACATAAAATCCCCAAATAATATAAAATGACATATCCCGAATAATTATATTGTTAACTTTTTTCTTTAAATTGTAAGTAAAGTTGGTAGACAAATCGCTCATTTTGTTTTATTTAAACCTCAACACCCCATTTAGAAGGGATAAAGAATGAACGGACGGTTGATGAAAAACAGTTCAGAAGTTCCCGTTTCATTCTTTATGACTGAATCATTGCCTGTTTCCCCAGCCATCTACCCCTAGTGGGTACAGAGCACGTTTGCCTCAATCTGCGACGTTGGCGACTTTTCTCGTGGTCACTCATTCATTCTGCTCTAGCGTTTTTACTTTTCAGGACTTTCACGTGAAATATGAAATAATAACAAGTTTCTTGTTTTACAACAGACCACTTGCTCATTTCTTGTCTTATAGTTTTAGCCTATATCTGCTTTGGATAAGTTCACCGTTATAAATCAGAGCAGATAATTCTCTTTTTATTACTATTATAGTTCAGAAATAGGTTAAAGTGTCTGGACAAAAACAAACCCGAAAGAGCAGACATAACAGAATGCGAAAGGCGTAGTCGGGAAGGCAGGTAGGGTGGGGGGCGGAGGGTCGGAATAGAAAGTTGTATTCTGGTTTCTTCTGTCAAAAGAGGAATCCCTATAAGTCAGATAGAGGAAAAGATCCATATATGGGTTAATACGTCAACCACACGTGCGCAACATCCAATAAACGGTCGGTGCTACCATCTCCAGACTATAAAGTGGGGACCAGAGGTATTTTGGTATCATTTTCGGCCAGCTAAAAATCATCCGACCACATCGACAGACTCTGACTTAATCTGAATACATTGAGTTAATTGTTTGTCCCTGAAAATTTTGGATGTTGGAGGAATAGTGACGACTGTGTTAATATTACTTGTTCCATATCCACCCTTCAAGACTACTTCCTTCTAAAGCGCTCTGTGAAAAAAGTGGATTTCCTCGCCTTTGAATCAGTTTCTGAATATTATTTGGAGGTATTGGCAAGTGCACTACGGGACGTACTTTTACGCGACTGCTCAACGTTGTGTTAAGATTAGTTCAGACAAGAGGAGATCTTTCCTGGGATTAAATTTTGATTAAGATGTATCATAATTACAAAAATATGAGCGAAACGAGCGACCAGTGCTTCTCAGGAACTTCTGGTACACCACGAGCAGGATCAAATCCCGGATTACTGGAACCCAGCATTTCATCTTCAGAACAACAACAGGTATTTATACACACACACACACACACACACACATATATATACACACACACACACATATGTGCAATTCATATTATACAATTTATGCTTTTGATATACAGATAAATCACGATTAAGCATAGCTAAATATTACACTACTGGATGTTAAATGTATGAACATTATCAATTATAAATTATATTTTTAATGTATGTATAATGATGAATGAAAGACTATTCCCCTGATAAAACAAAGATTTTAGGATTTTGATACACCTGTTTCTTGGTGGGTTATTTCAGTATATTCTTTTTCAAGTTTTTCTTCATATATGCTGAGACATTGGTATATGCTGTGAAATTCAAACTGTAATTACATTGACTTTATATATGTAAATGGAATTTGGAAATTTAAATTATTAATATAAGTTTTAAAAGCTTTAAATTATCTAAATGTTGATTTAAAAATATTCTAGTATTACATAATGTATACTTGACTGGATGTGTAAGTCCCTCTCAATATCTCATTCTTAGCATAAGTTTCCTGGAAGTGGGGCTGCTCAGTTTGTTCCCAGCCTCAATACCATCACATCCAGCCAGGACCTTCAGTGGCTAGTCCAGCCTTCCCTCTTGCCTCCACCGGCGAATCCCCGAGCACCACGGCCACCACTGCCACCCCCATCAGGACCTCTGTCACCACCCCAGCAAGCATCTCAAATGCATCTGCTGAGGGCAGGGGTCATAAGAGCTGCCGGAGAAACAGGGGTGCCAAGACGGCGGAGTGATGACTTTGTGAGTTTCATGCTATGTACACATGTACAAGTGGAAAGGAATACCATGGCATCAGGGTGGGCACGTAGAAATTTAGAAAAGATATTCACTATTATTGAACCTCTCATTTAGAACTAATGCTAAAACAACAACAAGGCAACAACAGAAGTTTGTTGTTCTTAAGTTTTCAGAGCTGATGAAAAAGGGTGGTAACAAGTCGCACTGTTGAAACTTGAGTCAGCGTCAATTGTATGTGTAACATCCTGCAGTATGACTCGTATATGACATTACATACATTACATGTTTGCCAGGTTAATTAGCCAGAGGGGCTTCCCCAAACATAAAACATTATGAAAACACTTTAGAAGAAATCATATCTTGTTGAGCTGTCTTAATTAAGTGACATATAGAGGAATCATACAAAGAAGGCTGAGAGTAATTCCAACTAAAAATAGCACTTCTTATATGAAAGAAATTGGAACATTACATGTTTACACACTCAAAGCAATTTACTCAGATACTATATGTGGCAAGACATAAATTACAAATTAGTGGGAAAAAATGTGTAAATCAACACACAAGGGAAGCCTTATCCCTCCAGTAAAATCTGTAAAATATTTATGGTTTATAGGCTGATAATAAGTTGTTTGTTGTAATTTAGCCATAAAGTGTCATTTATCTGAATCCATTTGCACATCAACTGTCTCCTGCTCTGTGAAAACAATAGGTTGTAAAATCAGAAGCTATATATTTTTCTATATAGATATATGGAGTTTTCATAAAAATGTATAGAAATAAAGGTTTCAAGTTCAACATGTGATATGCGAGGTACACGTTACGGGATTGAGAATGATGGGACAGGAAGTGTGCTGTCATGTGACTCATCAGGGCTGGTCATATGACTCACACCTGAGTCACTGTAGCCTGAACGTGAGTCATTGCTCATATAGGCGGGAAAAAATAAGGAGCAACCGATTAAATTATGAATGAGATATACTGGAAGTAACAACAAAACGAGTGAGTGACAAAGCGAAAAACAAGTTTGCAGTTTAAGATGTAGTAATATATTATAGTCACTAGATGACGCTGTTACTCTCTTATGCGTAGCATATTATACACAAACTTAAGTTCAGCAGTAGTTATTCAACAATTTGTTTCTGAGGGCTGTAATAATAATTAAATATATGCTTGCTTTTTCCTTATTATAAAATGAGCACATTTATTTCCTTATTATAAGGAAATGAGCACATTTATTATTATTATAAACTAAATGTTTGTGCCATACCCTAACATTACATAACATTTTCATCTCATATAATCCTCATCCAGTTGTCCCCAGAAGAGCTTGAAAGACGAAGAATGCGAAGGGAGAGGAACAAATTGGCTGCTGCCAAGTGCCGCAACCGTCGCCGTGAGCTGACGGACTCTCTTCAGAATGTGAGAACAACCCAATTAATGTAAATTCTTGCCAGTAAACAGGAATGGCAAATCTTCATCTGTCTAACTGGTAGCGTTGCATTTAACAAAGTCAAAGGTAAACAATAATTACTTCAAGCTTAATTGCATCATTATTTCACTGTATTTCAGCATATGGCATTAAGTTACCAGAAAACCCTTGACCTGGAGGAACCCCTATTAGGCCCGTGTTATATGTGCGTGACCCGACTATCACTCTGTGCTTCTCCCTTTTTTTCACAGGAGACTGACCAATTGGAAAGCAGTAAGACCAGTTTGCAGAAAGAGATCTCTGAGCTGGAGAAGGAAAAGGAGAAGCTGGAGCTGGTCCTGGAAGCCCATCGGCCTATTTGCAAGATTCAAGACTCAGACTCTGACTCTGACTCTGACTCACAACCACCTTTGCTCGGGGGTGTGAAAATTGAACCTGAGGATCCAGATCTGCCTGGGCCATCAATCAGGCAGGACAAGCCAAAACCCAAGATAATCCTCCCATCCACAGTCCCTGCCTCTTCTTCCTCTTCTGTGTCAGCTGTGCCCGCTGAGTCTGATTCCCTGCACACCCCTATCCTTATATCAACACCCTCTCCAAACACCTCGGCAAACCTGGTTTTCACCTACCCATCTGCCCCACTGGATGCATCAGCAGCTGCCACCTCCCACCATCTCGGCCTCCTCGCCTCTTCTTCCTCTTCCCCCCACTCTCAAAAACCCCACCCTTGTAGTGTAGCCCATCGCCGCAGCAGCAGCAGTGGGGATCAGTCGTCAGACCACTCCCTTAACTCTCCCACCATCCTCACTTTGTGATCAATGGACACTGTAGCAACAGACAGTCACCAGGAGATGGCGCTGAAGATAACAGTTATAAGCAGCTACATTTCATTTTTACTTAAGTCTTTGCTCACAAAGAACAGTTTATACTAGGTTTGGAAGTGGCTATTATGTTATATTATTTACTAGTAATAACTAATATATTAATTATAAAAAGGACAGCCACATCGTTCTGACTAGTTATCATACGGGGATGTTACAATGCATGTTAAGTACATCTGGCATATGCAGTCCTTTAGCTATAGTTATTAGAAGTTATTAGCATCATTTAGCCTTATTCTTTAGGTTATAGCACTACAATGCATAGAACAGTATTTTAAGCAGAGTGTAATTTCAAAGCTGTGATCGGAAAATGAAAAGCGATTGATAGTATGTTTTTGGAGTGTGCAAGAAAGCAGAAAAGAGGTTATATTACCAATTGAAGCAGCTCAAGTTTGATTTCAACTAGTTATGTATTAAGAATGGTGGACATGAAAAACTCATCATGTGAAAGGTAAATAATATACAAAATGCCATGCATTTATACAGAAATCTCAAATAACAGAGCACGATAGTCATGATAAGAGTGTTTTCTCTCTTAGGTTGTTGTCTGAAAAAAGATTGGCATGTTGCTCATTTCTGCACATTAATTTGCACATTCTTACACATTGTCGTAATATACAAGAAAACTTCAGAGAACGTTCTAGATTTTTTAACAGATTGAATCAAAATGTACTGAGGCAGGACCTTTACATGAGAGCATTTTACTTTGTATTATTTATTTTTCATTTGACTGAGATATGGAGATAATGCATGTTTGTGAATAAATAACTGCAGTATTCCACTTGTAAAGGGCAAATTAAAAAAGCTGAAAATAACTGTGTTTGTGCATCCCGGGAGTAGATGTCTATTTAAACCAACGCATCCCTTAAGGTTGTAAGTGCACACACATGGCTGTACTACCATTTCTACAGAAATATGGCATCTAGGTAATCTCTCTAAATTGCAATGCATTTAAATGTTTGGTATAACGTTAACCTTAAAGGCTTCAAGGCAATTTAAAAACCAGCCATTTCATGGTGATACTGTTATTCTTGAAGACAACGAGCAGGGATGTTCTGAGGAAAAGGAACATGGCAACTTGCAACTTTCTTTTAGGATGTGCTGAGTACACAGCAGAATTCACAGAGAAACACTCGCAATACATTCTCTTCATCTCCAGTAAACATCCATTCATTCATCTTTAATAACCATTTTCCCAGTGTAAGCTCATAGTAACTGTTAAACATACTTTTTTGTATACTGATCTGGATAGACTCGAGCAGTTAGGTGAGGCACAAAAAGAGGAGCACATGCAGTAGATGTGGGTAGGGTTTGAGAGGTTGTGGTTATGAGCGACGGGAGGAATGTACAGATCAATAACCTACACAAGTCAAGAGTCCATCTCTCTCAGTAAACTGGAACCCAGCCTATGACCCATATTTTAAATATGGAGTTTGTCATCCTCACTATACAAGTCCTGCATGAAGCATTGATAGCCTTGGAAAATATTTAGCTGAACAAATGTGTTGCAGATCAAAGCAGCTACACGGCAGTCCAGAGGTGGATAGTTCAGGTCTATCTATCCATTTTCTGCTTGTTCTGTTCAGGGTCACAGGGGGTCTGGAGCCTATCCTGGAGGCTACAGGCACAAGGCAATATAGGATGGGGTGCCAACCCATGGCAGGGCGCACTCACACACCATTCACTCACACACCATTCACTCACACACCGTTCACACGCACACATATGGGTGATTTGGTAACTCCAACTAGCCCCAGCATGTTTTTGGACTATGGGAGGGGAAACCAGGACCAGGAGGAAATCCCGCGATGACATGCGGAGAACATGCAAACTCCACACACATGGAAACCTATAGTGGAGACTTGAACCCTGGTCCCAGGGGTGTGAGGGAACACTGCTAATCACTGCACGACCATGCTGCTCCCTAGTTCAGGTCCAGGAATTAAAAATCCAGACCGAACTTTTGCTTCAACCAGCCAGTTGAGTACTCCATGACTGACTCTTTATACTCAACTGGGTGGTGGAAACAAACTCTTGGTCTGGATTTCTACTTTCCAGAGCTGAACTTGCCACCTCTGTCAGCAGCACCCCAAGTGAAATGGACAGTAAAGGCTAAATATATAACTAGGGTGGGGGTTTAGATGTCTGTAGATGGCAGACACTGTTGAGATCGGGAAAGACAGGAGCAAAAAACAGAAAGCGGATGGTAGTAACAGAGGAAGAGAAGGAGGGAAATGGTGGAAGGATAATGCTGGAATGAATTAATGTGACTTCAGGCCCTGGATACAGACTTCCCTATTTCTGTCTCTAAATTAAGTGACCCTGGTCCATAAGACTTGGACTAACTATGGATGCATGTAAGGAACCTACACCACTGGAGAAGAAATTCAGCCAAATGATGAATATGCATTCCTATCTGAAAAGGGATGGTAAATGAAGAATAATAAGAACACTATTAATTCCCAGAGGAAAGCTGAGAATCTGAGACACTGATCTGCCTTAGGCCTGCTCTAGGAGTAACGTCCCCCGAACACTCAGGCCGGAGTTGAAACTGTAATCAACCATAACGTACATCTCTCCATGCTTTCATCCTGGCGTGCGATCAATCATGACACAAAGACCACGTGAGAATGTAGTGTGACTCTGTCACTGTATTTAAAGCTCTTCCTATTGCCATCATCGGTGCCCATAAGCAGAAGCCAGAGATACAGCCATTTCAGACTGGCCCCTCAAAGAGGAGTCTCTAAAAACAAAAATAAAATCGTTGAAATAATACTGATGGGGGTGAATATCTTGTAAAAGACTTGAACACAAAACAACACCAATTCATAAAACAATAATAACCTAAATGGGAACACAAAAATAACACAACAAAGGTAATACCAATAGTTGTAGTAGCAGTAATATTAGTAGTAGCAATAATAATAATGTAGATCTAACAATAGTAATTAACACTTAGCATTGCTCTTAAAAATAACAAATGAGCACAGAATAATTGTCACTGCGACATCAGTTGCATCCAGTGATTCCCAGTGTTTGTGCATTATACTCTTCCAGTTCCATTTTACAACTACAAAGCATGGTTTAGCACAAATGTGCGCTATTGCACCGTAAAAGCATTGTATAGGTATTCAGTGCAATGTGGGTGTAACAGCTGGGCTTAGACCAACATCATGCTGCATCAGTTCATTCATTACAATGCATAATGCAAGTTACTATGGTACACTCCATTCAATTTTCCAACCAAGACAGAGATATATCCTGGAAAAACATGATCTTTTCTTATCACTTGGCCACAAGATGACATGACCACATTCCAGATGCAGTGCAAACAGCATTTCACAAAGTAGATTTTCAGTGGTGAGGAGATTTTATTCGGTCTTATTCCACCACATGTGCATTGTAAATATGCGTTCTGTATATGTGGGATTTGATGCCTGTTTTCCCAGGATAATCTACTTCAGTTCCTCCTGACTTTGCCCTCTTGTAAACATCCACAGCCTGGCTTTCAGCAGATTTAAAACATTTTAATCCAGTATGATTCCGCAATCTGGCTTTGTCTATTACAGTGCATGATAGTCCAGTATAGTCTAATCAAGACAGTGCAGTACAAGCAATTAAACCTGGTCTAGTTCAGTATTATGGTTTATAACGCCTTTATAAAGTAAACTTTTTAATCTGATTCCCACCCCTTATGTAACCCCCTTCACAAACTTTTATACAACCCCATTAAAAGACCCCCCCTCCCATGTAACAAATTAACAAATTTGCATCAGCAATAAATCATTCACATTAGGATTTTTAAAAAGTCTGTGATTAAAGGCATATCCACTAACCACATCCATCGCAGCCTTTTTTGTAGCTACTGCTCTGCCCAGTTTGATTCAGATACCAATCAATTGTTATTTCTTACCATTGTCCTCTTTAAACTTTATGGGGCTTAATTATTTGTCAAGTCCAAATGCCCAAAGAAACAAACGTCTTCAGGAAGCCATTAAATCACAAAAATTGAAGTCTATGATCTAAAATGATTACTGTATGGAAGAGGCCTACATTTTCTTGGTGTTGGCATAAAATCTTCCACTAATTTCCTGATTTTGATTTATTTTCCAGGACATGGATCTTCTTGTGAGTAATAAGCTCTTTAGTCATCAGGCGAGCAAACCAGGTGCAGCTGATCTGGACTACCAACACTCCCAGTACTGGAGCTGCCGTCACCCAAGTCCCGTGCAACCATACAGGGCAAATTCAGCTCCGTAGAGCCTCCGGGGCTTGAATCGCTTCTGCTGACACATTCCTCCTCCAGCACTAAGCACAGCTCCTTGAGGTCCAAGTTCTCTTTCACCAGGCCGTCTTGCAGTCGCTCAAGGTCGGAAAGCTTCTTGAGGTATCCACCCAGATCCTCGCGCATGACTTTGGCGGCGTGGTGCCCAAACAACTGCCATTCCCGGGCCAGCTTCTTCACCTTCAGCCGGTCGTCATCCAGAAAGCAGCACAAGTCACGCAGTTCTTGGTTCTCTTCCTGAAGGCGCTGGTTGATCACTTTCAGCTCCCGGATTTCCAGAAGATGTCCCTGTAACTGCTTGTTGACCTCTTTGATCAGCCGACCACGCTGGATCAGAGCTGATATCTTATCGGACTCCTCTTTGCGAAGTCGACTGACAAGCTCCTCTTTGGAACAGGCGAGCAAGTCCTCGTCAGACATCTTCGACAGTTCTTGGCTGTATATTTCCCCGTCGCTCCCCATTAATTATATATTTCACGTCAGATCCCTGCTAAATATTATGAAAACCACGGATGTTTCGAGTGGACGAAGAGATGTGGAGCGACCTATAGAAAACAAGCCCATCAGTAACTTGAATGCTGAAATTCTCTAACAAAATCTGTTAGGACGCCGCAAAAAGATTTTCCACAATATTGTGCCAATTATATTAAATGCACAACATACATTTTACCTGCTTTCTGTTAAATCTTATCTTTACCATTAAGCTCCTTTGTCACTCTTCTTCCTCTCCTCTTTCCCAAGGCCTCTAGTGAAAGTGGGTTATTCAATTCAGCCAATTCCACGGCTTAAACCGTGGATGGGTAGGGCGGCTTTGTTTTGCTGTACATTTGTGCTGTTTAATTGACTGCAGATGCACTCTTTACTAAAAACTGGGCAGCCATAAAAGAAAATAGTTAATGTCAGCGTCTAGTTATCGCAGTCGTAAATGTACCCTGCCTTTCCCATGGATGCACAATATGAGTGAATCGGATGTCCCTTTAAAGGTAAAGATGCGCCCCAAAGCCAACTTTATACCCAGCCACAGCATACAAAGAAATAACCAAAGAATAAATGGCGATGCGTCCAAACCTGGGCCGATATTTCAGTGTCGGTCGGTGGTCAGTGAACACAATGTCCGCTGTTCTTTTTCCCTTCCTCTTCTCCCTCGGGTTTCGCTAATTCAAATGCTGTAAAGATGGATGCCCTATTTTTGCTGGTGTTTAAAAATTCCCAGTTTGCCAGACGATTTTCCGAAAAATGTGAAATAACCGCGGAACGAAAAATGTAGGACAGGATAAATCGATGTATTGCTACTTCTATTTGTATCGGAAAAAAAATGCAGGCAATCGTGCAGGGAAAATAGAGTCTTTTTCTATGATTTATATGGATAAAATGTTTCGCAACTGTCCTGTTTGCTAATTAAAAAAGAAACATTTTTTTTGTACTAAAACGGAAATATTTATTCACATTCTATTGCATGTTTTCTCCTGTTGTGGTGAAGGT
>JAODLD010000002.1:24401976-24418193 GCA_026781065.1 Mormyrops boulengeri | reverse complement strand
AACGAGTGCGAGACCATTCCGGAATCCTGCAAGGGCGAGATGAAGTGCTTCAACCACTACGGTGGCTACCTGTGCCTCCCGCGCTCCGCCTCCGTCATCCCTGCCCCTGAACCACCCAACCAATCGGAGCAAAGCGAGGCCTTCAACTGTCTCCTTGGGTACGAGCTGCAGGGGGACAGCTGTGTGGGTGAGTGGGGGGCGTGAAAGGCAACCTGCGCTTTCCTAGAGGTCCGGAAAATGGGATTATCACTGGGACTGCTTGGAATTCCGGGTACCCGAAGGATGGCAGCTGTAGAGTAGAGACTGCAGTGTTTGGGGGGGATGAGTTCATGTGTCACCTATAGGCATTTGGGCATTCAGGAATTCTGGGAATTTTCAGTGGGCAGGGAGTTTGGATGTGTTGCTATGGTTTAATGCATGAAGTAATCCTGCTAGTGTCTGAGGGTGCAGTGGAAGGCAGAGGTGCGTGAGATGGTGCTCCTCACTCTGCTCACTCTGCCGCTGACCTCAGACGTGGATGAATGTGAGCAGGACACCCACGACTGCCAGCCGAGCCAAGAGTGCTTCAATGTGCCGGGAGGCTTCACCTGCCAGTGTCCTGAGGGATACCGCAAAGTCGGCACTGAGTGCATTGGTGAGATCCCTGACTGCCTGCTGCCGTTTCTGTTCGAGACCATCCTACCAGTGTCATCTGGCCTTTGTCCCCTCTCTGTCCACACTGCTCCTGTCCCTAGCCTGCCTCTCTTTGCTCTTTGTTCCCTCTCTGTCCACTCTGCTCCTGTCCCTAGCCTGCCTCCCCATGCTCTGTGTCCCCTCTCTGTCCACTCTGCTCCTGTCCCTAGCCTGCCTGTCTTTGCTCTGTGTCCCCTCTCTGTCCACTCTGCTCCTGTCCCTAGCCTGCCTCTCTTGTGTGCCTTTTTATAGACTCCATGCTGCCTCCTTCTGCTGCTGCAGTATCTGATTCCCTCGCACCATCCAGTCATAGTCACTCATGGGTTTTTGCTACTGTCTCTGCCTTGTCAGCAATCACCCTTACCACTTTCCCTGTTTCTGCTAACTATGAGGTTTTTCGACTATTGCTCCTATTCCCTTTAACGTCACTTTGCATTGCATTGCCGCCAATCCACTGCCTATTATTGCTTTTCACAAAGTGATCAATTCCCTGATCACATTGCCGTTTTCCTCCTGTTAAGCCCCTCATGCCTTCATCTTCCTGTGACACTGTCCAGCTCTCCATCCCACGCCGTTGTGTCTGACACACTGCTCCCTGCCTCTCGCCCCCAGACATAGATGAGTGCCGGTACAGGTACTGCCAGCATCGCTGTGTCAATGTTCCTGGGTCCTTCTCCTGTCAGTGTGAGCCTGGGTTCCAGGTGGCCGGGAACAACCGCTCCTGTGTAGGTGAGGCCCTCAGAGAGGTCTGCTTGAAACCAGCCCGCAGGATCTGTACACACATTCATTCAAATTGGCAGGGATGTACATAACTAGCCTGCAAGTACGCATTCACCTTTAAAAGCGATACATGCGGCAATCGACTGCTGTAACAGCGCAAATGCATATTAATTTTATGTGCATTAGTGCTGCTAGGACAAGAAACTATTGTGCATTTTAACCTTTAAACTGTATGCTAATTCATATAAAGGTTAAAAAGCATGGTTATTTCTTGTCATAGCAACACAAATGCACATAAAATACATACTCATTTGTGCTGTTATAACAGTTGATTGCAGCACGTAATGCTTTTAAAGGTAAATGCGTACTTCCGTACCAGTTATGTACATCCCTGTATATAGGGGGCGCTGTGGGCCTCTCTGGGTTAAGACTCTATGCCCATGGCCATCTAATTGAGCAAGGTCCTTAACCCCCCAAAAAATACTGCTGTAACGTGCTGGACAAATGGCTGATCCTGCATTCTTAACTCTTACCTGCGTATATGTGCGTCTCATAGGAGGGCAAGATGGGATATGTGATGATTACATTTTGTTGTTCTTGATTTCACTTCTACAATAACAATAAATAATTGTGTTGATGTGAGGCAAAACTTATTCCGCAATCGATTTTCTGCTTTTCAGTGAAATATACATATTCGCAGTAAACAAAATAATTGTATTACACCACAAATATTTCATTTGTAGCTTGTAACTGTTTATTGTATTGTCCCCCCAGATGTGAATGAGTGTGAAATGGGGGCCCCCTGTCAGCAGAGATGTTATAACACCTATGGCACCTTCCTGTGCCGCTGCCAGCAGGGCTATGAGCTGGACTCTGACGGCTTCACGTGTAACGGTAAGTGGCGCCGAATAGCTGGACTCCTGCAGGTGGCGGACTCTTGATCCGCCATGCCGAGACGGCCTGTTCTGTCAGAGTCAGGGACCAGGCAGTGGAGTGAGCCTGTACCAGCATCCCTCTCTCCTTCCCTGCTGCTTCCTCTCTTTCTGCAACTCTAGTCTTCCCACATATGACCTACTTAGATAAGCATTAAAGCCACCGTTTCCTAACCCAGTCCTCAGGCACCTACAGACAGTCCATGTGTTTGCTCTCTCCAAGCTCCCTCCCAGACAGTCCACATTTACTGGGAACTGGGAGGGAGCGAAAACGCGGACCATCTGCGAGTCCCGGAGGACCGGACTGGAAAACACTGATTTAAGCAAAAAAATGATTGCTCGAAAGAGCCCAAATCTGTCAGCTTTACACCTGGGCGGTTGTGTAGTTTGTTTGCAGGCCATTTGGGTTTTACCACGGCAATGGGGGTGAGTGCGTCTCGTAGCACTGACAGATCGCTGGTATGACTCTCCCTGACGCGCCGTGAGGCTTCCCTGGAACCGGCAGGGCTGCTGAGGCATACCAATGGGGTCGGGTTTCTCTGCGTGGGAGGGAGTCCGGCTATGGGCCGGTGTGACTCATGGTTGGCGGCAGGCGGGGGAAGCCTGGCCGGCGTGGCGAGCCCAGGCATAGTCGTGACCCTATTCCTCCAGTTCATGAAGGGGGGGAGGTGCCCAGGATTGAACTGCAAAAAAATGAAACATTTTTAACTTCAGGATTATTCCACCATTACTCAGCTTATCAACCTGAACCCTGTCTGTGCTACAGGCTTATGGAAATACAACTTAAAAGCAGTAATAATGTTAATTATAGCGATATATTTATATAAAATATTATATAATATATATTATGTGGCATGCATACCCCACCAATCCCTTACAGTGTAATCTTGCAGTGCTTTTCACCTTGTCAGTTGCTTTTTTGGGTTTAACCCACAAATTACCAGGCTACTCTAAACTGGCAGATGCTGCTTTGTAATACCATCATTTCCCAGAAACCTCCAACAGGGACCACCAAAATCCTGACCACTAATGAGAACCTCTCTCGGCTATCTGTCGAGCTGCACCTTATCGGTATCTTTGCCGTGACAGAAAATCCGCACTTGTGTGCGATGTGTGTGTGTGGATGCGATGTGTGTGTATGTGTGTGTGGATGTGCATCAAGTGTACGTCAGACTGAGTAAAGGCCCTGGCTCGTTTAGCTGTGGTCTGTGTCTGGGAAACGGTTCCACCCACAGGAGAGGCTCATTGACTCAAGAAAAAATGTCATCATATCTAGTTAGCCCAGTCCTGTTGCACAATATTACACTGCAGTCATGTGGTCCCATTATATCAGGGCTGTTCAAATCATGATCCTCAAGAGCTGAGCCCTGCTGATCTTCCAGCCTTCCTTTACCTGTGAGCCAGGTGTGAAGCCTCTGGCCAATCAGAATCAGTAATTATTAAACTAACTACCTGGGAGAACTGAAAACAAGGCCAGGATTTGGAATCGAGGTCCAGATTTGAAGAGCCCTGCATTACGCTGTAACATATGAGTTCATGACCTTGAATTAAAGCTAAATTAAACGTAATGAATTGGACTTTATGAGAAAATTATTAAAACAATTAAGAAGTCAAGGCACATGTTATGTAATACAAAGCTATGAGAATAAGGCAATTAAATGATAAGTGCTTTAGTTATAAGGCTTATTGCTATTTATAAGCAAACTTTAATGGCTGAATAGATAGTTTTCAAAGTGAGTGTTAAACGTGAATTTTCCTTCGTTTTTATGATTGTCATTGGCAATGCGCGGTTCTGGATCATATTGCATGATGTGCGCCCTCTTGTGGCCACCTTCTTCAGTGTTTCCCAAACTTTTTTTTCTGCTAGAGAACATTTCGCATAAAGCCGCTGTAGAACTTGACTCTAAACTCTTCAATCCGCAGATATCGATGAGTGCAGTTACTCCAGTTTCCTGTGCCAGTACCAGTGTTTGAACCAGCCAGGAAAATTCTCGTGTGTGTGTCCGGAAGGGTACCAACTTCACGGAACACGCCTCTGCCATGGTAATCATCCTCATCATTTTCTTCATACCTTTATTTCCAACTTTATTTCAAACGATTGCTTACATCTTCAGCTTGTTCGTTTTCTTGTTTTTAATGCAAACCGCTGAAATCGGAGATCCGTGTGCATTTCTTTCAGGTGGTGCGAGTCATTAGCAATGGTCTGCAATACGCATCGGGATCTCGCCGCGATATATACTCTTTCCCTCACACCTTTTTTCTGCCTCACCCCCCCCGCAAGATGTGAACGAGTGCGAGAGCGGCTCGCATCAGTGCACTGACGGACAGACGTGCGTGAACATCCACGGCTCATATAAGTGTGTGGAGACCAACCGCTGCCAGGAGCCTTATGTGCAGGTGTCTGACAAGTGAGTCATGTTTGCAAACACACCGCTGCGCTCATGCCAAGCATAATGCTTTAACCTGTAGAGAAGCATCAGGCCTAACAAACAACAGCTATAGGCCACAGGCTTCGGCAGCATAATTACATGGAGTGGAATGAATGCAGATGTTGATGTTATTTGGCTCTGACCTGCACATTGTCAAAATATTCACCATCTGTGAGTACATTCCTAATGTCATTATCAAATTGCATTGTTTCCTGTTTCTCAATCCTTCACCGTATTGCATGCTTCCCTCAGCCGACTGTGTTCCAAAACCTGTCCAAGGATGGTTGGAGTGTTAAATTGTGAGCAGCTGCTGGGAGTGAGGTTAATTTCAGTCTTGACATTTTCTTTGCCTCCTTGGGTCAGATATTTTGAGAATTTAGCCACATGTGTTATCAATTTAGCTTTTTTTTTTTTCCTTTTATTGACTGGAGACGTCTGGCTTGGCATGAAGCCGTTCAGTATTCTCGTGGGTTATTCAACATTATGACGAAGGGTGCTGTGATGTGTGACACTAATCTCACCCCCGCCCGCCCGCCCGCCCGCGGCACCTGCCAACCTCGGCCTGTCGTCCGTTGCGAATGGCTGCCGGTGCCAGGATGTGTAATCCTGGTGGGACGCGTGACAAAGTGCTGCAGCTTGTAATGGGTGGGGCTGTGAACAAAGCGCTGGTCAAGTTACCGTGACTCAACCATGTTCACCAGTCAGGCTCAGTACACAGGCATGCTTGATTTGTCCAAAACGTCGATTAAAGCTGCACCTGTTATGGGGTTTCGAGTTTCACTTTCCTCTACTCTAAATTAACTGAACCCTTCAATACCAGTTAAAAGTCTGGAAACACCTGCTTTTAATCAATTTCCTTGTATTTTAGCGACATTATTCAGGTTATAGTGAAAGGCCTCAAGGCAATGAAGTAATAGTGCAATACATATCAAATACTGCAATGACCAAGAGAAGTGTTCAGCATCTCAAGATGTTCTCAAATTTTAGCCTCTGAAAATAGCCCCCTTTTTGCTTCAATGATGGCATTGCAGACTCTTGGCCTTCTTTAAACCATTTTCCAGACCTGGAATGCTTCTCCAACAGTCCTGAAGGAGATTCCACAAGATCAGGGCACAAGTTTGCTACCTTGCTCTTACACTTGGATCCTACGCATCCCAAAGCAGCACTATAGGGTTTAGGTCTAGGAATTGTAGGGGTCAAGTCATTTGTAACCTCGAGGTGTGCTTAGGGTCATTTAGCTGGTGTATCTGAACCATTATGTATGTCTTACTTCTGTAAAGGTTTTAACACGTCTCTCTCCATTCCTTGCCTCTGGCCAGCCGCTGTGTTTGCCCCGTAAATAAACCCGCTTGCCGGGATGTGCCTTTCTCCATCGTTCATCGCTACATGAGCATCACGTCTGAGCGCGCCGTCCCATCAGACGTCTTCCAGATCCAAGCCACCAGCGTCCACCCCAGGGCCTACAATACCTTTCGCATCCGCACTGGGGACGACAACAGCGATTTTTACATCAGGGTGAGTCACGTGGCTAACCTCTTCTGGTTGTTTCTATACCCCCTTAGTCTAGGGTGACCACTGAATTCATGTCAGGACACTATGAGCTACTTTTACAAACTACTTTAAAACTCAAAGGCTCCCATGCTTGGCTAAATTGTTTGGTTCATCTTGTACTTCTACTGGTTTGTTTCCTTGATCGAAAGACTCCTCCAGCTGTTTCACATTAACATTAGTGACACATGCATTACTAAAAGGAGACTGACCAATCAGAATACAGCAAGAACTCAGTGCTTACGTGAAATGTGAGTCCTTTTAATTGAAATTGTTGAAATGGTAGTTTACAAACCCTGTTGTAGCTCATAGTGACCCTCCTGACATGGTCACCCTGCCTCAGTCCTATAGGCTTAGACACTAGTAGACTCTCTGTGTTAGATTCACATCAGAATCATCAGCTTAAGCTTGCCACCCATTAAGGGCTTAACCCTAAACCCACATATCCTCTAATCCCCACAGCCTGGCATTGCCAGACTCTTGCTTGATATCAGTTGATGGCTTTGTAAACCGTCAGTGCTTCACTTGCCCAGTAATGGTTCTGTTTTGTCCGCGACTCTTTCTTTCTTGCAGCAAATTAACAACATGAATGCCATGCTGGTCCTGGCCCGCTCTGTGACCGGACCCAATGAGTACGTTCTGGACCTAGAGATGGTGTCCGTCAACCGCGTCATGAGCTACCAGAGCAGCTCCGTCCTACGTCTGTCCATCTACGTGGGACCGTACGCTTTCTAGGGAAGGAGTGACCAACAGAGAATGAGGGCGTGAGAGACCGAGGCAGGAAGGATAGAGTGGAGAGATAGTGAGAGGGAGGGAAGGATAAGAGGGATAGAGATCAGGGGAATGTTGGGGTGGCCAAAGAGGAGTGGAAGGAGAAAGAAGCTCAGATCCACATTCACCCACATTCAGGCCTTTGTCAGCTGGTCCTGTCTGGATTTAGTCAAAACTAGTGTGATGATATCAAAGAGTAACTAATGTCAGGCGAATCTCCAGTAGGGACCAACCATGCAACCGTTACATCACACAGCAGACAATGATGGGTTTAGTGATTGGCGACAACAAATTTGTGAGCGTGTGGCACCTCTATCTGAACAGGACGAGCACCTGACTGTGAAGGCATTCCAAGGCCAAACTCTGTTTTTTTTTCTACGGTGAAGTGAATCATGCCCCGTACCAGTGGTTAAGGAAATTGAGATGAGAATAAAGATGAAGATTAAATATGTAAAGACACTAATAATAGCAGTGCCCATGCGATCCTGTCCGGTCCAGCCTGATACGATGTTTAATTACCAGCCCTGGTTTAGGAGAGGGCACTTAATAATGCAGTTTTACGGCATTGTCTCAGTGTCACAGTGAGGTTCCACGAGGGCCGCGTACGCCCATGCATTCCCGTACAATCGGACACCTCCCTCCTGAGCTTTCAGACTGGCTGGCTATGCTATATAGTCGCGTCTCTCTCTGCAAGACCAGCTAGTGCTCTACCGTTATCCCCCCCGTACACTGCCCCCGCTTACGCGGGGCTCTCAGAGCACGCTTTTGTCACCAGCCTCCAACCATCCAGTCAGGCCAACTGCACCTATCTGCCATTCATTGCCGGCACTCACAGTCACTGCCCACCCTCCCCGCTTGTTTGGAAACCACAGACCCCCGCCCCTTCCGCACAGCCTTACAGCCAAAGGGGTCCAGCAGCAGTAACCGCCAAAGGATTACGGATCATTGGGTTATAAGGGGGAGGGCGTCATTCTCAGTTCTGCCCGTCATTCATGAGGTCGCTGCTCCCGTTCACTGCCGCCATCCCAACACTGCCGGCAGTGCCATTCCCGTCTCCCTGCTCTTTATCCCATTCGCTGAGCCAGTCCCAAACTCATGTAATATTTACTCTCATCTACATATTTAATAACCACTCCCACTCTACCCCCGCTTCCTGTCCCGCTCCCGTGTTCCCGCCTTATGCCTTAGTTATCCTTCAAACCTTCCTTACCATTTTTAATTTTGATGTATTATGGAAAATATTGTACTTTTTTTTCGTTCAGAAAATGATACGTAAATAAAAGGAAATAAGGTTAAAATCTTGCAAAATGCCTTTGCTTTTACTGTCTCTCCTTGCCAGCCTTTGTTCATTATTTGTCTTCTTTTTCCTTTATCCATCTTTTTCTTAGTTCTGTTCTCCCCCTCTGTTATTTCCCCTCTCTTCTCTGCTCAGGTGCCCACTTAATTCATCCGCCCACTCACTCCCCACCCATTCGCTTGCTCTCTCTGCTTCTAAAAATAGCTCCAGAGCCCCTTCCCCTCTCTATCACCCCCCACCCCCAGTTTGTTCCTGAAACACCGTGTTCCCCTCTGCAGCTGAAGATGACGGCTCCTCGAAAGGAACAACGGCAGAATGAATAAGGACATGCGCAGAGAGAGGCACGCGCAGCGACGAGCTAGCGCGGCCAGTGTTCACCTTGGCAACCAACCTTGACATGCGAAAGAAAGGGTGATTTGAATGAGGAGATTGACAATGTACCAGTAAAGAATTAGAAGAAAAGAATCTATCAATTGTATAGTGAAGTGTGTGCTAAAATGTTTGCGGGTTTAGAACCCCCTCGCCAAAAAATAGGGAAAAATCCTAATCTCATTGTCTTTTTTATCCTGCCTGGCTTGACTCAAGGTTGATGAGTCACTCGCTCATCCTTACGTAAGTGAGACTGACTGCAGTACCACTAAATGTCCACACGAGGACAGTATCATATACAAAAGCAGAAGGGACATTCAGATAAAAATACTTACAACCCAGTCTAACTACTATTTCTAATACAATTTACACCGAGGTCAGTCATTCTCTCTCTATTTGACTGTACTTAGGGTGTCATACTTTTTCTGGGACAACAGGGATGAAATTAAGTATCAGCATGGATCAGCGAGTAACACTGTTGCTTCAGACCTGGAGGGTCTGCTTTTTGCTCCCTGTTTGTGTGTAGTTTGTGAGTTCTAGCCCTGCTGTGCTAATGTCCTTCCATAGGACAAAGACATGCAGTTCGGTTAATTGGTATCTAAAAATAAGCCATAGTGTGTATACATACTTGATTCTGTAATAGACTGGCATAATAATAATGACAACTTATTGATCCCCAAGGGGAAACATCTTGCTCTCCGTGACACATATATAAGTGAGTGTAAGCTTGGCAGTGAAGGGCAACCACCTGATGCCGCGCCCATGGAGTTGGGGGTTAAGAGCCCACAGATATGACTATTCTGCCAAGCCTGGCCTCAAACCGATGACCTTTTAATCAGAGGTACAGAGGTATAGCCTGTGGAGCCACACGCTGCCCTCTGTTGTGTGGGGTAGGCGCCAGGCCCACATGCCACCCTGACCAGGATAAATGGTTGGAAGATGGATACAAATAGCATAAAAGCTATATATAGCAAACATATATATGCAAATGTAGCGGACAGAACTAATGTGTCACAGTTGACAGCTAATGTAATTCTAGTAGGGGATGTGGCACACAGTAAGGCATACGTGTGATGCTGTCTGTGCTTATGACAAACGCTCGATCTGCCTTTCGACATGGCCGCGGTGTCACCCTGCACGTACACACAGAGGCAGACGAGTCACCTCAGTCCCTGACGCTCAGCCCACAGATTGCCCCGTGCATCTCCATCGCAGCTGCGTTGGCGGGGTCCGGACACAAGGAAGGGCGAGCGGCGCCTCAAGCTGTGAGGGCAGGATGGGCAATGGGCACCACGCGTAGGTGTCGCTGGATCACCGCAGGGTCCCAACCGGGGGTTTTTCCTGTTTTCCGGCTGCAAGGGATGACTAAACAAGTGGCTAGGAGGACTGTGCTCCACCCTGTGGGCACAGCGGTCTGTAGTGTGTGGGTATAACGGGGAACGATGGCCAGGTATGACCTCATTAGCGGGCGAGTCTTGCGCCAACAGAACAGAGATCCCAACATTACCCCATGAGTACGTCAAAGGATCGTAACAGTTCTTACGTTTGCGGTCCTATCAGTTGGCTTCCCCATCCACAGCACCAAGGCTTAGACTCCTCAGGTGGTACTGGGTGGTGCGACGTAGATGATGGATTAAACACAGAGGACTTCATCTGTTACAACTTTTTAAGCAAGCTACCTTCAGCTGTCCTAACACTTACATCCCAGTCTCCCACGTCACACCATTCACTTCCAAGTTCCCATAAGGCTTACCTCACATTTGCAAAGCTGTGTAGCTATCTGAACACTAAAATTATCTTAACTAATACATAAATGACATTATGAAACATCTTCAATACTTTGCTTACAGTAGGGCTACATATTTGATGTGATGAAAAAGAGGACATGTCTGGGGATCGGAATATTAATCATTTTCATGTTCATTGACCAAGCAGGTAGTGCTTCTTTTATGAATATTAAAACGAAAATTCACATCCGGGGAAACTTGGACATATGGCAACCCTAGTTTACAGCATCATGAAAGGCACAAAGGCCTGTATTTGCAGATGATGGCTTTGATAGGAATACTGCAGCAGCCAGTTCTACAGCTAGGACATTACTGATGCTACAGGTTTTAAACCCAAGCATTTAAACAGCAGAACAGTTCTGATTAAGAAACATGCTGCTTAATCCTTATGTCAGACCAGGGGTGCCGGAGAGGCATAGCTACCTTGGCAGATTCAGGGTGGCCAGCACTTTATAGGGGTCTAAATTCAACTATGCGTCCCAAACCCACTCCCTTGGCAAAACCTACAGTGGGAGACCCAAAATGACATTTTACCAGGGTACCCAGAATTCCTAGCTACGCCCCCTGCTCCTAACAGTGACTATTCAGGAGAAAGTGCTCCTGGAATGGCGGAAAAGGTGGGCTTGGCTCAAGGGGTTTACCCATTATGGCCTAAGACTGCTCCAGATGCACACTGTGATGTATTTTATTAAATGTGCCTTTGTGTGGGAAGGAGGCCCCAGGTGTGAAAAGCCTGACAAACGGTTTATACCAGCCTACTCATGCAGGATGCTAATTCCATTCCAGCTCTGTTCTCCAGCACAATGCTACGCTTCATGTCTAGCTGCATAGCTATGTCCCAATGTCCTGTTATGAAACCATCACCGTGTTTACTGTAATAGTCATGGGTATTTTTGTATTTCCTGGGGGGGGGAGGAGGATGTGAATCCGCTGGTTCAGGTAAAGCAGTGCTTCATTCCACCCCCTCCTTTGGCTGTCAGGATGAGACCATTCATAAAAAGTGCAATGGAACTGATGAATGAAATAACATTGTGTGTCCTTTCAGACATGGTGAGCATGTGATATAATACGGTATTATACGGAGCACACAGAGGGATAGCTACATTCCAACATGTGTGTAAATAACATAATCAATATTTGACATGAAGCAATTGTGTGTCTGTTGGGTCCCACAATGCAATAAAAACCTGTTATTTTGACTTAATGGGGACCATTTGTTTGGTCCCCACAAGGGGAAACTCCATTTTGTGAAAATCTGGGACTGCAATCAAAAAACTACAAATGTCAAAAGTCTTGTATTTTGTTTGGCTACTTATGTTTAAGGTTGTTATAGTTAGGATTAGAGTTTTTCCAGTAGAAATGAATGGACGATCCTCACAAAGATACGAATAAGAATGTGTGTGTATACATAACACCAATCAAAGGTCTGGACACACCCGCTTTTAATGCATTTGTCTCTATTTTATCTATGTTGACTCTTCAAATAACCCTGTTTTTGCCCTGATGACAACATTGCAGATTTGGCGTTCTTTCAACCGGCTTCCAGATGTAAACACCTGCCTCTCCAACAGTCCTGAAGAAGTTTCCACAAGCTCTGGGCAGTCCGAGTTGGCTACCTTGCTCTTACTCTTCAGTCCAACTCATCCCAAAGCAGCTCGATGGGGTTTAGGTTTGGGGATTGCAGGGAGTAGGTAATCTGTAACCTGGAGGTGTACTTAGGGTCGTTATCTTGTTGAAAAGCAAATGATTTTCAGTAGGTGTGTCTGGACATTTGACTGGTACTGTATATAGGAAAATAGGAGATTACTTATCTGTTGCCAAAGTCTATATAATTTGTAGGAATGACTACTAATTTCCTCCAAAGTCATATTTAATACACCATAATCAGGACCGGAAACTGGCAAGCCATGCTGAATATCAACAATTCAGTATAAAAGATGTACCAAAGAATACAAATGTCAAAATGTTTTATATTTATGGATTAGGTATATTTATAAATTATGAGTATATGTGTAGGTGTCTACCTTATTAATCAGCTGCTACTGCCACCTGGTTGTCGTTCCTTCTTACTGTTCTTCACTCTCGTCAATCCTAGCCCTTTATATAAGCCTTCAGGCCTGTGGTCAGAGGAAATACCAAATATTATGCTATAAATCACCTTTTCTACAGGATCCACAGTTCATCTTGGTCTTATAGTCCCTTTTTTGGCATAGTGGCTAACCCAATGATGTTGGGCGGTTATCATTCTAGTTAAGTCGAGTCTAGCAGATGCATCTAAAAACAGATTTTGGATAGAAAATTGAAATAATAATATCAAAATTTGTTCAACTGAACTGGTAGTAAAAGTTTTGACCAAATGAACTAGCCCACTAATTGAAGAGGTTATTTTTTAATCGTTATTTGATTAAAGAAATAGTGCACCAGTAAAACATACTGCACTATGATTATATAGACAAAAATTTCCAGTAAATTCTCTCCTGCATTTCACACATAACATTGCTAGAGGTGAGCACTCTCACAGTGCTTCAGTGTCCTAGCAACAGCATTTTAATAAGCCTGCCATTACTTTCAAAGGTGAATTTTTAGCATCCGTCTACTCTGGCTACCTGTCTCACCTCCCCATAGAGAAAAAAAGGTTTTGTAACTGATTTTTTTTTCCAGCCCCCTCTCTCTAATGAAATGAATGTAGCTAATTCTATAGCCTTACCTCCTTGTTGTAGTTGAAAAGCAGATCTATCCCCTCCTGCTTTTGCCTCCGTGCGTAAATATGGTTACTAAGATACGGCAGCGTTGTTGCTATGGACGTGTGGGTGTAGTGAAGAGAGGGGCCTGAGCTGAAAGAATGTTCCCGCCAACAGAGAGGGCAGAAAGAAAGGAACATTTTTAGTAAAAACTGGGCGATGTGCTTTCTAAACACTATATCAATCTTTGGGCATGTTTATTTCTTCACAGCAAATAATGCATAACTTAATAATATGTCAAAGATACAAATGTATCATATAAATAAATTCAAAGCTACAGATTTATTATTATATATTTATTATATAAACCAGTGCAAAAAAAATCTTTACTCCAATATGCCAATGTAGCTCCGGAAAGACAATACACGGACCTTCTTAAAAATTTGCTGCTTCAGGTCCTGAAGAATTTCTTACGTACCCTGCAGCCATTAAGCAAAAAAAAGAAACGTTAGAAATTGGTCACATGCAAAATATACCTGACATCTAAGATGTTATATCTTGAGTTATATTTGGGAGAAGGCATTCACCCTGTTTCAGTAGTAAGTTAATAATACTACTTTTCACTTATATTGACTAATGCGATTTTAATCTTTGCATATCATGATTTCTGCATATCTTTGGGCAGTTACATCTGGGAGTGTTATGGTGGTATAATGTGGCAATGATGCAGTCATCACAGGGCCTATAAAACCTTTCCCATCTCACGCAGCTGCTGTTGGCCCTAACCAGACAATTGGGGATAAAGAAAATTATTTAACCATCTGAAACTGCAGACAAATATTGATCACTGGGGATTGAACTCAGCTTATATTAATTTGTAAACAATTGGATAGATGCACAACTCTGGTTCAGAGGGCGGGATTGTGTTTGGCTCATTAGAAATTGGGCTGATTAACACTAGGCCTTTCTGCTCCAGAAATCCACTGTTATCATGCACATTTCTGGTATAATAAAATAAATTTCCCCCAGAATACATCACTAAAATCTGCAAAGTGAGAAAGCTCAACTTCAACACCCACCAACCCCAAACTCTCAACAGATGGAAACATTACTTGCATCCAGAATCCTGTCCCAAAGGGATCTCCCAGGGAGGCAGTGAGCTCCCTTGAAACTTGGCACCAAGGCATCGTGGGAAGTCTGTGATGTTAGGCAGCATACTGCGTATGTGGGAGAGAATATTGGACTAATGTTTTACTGCAGTCTAGATGCAGTTTAATAATATATAGCATAATGGGACTGACCATCAATATGTCACAAATCTGACACAAAAAATATTATTTTAAGATAATGTGTTTTTATCCACTTACCCATCCCACTATCCAGTACAAGATCATGCTTATCCCAGGAATCACAGGGCAGAGGAACACCCTGGATGGGGTGTCGGTCTATCACAGGGTGAAAGTGGAATAATGAAGTGGAAATAGTTTCAAATGCTATGTAAATAAATACTGCATTTCATCATTGTACAGACACTCCTCTACTTACGAACTTTCAACTTACAAACGTTCAGACATATGAACGAAGAGGAATGTAAGTCCAAACTGTGTTCACTGGGCTCCCGTTTCCTGTGCGCAACATCAGTTTTTTTTTCTGCGCTCCATTTCCGCCTAGTATGACTTCTGACCGCTACTCCCGCGCGCAGCAGCGTAGCGCGCGTACTCCCAGCATCCTAGTTCTTTGTACTTGCGCATCCCCTTAAAATGATCTTGAATAACGACTTACAAACATTCCAAGTTACGAACGGCCGTTTGGAACGTAACTCATTCATCTGTACATTTAGTACAGTTTTTAAAATGTCAAAAGATGTACAAATTCCAGCCCTCTAATATAAATTTGCTTCATGTCATGTACCTTAGTAAAGTCGTTTGCACTGTGATTTTATACCAGACAAAATGGCAGCAAATGTCCACGATAATGAGGAGCCCATGACTGACTCTCTGCACTGGTTACAGCATTGAAGGTGTGGGAGTAGTTTGGCTCACGTTACGAGCTTTACACTTTGTAACTGTGTTCTGAGAAATGAGTCAAAGGAATTGTAAATCTGTAAACTAAATTCATTCTGGCCACTTAGTCATGCGACCTGTGTAGAAGATACACTTGGTAAGGAACTATTGATTTTATCTGTCCTATTTACACTTTTAAGCTATTATGAACATTTCAAGATCTCATGATGAAACTGTAGTTATGAATTAAATTGGCTTTATAATGTAGATTTTGCCTGCTTTATCTCTCCAGTGTTGTTACTTGCACTTTGAACGCTCATTTTAAAACATAGCCCTGGGGTACGTCATCCGTCCGTCTTCAGATGCATGCGAAAATAGCCACTTGTAAATTGCAGAATCTACATCTGTCCAGGGACTAAACGTCTCTTGAAAAAGACATGAAATTGCAAGTCAAATAATTCCAGTTCCGGAGTTAGTATCAAATAAGGATCACATCTAAAAGTGTTCAGAAATGACCATTTTTACAATAATGCATTCAAGTATGCCAGGAAAATATTAAGGAAAGCAGTGTCAACCAACTGAACTAGGTTTGATTTTAGGTCACCAAATATTAGTCCTTTTACAGAAAACCTTGCTCAAACAACTTGTAAAATGCACTGTAACACTTTACTTGAAAGGCCACAAATACATGCCCTTTAATTAATATGTTTACAATTAAAGATATAAATACAAGGGTTGACAACAGCACGGAAACACCACATGAAAAAGGGCTTCAAATTTGAGCTGAATCACAATTTAAAAACACAGCGACAACAGTGACTCATATGAGCTTGTCCATTAGCTGTATTTGGTAGCTATAAAAAGAGGTCTGACAACTACAACTGGGAGCTTGATATGTGAGCTTTAAAATCCATATGAGGCAACTGTAAGGTAATCCACGCAGGGAGTAGAAATATAAAGCACAGATATTTTATGGGTTCCACGGAAATAAAGGTAGCTGATTACGAG
>JAODLD010000002.1:24383609-24401876 GCA_026781065.1 Mormyrops boulengeri | reverse complement strand
TTCTCCCCAAACGAGCTTGATGGGCCGAATGGCCTCCTCTCGTTTGTAAATTTCTTATGTTCTTATGTTCTTAACTAACAGAATTCCAAAGGGGCCAAAGTGTCTGTGTTTGAATTACAGGTGCATTGTTCAAAAACGGCTAAATTATTTAACATTTAAGCGGAGCAATCTCAAAAATCTTGAGAGCACATGTAAAAGATAGATGTGCCACATCAGCAAAGAGGAGCATGGGTCGCTAGTAGGGTGACCACCGGCATGACTCTAAAATAGAGGACATGTGTCCAAAAAGGAGGACCAAGGTTCAAAAAGGACACCCATGACTTGTTGTCAAGCTACATACTACCGAAGCCAAGAATTGTCTTGTTATGTCAATAACGGCATAAAATAATTCATTCCGAGCATGGCTGTTCTTGGTATCAGTAGTATGTGTGTGTGAGTGTTTCACGTTTTTTGTGTAACTGGGGGGTGGGAGACTGGTCCTAGTTGTTGACAGGGAGAGATGAAGTGGACAAAGGGACGATAAGGAGGACACCCAACAGCAGACCAGACAGAGGGCTGGAAAATCAGACTGTCTGGATCAAATTCGGATGAGTGGTCACTCAAGTCGCAAGTGAAAGCTCAGTGAAGGAGACAGATGGATACCTAACGGGATAGCTACTAACCGTCACAAGTACAATCGCAAACTTCAGACTGAATCAGTGCTTCTGTGACCCAGACTCAAAAAAACTTCGCATAGTGTGAACATCATAAAACTGGTGCTTATGGCAGGACTGCTATTCGGAAACTGCTTGGATCCATGGCTAATGCATGAAGCCCATAACGTGGGGTAAGGAGCACAAAACCTGGATCTCTCAGCAATGCAAACACATATCTGGATGGGTTTAGGTTTGGAGAAAAGCCAAAGAATGCATTTAACCCTGACGTGTGTCAGTATGGGCAGCCATTATATGGGGGTCATTTGGTCTGATGACAAGTCTGCATGTTCATATAATGGCCAAGCAATATGAGGGCATTTGACGGGAACAGTTGCACCCTATGGCCCAATGACTGACTTCTTATGATGTTCCCACATTTCATGATGATAATGCCCCCATGTATACTGCTAAGGAAATTCAGCAGTGGTTCATGAACTCTAAAAGTAAGTCAAATGTCTTCCATATAGTTTTCTCACTTACTTTTATGGAGGGCTGTGGAGCACAGGATGTGAAGTACATTTCCACATTTTGCATCCATCAAAGTACAGGAGGCTTTTCTTGTTGAAGAATGGTCTAATATTCCACAGTTTAGGACTTATACAACAGCATTCCAACAATTATTGAAGCTGCTTATTAGGTTCATGATATTAATTTATTGTTAGACATTTGCACCATTCTGTCTCCCCCTTGTGTAAATAAAATTGTTTATTTTATATACTCAGCCTATTTGGGGCATTTCCCTGCCTTTTACGCGGCTTTTCGAGAGTGTGATGGCCAAGTGGTTAAGATGTTGGACTTGAAATCCAATGGAGTTTCCCTGCGCAGGTTCGAACTCTGCTCGCAGTGGTATGCAGAAGTCTGGGGGTGGTGTGCACCTTGGTGGACTAATCCTGTGACTGGAAAGGTGCCAGCTTGGATCCTATGCTCTGCTTTGTAATCACATGCCTTTTGGGCCCTTGAGCAAGTTTTGCTCTCAGCTGTACAGATGTATGCTTCAAAGGAGAGAAGGTGGAATATTAAAGCCCTTAACCCCAACTTATGGATTTATACAAGCAGTCAGAGCCACAACATTCATAACATCTTCGAGTAGTTAAAATACTGTAAAAGTAAATCATATTTCTCGATTCTCTGGTATTAAGTGTCTTCTACTCTGGTAATACATCATATTGAAATCATATAAAACATTATATGAAATCATTCTTGGGACAAAATATCTTTGCCGAATACAATGCAAAAACTCATCTGTTTCAGGACATTTAACAGCACCCACTATAGTTCCTGAGCTCCAAATTCAGACTGGCACACAGTTACTTACTTATTACTAACTGTAGTAACTGGTCAGTATGAATTAGTCAATTCACCATAGCTAAGAACTATGCCTGAAAGCTATAGCTCCACGCTGCATAAAAAAAACAAAAGAAAAAACAAAGAGATAGTAACAATAACAAGACAACACAAGTTGTAGGTATTAAACATAATGCCTTAACTACAATAAAAACATAGCTAGCCCAAAAATTACTAAAAATCCCTCCAATATAAGTAAATTAGACTAACATTACCTACCCTGTCGGTCAGTCAGAGGCTCACTAAATACCACTCCAGCTTCACTGAGGATTACATCCCAGCCACTAACTCTGCATGGAATTTCCAACATCTCCCCATGTTCATTTGGCTTTTCTCCTGGAATCTAAAGACAGGAGGTTCAGAAGTGCTTCTTGAACATGTAGCGGATTATATAGTGAGAAAGTTGATGTGGAAAATGGACGGATGGATTACTTCTCTGTCACTTAGCATTTGACCTATTAATAACATGCTGGAGGTCCAAAGAAACATTCCTAGCTGGCCAAAGTGTAGTCAAAGTAATGACCATTTGGTGGCCTTGGAATCTAGACTTCTGTTGAGGCTAGTTTCATATTGTTAAATGGTTTTCATGGCATTTGCTTCATGCACCTCTCCATATTCCTGCTCTCACTGCCAGGCTCCCATTGAACTCTTCAGACTATCTCCACCTTGCTGTAATCGCTACAGGAGCTGACCACTTTCTGACTGATTGCAGACCACCTCCATTCTGCTATAGCTCTGTTGCCAATGGTACAAGGCTCTTAGTCAAATAATGATTGCAATTTGGAGACCTTGAAAAAAGGGAGCAACAGAGAAAAGCAAATAAAATTAACCGAAGAAAGGGAGCAATATTTTGGAAAAAAGATGATGGGAAAGAGAACACCAAAGACAATAATATCACCTCCAGCCTGGAGCTAAAATAAGGGCACTCTAGTCCTGTTCCTCCCTCACTGTGTCTCTTACACGTTACCACTCTTCATCTTCCTCTGCCCACTCTCGCCCCCCCCCCACCACTTACACAACATTCTAATAAACCCCTGTTAGTCCTTGGTCTTTTTCATTGATTCATTCTGTCCATCTCACTTTCATTATCTAACAGTTCCTCTGAAGCGCACAAAATTTGAGAAAGGCATGTATATGATTCCAAAATGCACGGAAGCATACATGCTCACACAGAAACACGTCGAGCTTTCTATTGATATTACAACAGTACATGCATAAAATTATCATAATCATAATTCATCCATCAATTAATGCATGCAGCCATTCATAGATTTTTGATAAATGCTTATTTAATTGCAAATGAGTATAAATCTATTCATCATTTCTGCAACATAATGAGGTATGGTTTTCTTATGTCATATGTTAAAAAAAGTTTGCTTTATGTGAATAAAATG
This sequence comes from Mormyrops boulengeri, assembly GCA_026781065.1. Lineage (NCBI taxonomy): Eukaryota > Metazoa > Chordata > Actinopteri > Osteoglossiformes > Mormyridae > Mormyrops > Mormyrops boulengeri. The sequence goes on along the minus strand of JAODLD010000002.1, from coordinate 24,398,443 downwards.
TTTGTTTGATGGTGGGAGAAGGAAGAGAGGAAATATTAAATAGTTATTTGCTAGGCAGGCATATAATATGATACTCTGTGGGTTTCTATTGCAAGCTGGTGTTATTTACAGAAATTTTTAAAAAATTAATTGGGTAATAAGCTTTCTACATATATATTTCTGTTTTTGAGATGAACATTTTTCGTAGTACTGAGCCTCTGGCCATGAAACACACTTAAAAAGACTAAAAGAAGGAAAGAGTAAGACTAAAGCAGGAAAAAAACTGCTAAGACTTTTCTAATGATGTCATACAACTACATCATATCACCATGGCAACCCTGCATCAGCACCAAGTTACTGAGAGGATAACAGAAAAAGAGAATTTGAGGTGAGGAGTACAGCGAGGAAGGAGAGAGAGAAAATGCTCTGGTTTTAGGGTACATGCAGTACTATAAGCTTGCTGCCAAATAATAAAAAAAAATAAACTCTATACTCATGTTAAATGCATTCTTGAAATATGTCAGCGACAAATTTGTCAGCAACATCGCCCAGTTTCATATATGTCAGGTTTATACATTCACTTACTCACTTCTCCTTCATCACAATATCTAACAGTGGTTTCTAAAGCTTTCTATTTTTAGCACTAAACTAAACATCACAAGTACATCCTCGTGATTAATGCACAGGCAATGTCACTGAAGTGATGCAGGCAACGTTGTCCAGCATTTTACCTTTTTTCAAGCTCTGCATTGTAAATTGAATTCTATCTCGTTTAATAGCAGTATGATGTGCATTCGTGTGGATATGTAAGATAAAAGCAGGACATATAATGAAAAGACATGAGGAGTAACAGACACTTAAGAACTGTTACGCCAAACATCACCCTGAAGTTCTAAAAATACACTTCATAAAAGAAAACAAAAAAAGAAAGTACAAGGCTACAAGCTCTGGAAACCTCACTGACAGAAGAAGGGAGGGAGAGAGGGAGGGGAGAAGTGGAGAAGGTTGGGTTGGGTTGGGTGGGTGTTCATGCGTAGGCGTTTGTTCAGCTCTCTCAAAACACTGGCTCTCTCTATGACCCTCGTTGCACACTGAGAACTCAAACGCACACTGCTGCGTTACACACATGTATAAACATGTGCGCACACATAATACGCACTCACTGACTCACCTAAACATGTAAATTTGCCTTCTCACAGAAGTAAATGATATAATTCATATGAATTCCAGCAAATGTAGTCTATCCAAATCATTTTCTGTCAGCTACATAACTTGTCCATATTTAAGAAAATCCCTCTTGATACTTGTCTTTTTCTTTTTGCCCGAGTCAATGTCTTTACCTAGCTCTCCCGTCTCTCTCTCTCTTCCTTTCGTACCTTTATATCTCTATACCTCTGCATTTCTCCTCCATTTCCCTCTTCCACGCTCCCTCTCTCCTGCTCTTCTCTCTCATTTTCTGGCGCAGTAGTGGGAGGTGTTGCTAGGCAACAGATTAGAACCTTTCTTTCAAGAAGCAGAGAGAAGACCTTGATTCTTTCAGTGTAAAAATAAACAGTAAGAAGAAAACGAGACTTGGGGAAAAATAGACAAGCATCCTTGAACTAATAGGGGAGGAGAGGTAGATGTTTTGTTTTGCTGAAATAAGAAAAAGTGTTTTGCAACTCTCTTAGTCTCTTTCAGTTTCTTCTTCTCTTACCATTCTTACACACTCTCTCTCTTTCAGTGCCTTAGTTTTATAATTTCCCTTTATAAATTTATTTATGTAAAGTAATGCACAAGTAACTGTTTTTCAGACACAAACTCTCTCAGTTGATAACTACATTTCCTCGTCAAATACAAGAGAATTCAAATTGCGGCACAAGGTAAAGCCTTCTTTGTTTTCAAAGTTACAATAAAAACTTAATGTCTCTCCAACTTAAATTTAAACTTCCAATAATGACATCTTTGAAATATAGCATTGTGTTTAAGGATTCTGAGGCACAGCTAGACAGTGATGTAGTGTTACTTTAATACTGAGAATAATTATTTGACATCACTCAGGTTTACTGTTTAATCAGCATCGCTGCTCTGCGCTTTGTCATGTCCAAGAGTTGTACAGGAGATTTGTGTTTTATGGAAACCAAAATGCCAGTTTGGAAATTTGCTCAGCTTTTGCCCAGAGGGATGATTATCATTAATCACAATAAAAATAGAATCCAACTATTCTTCCTTTACTATATTGTAATATTATATTTATCCAAAGCCACAGTGAACATATTTCATTCCACTGCACCTGTAATATGCAGAGTACGAGGCCTGCAGTACATCAACTGTTGTTTTTCTCATACTCTTAAAGTCCATGTGCATTTTTGCTGTATCCTATTACATGCTACTAAGTCCATCCATCCATCCATCCATCCATCCACCTTCCAACCACTTATCCTGATCAGGGCCTCAGGGACAGCTGCTATGTGAAAAAAAATACCTTTTTAATTCTAACCAGCTTCTGAAGATCTACACAGGTAGAATAAATTCATTTCTATGGCCAGAAACACGCAGCATTCAGCAGACACTCTTATCCAGAGCGACTTACATTTTCCTAAATTCATGGACAGTCCCCCTGGAGCAAGTTGGGGTTAAGGGTCTTGCTCAGGGACTGAATGATGGTAGTGCCAGAGGTGGAACTCAGACGCACGATCTCTTAGTCCAGAGGCAAGCGTCCTAACCACTAACACCACAACAACAATTGAATGTACCTGTGACACTGAGCTATGAAACCCACCTGTGAGAACCTCAGTGCTCCCATAAATTAAGATCAGAGGGGGGGTTTGCTCGCCTCTGATCTGTTTACTAGCATCCACCTCCATCCCCATTTTTAACACGATACCCATCGATCGAGATCAGTGATAATAACGGCAATTGTTCCAAATAAAATTTAACAAGCCATAAAAAGGGAATACAATGTGTAAGACACGCGCTTTTAACCTGGTGGGTAAAACAACGATTCCAAAGATAAAGCTTCACAGTTTAATTGCCAGAACATAAACATACCATTGCTAGTTGGAAAAATCTACAGTATTGACTGGTGACAGGCCGTTCAACTTACGGTGTGGCTCATTAAAATAATTTCATGAACTGAAATGAATGTTTATGCATTTAGCATGAATTCTCCTATAGTCTAATAATTTAATTATTCCTAATTTGTTTGAATTTGTGGGGTAGGTTGTGAATTTGTGTAATAACAAAGTGCAAGGACTTCCTCATTGCACTTGTTATTCTGTGCTGTTTACTTAGAATCATTTGCATTCACTTTAAATAATTTACACATGTAAGGCAGCTGGTTGAGTAAATTGGTGTCTGTAAGTTGCTGCCAACCTGTGTTTCTGTGTATGAGCATGTGTCCAGCAATAGCCAGGTACTCCATCCAGATTGCACGCTGCCCTGTACATTCTGGGATAGGTTCCAAGCTCATCATAACCTGATACTGGAAGCAGTACAGCCAGTAATGGAAAGTAGGTGGATGAAAAAGACATTAGGCAGATCAGTCAATTACAGGTTTTCTATATGAACCCCAAATTAAAATCAATTTCCCCCCCCCCTGTCCTGTTAATTATTTGCAAATTGGCTACATAAACTCTGGACAGGCTCGACTGTCATGTAATACATCCAAGTTTCCACACAGCTCATCTCTGATTGATTAGACTGGAACATATTGTGCTATAGGACCCATGCTTGCTGCGATAGGTTATGGGTAGGTCTAGATTGAATAAGTATGTTTTTATTGGATAGACTAACTGTTTAAGATACACGGATTAACATGAAAATGGCACTAAGTCCATCATGTTAATTGCGTAAATAGTCTTTAACATGAATCACATAAACGTCAAACATCATTTTCAGATTACGGTGATATAAAATACTGTGGCTACGTGTCAAAAACGTGGGAAAAAGTAACATGAGTTGTCCTGATTTTGAATATACATGCAAGCGAAATGTGCACAATGTTGCTTGAAATATAAATGTGCTCTCGAAAACAAGAAATGCTTCCTTAAAACAAGACTGGACTTTCATGTACGGTTTGCGCTTTTGTTAAATTGATGTCACTATAGAAGAAGTCACTATAGAACATCACCATTATCTAGTTTGAGACGTATGTCACAAACAGTAGCTACTACTCTGCACTACTATTAGTCAGCTAGGCTGATCACTGTAGACATTACATGTTTGTTTAATTTTAGAAATGCGAATCATACGAATCGCGTTGATTAACGCACTTCATGTATTGAAGAAGCCTCGCTTGAATTCAATAGAAGGAACCCCAGTTATTACAAACTAATCATTTCGTAGGCGCTTCCATTAATTACGACAGCAGATGCAATATCTGACGATCCAGAAGAAAACATGTTTACTAGCAAACACGGTGATAAATATTTTTTTCCAGAATAGGAAGCGTAAATGTTACTCACAACATAACTGCATATAACAGTGCTAAAAATAGCATCTATCCTGAGTACGTGTTCTTCGTCCGCCGCTCATAATTCGAATTCATTTGACAGGACCCTTTGTCTAGGGATACTTATGCACATTTTACACCATTTGAACATCCGAATCAGACTGTTCCGCTGTGTTTTACACCACAGTGCTGTACCGAGATAAGAATGAAATACAAACGAGTCTGCTTCCTAAATCGTCCTGGGTCATGAATCGAGGTCTGTTTGATAATTTGATGGTCAGTGACAGCACGTTTGAGAGTTAACTCAAACTCCGCTCTTATCGTTCCCTCCGCACATCCAGTAGATCGGACAAGCCGCCAGCCGCACTCGGGCTTAATAGCTCTGCCTTAATAGGAAACGAACAAATGGGTCCAGATGCTATGTGTGTTTAACATCAAGGTTTCGTGGTTGATCCTGTAAACTTGTAAAGGACACATTTTGTCTGTCAGATGTAAAATAATGGGCGAAAAACTGAGAACGGCAAGGCAAGTCGCAGGAAAGACGACGGCGACATGGTTAAAATATCACCGCCGTGTTCTATCAAAATCTGTCTGCTTTGCCTTATAAGGACATTGTGGGTTATGTAAAAGATGCAGCTCACTTAAACATTTTTTGATTAAGGATAAAATACCCCCATCCTGCTTGTGATTAGGAATTGTACAGGTTGTCGCTATGATTTGCTTAAACCTGCATGCATGTATCTGGAGATATTGGCATTGTAAGAAACAAGATGGGAAAATACTCGTAGTTCTTTCTTGCTATTACAAACATTCATTTATCCACCTGTCCAATCAGACGACTTTTGCAAATAATTTTACCCGAGAAAGAGATTTTCGTCCTTTGTAAAAACACTCAATCAAACTACAGCCTAACCTTTTCGGAGAACAGAATAAAAACGACAGTGCATTTAACAACGCATACCGGTAATTGCAGGTATATCATATAGGCCTTTGACTTATTAATTATCAATTATTAATATATCAGTCACCAATTAAACACTTAATAACTGTGTCAATTTGTGTTTCCATACTGGGATGTATAATCTATCCTAGGAAACTGTAAGAAAAGGGACGCAACGAAAGCGAAAATCATACCAATGAAATAGGTTAGCAATGATATGCAAGAGATAGGTATCTCTTTCGTATGTATTTCAGCTTCAGCCCGGTGACGATGAGCACACCCCTCCTCCCTCTGATTACACTTGGGGGGGGCCTGGTGACTCCGTCTCCGTGTATCTCCGCCCCTCTCTCGGTTTTGTCCAAATCTGGCTTTTTGCGTCGCCGGAGCTCCCGATATTACGCCGACGTCATCACCTGGGAGAGAGGACAGCTGACGTCGGAAGAGTCACAGAGAGAGGGGGATCAAGAGAGGAGGGGGTGCAGGGAGGGAGAGAGAGAGGGAGGGAGAAAGAGAGAGAGATGCAACATTACTAACGTTGATGTGTGACATATCAATCCCCCACTTGCCCCCCTCCCTCTATTACGTTGGTGCTAGCGTATCGGGAGCCCCCCTATGCCGGCGGAGACCCAGCCTATATAACTTACCGGCGTGCAGAGCCACTCCACCAGATACACGGGCTCCCGACATCTGGGCGAGAGACGGCGACTTGTCGCCGACTGACTCACACGCCGATCCGGGGGAGAGATACATCAATCTGCGGCGCCTGGCCGACCGAGTCGGGCGCGGTGGCGGAATCGAATAGCTCCACGTCGGGTGGGAGAAGATTTAAAGAAAAGAGAGAGAGACCAAATTCAGGAACCTAGCAAATATAAATCTGATACCCCAAAAACAACAAACTAATAGTAATATTAACGTCAGTGATTATTCCTGCGTATCCAGCAGAAAGACGCCAAAAGAGAGCAAGAGAGACCGAACGTACTCCAAAATATCACCATTGCGGTCAAGGCAACTTAGACGCAACTATATCTCTGGCTACTCCGGGTGCAATGTATAGGTCCACGAAAGGAGCGTCCAAGGCTCGAAGGGACCAGATCAATGCCGAGATTCGGAACCTGAAGGAGCTTCTGCCGATATCCGATGCGGACAAAGCCAGACTCTCTTATCTACACATAATGTCGCTTGCCTGCATGTACACCAGAAAGTCGGTCTTCTTCTCGAAAGGTAAAAGAAGTCATAGAAATTAAATTGAAACGCATGCTTTGCCGCGTCCCCTATATGGCCGATACGGCGCTGTTCTTATTTATAAGTGCTGAACAGTGCATCATTGTGACCGGTCTGTTCATACGGTGCAGCGCAGGCTGAACTGATCAACAGGTGAGGGTGCCGATTCAGTTCAGAGGATCTGCAAAACGCGCTTAATGTACGCTATATGAATTGCGCTATATGAGTGAAACACGTTTTATCTCTAAATTAATTAAATGCTCGGTCGAATAAAAAAGGTTCGATCTATGCGTGTTGCTGTCCGTAGTGCTACATACTGCTTGACGCTGTCCGAGGTGCTGGCGTACTTGAGAGAGCCCAGGAAAACTATACCGGCGGGCGCAGAAAACCACTTGATCTTTATGACTTAAATTTTACAGTCGGACAGAGTTAGACGTAGAAATCAATCACATCGGAGTGTGACGAACAGGAGGAGTGCAATGAATATATATATATATATATATATATATATATATAAATGGGATTTAAAAACTTACATGTTAATCATCATGTGTGTGCATTTTCTCCGTTCTTCCAGAAGCTGTTACAGCTGGAAATGAAGAGAACGCAAGGTTTCTCTCCTTCCATGAGCTGTTGGAGATAGTGCATTCAGTTCCAGGCTTTTTACTTCTGTTGACTGGAGAGGGAAAGCTGCTCTACCTGTCAGACAGTGTCGCCGAGCACCTTGGACACTCCACGGTGAGTCCAGCAAGGTGGAACGACATTTTTAAATGTTTATTTCACTGGGTTTTGTCAGGCAGGTGGTTAAGCTGCTGCTTTGTGGCTAATCATGTTTAAAACTATTGCCTCAGGTTATGGGTTCAAATAGAACTTCAGCTATGTGGATTTACATAACTGCACTGCGTTCATGTGCATTTTCTCAGTGCACTTTTCCTCCTGAGACAAGGGGGTCTGAAAAACTTACTGTTAATGAGAAATAGTGACAGTAAATAGTGACTTGGGAGTATATGTGAGTGCTTATAAGCACCGAGGGTCCCGTTCGGGAAAATTCCCGTAATATGTCTTATGCTTCCCTGGATTACCTGTGGATAGCTGCGACCTTAATTGCATGAGTGTGTTCTGAAGATGTGTGAATGAAAGCTAGCCCTTTAGCTAGACGTCGTTACTTTGCGGTAGACCGCATGAATGTGTTATTTACTGAAGAAGATCTCCCAGTGAGCCTGCTACCGTTTCAGAGGCACGTTTGTCACTCTCCACGTGAGTGTGTGCATGTAGTTAGAATCCCTCTCCGTCATCTGCACTAATCAGATGCCAGCAGTGGCCGCGTGGTCCGGAGGCAGCGGCGCTGAATGGCTGTAAAGGGGAGAATGTCGGGCTATGTCTGATGTCACAGCCAGCACGCTCATTTTGGATCGGTTATAATTAGCATAACTGGAATACGTGCCGGGGATAACGGAGTGTTAGAGGGAAGCGTGATGGATGACTCACCTACACTGGGGATACGAGAGATGCTACCATACAGAATTAGACATCAGCTGCCTTGCAGGCAGAAACATTGGCAGCATTTGAAACAGCAAAGTGTAAATGTATATGATGTCATTTTCCAGGTGGACCTGGTTGCCCAGGGTGACAGCGTGTATGAAATCATCGACCCAGCTGACCACGCGATCATGAAGACCAATCTGTGTTCAACAACCACACCAGACACAGGTAAGATTGGTGTGTATGGCTTTTTGCATACTGATGTGGGGCTAATCCTGCACTGCTGTGATCCAGTTCATTCAGACCAGAATCCTGTCTGTTTCACAAACAGAAGACATTCTTTCCTTTTTCTCCCCACTGCAGACCGCCTGTTTCGCTGCCACTTCAACACGTCGAAGTCCGTCCGCAGGCAGAGTGCCGGAAACAAGCTGGTGCTGGTCCGTGCACACTGCTTGTCGTTCCCTAGCCCCACCTCCTCGCCTGGCTCCTATTGGACCACCAATCCAGTGTGGGTGTGCTTCTGCTCCCCGCTGGAGCCCCACCCACCCCGCTCTGTGCTCACCAGGGAGCCCAAGCCGAGCCCCTCAGCTGACCACAGCTATTTTTTGGCCTGTTTCTACTCCCAGCACAGCCGGGACATGAGACTGCAGGATGCACAGGACAGGTATGAGGCGACGTGGTTAGGAGAGATGGAGCGGTTACCTTTCAATGCGGGATGGTGGCATGTTATTTATTCAATGCCCCCTTGCTCTCTCTTACAGTGTGACGGTTTACCTGGGTTTCGATGTGGCGACACTGCGCTCCCGCTCCTGGTACAGCCTCCTGCATCCGGAGGACCTCTCTCATGCCTCCGCCCAGCACTGCTACCTGCGTGAGTGCCTTTGCCACCAGGTGGCACCGTCTCACACCAGAGGATGCCTTCACACGGCACCCCAGAGCACCAGAATATCAGAACCGCATACCTGTGACTCATTGGCTGTTCGGCACCCCACCAGTTCCCATGTGCTGACGCTTTCTCTCCCTGTCATCGTTTTCTGCAGTGAGCGAAGGAAGTGAGGGGCGGGTGGAGGCAGTGGTCCGCGTGGAGGCTGCCGACCAATCGTGGGTGTGGCTTTACATGGTGCTGCAGCTTGAGGCTGGAGAAAACGTCATCAACTCCCACAACTATGTCATCAGGTACTTCCTCCTACCATTGCTCTGTCTTTGTTAGATTTATCATGAGACTATCCATGTCTCGGTCATGAAAGGCTGTGCCGACCTCGCTGTTAATACTGCTCTTGTTGTTTTTCTCACAGTGAAGCTGAGGCATGGGCCGTGAGGCAGCAGCTATGCTCAGAGCAGACCCAGCTCAACCTAGTACTGAGTTCTAGCACTTCCTACCAAGACAGCCTGAGCCTGCAGTCTCCAGACACGCTGTCCAGCCCGGATCAGGTCTTCACGCCGGGCAGCAGTGGCCTGTCCGTCCAGTCTTTCGACTTCAGCGTCGCCGTTTGTGCCACACATTCCTCCGAAGAACCAGCAGGTGGCACCGTTGAGCCCATGCAGCTGGAAGCCGGCCCACGTTCAAGCATCTCCTCTCTGGAAGACGACAGCTTCTTTCAGCACCCCCCTGCTGGCCCCGCCTCCAGCCCCACCTCCACGTCCTCTCCGACTCCAGTGACTGTTGCCACGGTTTCTGACTTAGACTTTCTTACCCAGAACATATTCCTGCCTCCATCCTTCCCCCTTGAGCCCCCGTTACCTGCTCTCCCTCTGCCTCTTCCCCCTCTCCCCATACCCCAGTCCCAGCTGGGGAAGGAGTTTGTCTGCACACCGCCTTACACCCCCCAGCTGGCAGGGGGCAGCTTCCACTTTGGAGATCAGCTTCTCAGCTTTGATCTCACCAGTCCTGCCAGCCCATCACCACTGGACCCAGCAGCCACTCCCCCGATCTCAACAGCCCTGCCCCCATCTCCCTCTGATCCCATAACCACCGCCAGCAGTCCCTCCACCCCCACTAGGCAGTCCCCCCTGCAGTCCCTCTCGCTCCCTCCTCCCTCCTCTGAGCTGCTCTTCACAGCAGAGCCTTGCAGCAGTTCCCTCTACGAGAAGCTGCCCCCAACCCCCGACAGCCCCGGAGATGGCGACTGCACCATCATGACTCTGCCGGAAGTCCGTGGGCCCCTCTACGTGGACGTGCCATTAGGGCCTTTCCATTACCCCCCAGACGGTCTCCTCACCCCAGAGGCCTCTCCAGGAAAGCAATCCTGCCTTTCTTTCTTCTCCATGGAGAAAGAGAAGGAGAAAGAGAGAACAGAGATATCTCTCCTCGCCCAGCAGATTAGCTCCTTAGCAGAAGGATTCTACTCGGACCCCACATTTTCAAAACTTGCCCCCTCCTCCCCATCAGCCTCCCCTACTAACCAACATCCCCCTGCTTTCCTGGAATCCATGTCACCCCAAACTGAATTCCACCCTGTCAAGTCTTGGAAAGGTGCTGACCTCCCCCTGTTTCCAGACGACATCTCTCTGTTTGAAGAGAGTGTTTTAGATTCCCTCCTCCAGGACCTTTCCTCTTGTTCACCCTCCCCTTGCCCTTCCTCCCTAGTCCCCTCCTGTCCCCCCCCGTCACCCCCTACCCCAGTATGCTGGCTCCCACCCCCCCACATTGAAGGGGGCTCTGTTGTGGGCATGAGCCACATCTGTAGCGTCCAATCGGCGCACTGTAACTGCCAGGCCGGGAGTGGGGCGATGGGCCCTGCCGATATGGGGTCACTAGGAGGTGGGCAGCTGACGGGGGGGGACGCGATGGAGGTAGAAATTGTGCCATCGCCACATTTCTCCTCCTCGCCCATCCCAGAGTCACCGCCCTCACGCATAACCGCTAGCCCGACCTCCGCCCCTGGCACGCCTGTTGCCCCCGTGGCCCCTGGCCTGCCTTGCGCCCAGTCCCTCCTGGAGGAGCTGGCCGCCCTGGAACCCATGTTTGGGGCAGGTGCCTCGATTGCCCCTGGACTGGGGCAACAACCTGAGTTGTATCAACTCCAATGTTGCCCACCGCCACAGAACTTCCAAAAAGGTGAGGGTCCAGCCAATCGTCTGGCATTCACTCTGCATGTGGAAAATGCACACATATATTTTAAGATGCAACACACCTTTTGTGCTTTAGTCATAATGTAAACCTAAGACTTTGAGATTTGGGGTTAATCTTTACTGTACTGACCTCTCGCTCTTCTTCTCTGTCATTTTGTCTTACAGATGGAAGCGGAAGTGATCCTCAGTTCTAAATAAGTCTGTGACTTACTTCATAAAGTATGGCACATTGTCATATTTCGTGGAGCTACTGCTTTTGCCGAAAAGTCAACAACATTTAACTGTATGATTATATACATAATGTATATACAAGCAAAAGGACATTTATTTACCTGTCTGATGCGAACCAAGACTGTCTTCTACTCTTGTTAATTTATTTATGAGTATTTCTGAATGATGGTTCAACCATTTGACTGAGTGGATCTGAGCTTGGACTGGTTTGTGTTCCAGTTTGTGAGAAGCCACTTCCCTGTAACACAAGCTTCGGCTCTGATAAGGCAGAGACTTGAAGTCGACTCGAATTGTAAGCACAATTCAGTTAGCAGACATATTTGTATTCACTCGTAGTGAGGAACTTCTATTGTGAACTTTGAAGAAAAAGTTTTTCCATGCTCTTGATAAAAAAAAAGCCTGTTTCTACATAATGCTTGTCATCCAGCAACAAACACAAACGGCAGACGGTATCTTATCACATGGAAATGAATCTAAAACCTAAACTGGGCAGCTCAGATCAACAGCCTGGTTCCTTGCCTCTTGTGGGGATTCCTCAATGCCCATGGCAGAAAGCACAAATACCTTATTCGACCTGTATTCCTAAAAGCACAATCAAAGTGAGTTCAGAAACCCTCTGTGCTTTGAGTTTGTGGCTGCAGTGTATGACATAGTATTACTGATTCATTTATGACTCGTGTGTCAATGTGCTGTAAAAATAACGAACGACAAACTACCAGTATCTACTGCAAAAAATGGGGGAGTTGTACCTCGTATTTTTCCCCAGAAATATGTCAACAATATGCCAAGTGTAAGGCGGGGTCCTCTCCCCCTTTTGTATTTTAATTGTGTGTTATAATGATGAGGCTGCCTACATTGACCACTGCCCTGAGACAGAGGCAGACTGAGGCTAACGCTGTGTACGTTTGAGGCTGTACACGGTGTCTCAAAGGCCAAGTCTCCAGGCCGTTCGGGTACCCAACTGGTTTGAGACGGGTTTTTTGCGACATCAATATTTGCAATGCCGGCAACATTCCTGGCTTCTCGGACTAGTGTGGCTTACCCTGCCAATTCCTGCTCACTTCTTAGCGATAGAGTCCTTTGTGAATACTCAGCCAGGTGATACTGTGCCGGCGAGTGGATGCCACCATTGCATTGTGGGTGTTCCCCTCTGGTTGGTGTCGTGTCCTGGTTGACAGCTGTTTGTATGAATGGTTGATTCTTCTTTTTTGAGGGGAAAAATCAAAAGTTACTTGAAGCTTTTTGTTTTAAAAAAATGAACTGGAAAACAGGGATGGGGTACTATTTCCATTCAGTTTCTAAGCGACACGGGTTGAGAATGATTCTATTCCCATGGTGTCGACTCGCTAACGTAGAGTTGTCTACGATAAAGTAAAGGATTCATTCCTACGTTCTAGCTATTTAAGTGCTAAGTTTAAGAAAAAAAAAAACTTTTAGAATAATCTTGTATGCGTGATGACTGAAAAAAATCAACGTTGTTCAATATACATGCATTTCTATGGACATAATGTATATGCTGTACAGCGATTCACATGTCGTGGAGCTAAGCGGCTGTAAAAATGTGTACATTTCTGTACATATACATGTAAATATCAGAGAATTTTTATTATATGAAACAGATTATACCGGAAGTATATCCATGAAGAATGGACATTGTGGACCAGTGTTCGTTTTTGTGTTGCTGATAAGTGTATTTGGTGGTCAAATGCATTTATATTAAACTGCTCTTGAGGCAGCTTTATATTTGTGTCCTTGCTTCCTGTTACTGGAGTCTTTTCTCCGCACTGTTATCCTTCCCCTCTTCCCACCGTCTTTCCTCCTGCCTGCCAGCATCCGCTGCCTCTCCCTCGCAGCCCAGATGTCCCGCTCTTAGCGCGCGGCGATAGCATTGACGCACTCGCCCCAACGTGCCGTGCGGCGGCGACGCCGTCTGACTCACACTGACGCACACGCCTGTGACACAGAGGCACTCACACGGACACAATCGGCTACCCCTCTTACTGGGCACAGCAGGCGCCTTCAGGCACGCCAAATGGCATCCGTGCAAAATCCAACCCTCCCCTGGCAGCCCGCATTTCAACAGCACGTGGCAAGTCTGCCTAAAGTCCATATATGGGCTTTCCGGCTTCTGGCGTAATTCGCAGTTCCTTGCCCCTCCCCTGCCGGCTTCCGTCACTCAGATAGGCTGGCAGAAACAGGGCAGGGTGTTGCCGTGCAGATGAATCCCACAGTAATCCAGCCTGTCCTATTCACTACCAGCCATTCAATAAAACAGCCCCCTCTCATTCAGCAGGATCCTGCTCTCATTTACTATTGTGTGCCCCTACAAGAAAATCACCCACATTCTCCCCTTTCACTATTTCCAGTTAATAAAAATGTATAATAATTGAACACATAAATTCATTGTTAGACCTCTTTGGCAGATTCTTCCCTTTATCCTCTCTCCTACCATTTGTGCAGATTTGGACCTCTCAGGATGGGAATGATGCAAAAATGAACTAGACCAAAAAAAAAAAAGAAAACAAAAAATAGTCAATTGAAATTCTGGATCAGTTAGCGTCAAGCTGGGTCTCCCCTTTGTCATTTTCCAGCTGCATCCTTTCTTCTGCTCTCGTCATTCTTCTCTGTCGATACCCATTCATTCACCCAGTATGGATGCTGACACAGTCATTTATGCTTTTCCCATCTGTCTCACTGGCCTCCTTCTCATTTTCCCAGCTCTGACTCTCTCCACCTCGGTCTCAGTTGCTCATCCTCTTTTCAAAGGTCAGAATCTCCACCACTGTCTCACTGGCCTCCATCTCATTTTCACAGCCCTGACTCTCCACCTGTCTCACTGGTGTCAGCCACATTCTCATGTTCACAGCACAGAGAGTTCACAGACTCTCTCATTTTCAAAGATCTGTCTCTTTCCACTTCTATCACACTGGCCTCCTCATTTTCACAGCTCTTGACTTTCGCCACCTCTGTCTCACTGGCCTCCTTCTCATTTTCACAACCCTGACTCTCTCTACCTGTCTCACTGGCCTCCATCTAATTTTCACAGATCTGTCTCTTTCCACTTCTGTCTCACTGGCCTCCTTCTCATTTTCACAGATCTGACTCTCTCCAACTGTCTCATTGGCCTCATCATTTTCATAGCTCTTGAATCTCTCTACCTCTGCCTCATTGGCCTCATTCTCATTTTCATAATGCTGACTCTCTCCACCTCTCACTGTCCTGCTTCTCATTTTCACAGATCTCACTCTCTCCACCACTTTCTCACTGGGATCATTCTCATGTTCCCAGCTCTGACTGTCTCCAGCTCTGTCTCCCTTGTTTTATTCTCATTATGACAGCTGACTCTCCACCTGTCTCACTGGCCTCCTCATTTTCACAACTCTGACTCTCTCTACCTCTATCTCACTGGCCTCCTCATTTTCACAACTCTGACTCTCTCTACCTCTATCTCACTGGCCTCCTCATTTTCACAACTCT
>JAODLD010000002.1:24345324-24356072 GCA_026781065.1 Mormyrops boulengeri | reverse complement strand
CCCCCCCCCCCCCCCCCCCCCCCCCCCCCCGCTCCTCTCTCATCCTTTTTTTCGTTACCTTCCTTTGTATATGACTCCCACAAGGTTTTCCCCCACGGGTGGATCTCAGAAAAGCTATCAGAGCAGCTGTGGGGTCGGGCGCTTTATGAGCCCCGCATGTTGGACACGCGTGCCATCGTCTGTTCGCTGTGGCCGTGCGAGAGCTCGCGGCTCCTTTGTCACAAAAGCGAGTTCCAGCACCCTTTCTCTCATCTCCTCCCTTCCCTCTCTTCTCGCAGCCAGCTGTGATAATTCCGCTGCTGGATGTAATTATTCTCCTGTACTGGGGCTGTCGACTCCCAGCTTTCGGCTCTCGCTCCCCCACTTTATTTTTCTCGTTTGTTTAAATTTGCCCCCAGGATGCCGGCCGGCTCCCTTCCCTTGTTACGCCTACCCTGTCAGGGGTGGTTAGGCGGAGGGGGAAGAGAATCCAGCGGAAACAACCGGGGAAGATTACAGAGTGGCCTCCTGTGCACGGGGGCTGCCAAATATGATTTATTTACACTTTTCCCCCTCAGATGGAAGCTGATAGTAGCCGAAATGTGTGGCCAAAACACTGAATGCATCCTCGGCACACAAGCCGTTGAAATGCTCTGCAAATTGTACAGCGCCCCCTCTGGCAGACGTGCCACTGCCTCACTTGTGCATTTCAGCTCACCGCCGTGTCAGAGCCTGGAATGTACGCGCGTGTTGTTTTAGCAGTATGGAGAAGGGAAGGCGAGGCAGTAGTAGGGTAAAACGTACCTGCCCAAGTACAGGGCCCAGCGGGGGACCTGGGGCCGCCTGTCCCGCCCGTATGATCATCCGGATCACGTTCCCCATCTCCACCTTCTTCACCGTCTTTGCCGCTCTCGAGATCTTCGACATGCTGTCAGTGTGACGATCACCTCTGACTACCTGCAGTCACAGACAGACACCGTTCACTCCATCGGGTGCTGTGGAAGGAAGTAATCAGCCCTTAAGGCAGGGGTGGCCAATCTTATCCGCGAAGGGCCATGCAGGTGTTCTCCTTAATTAGGTCACTAATTAGAGGACTGATTAGCTGAAGAGTCCTCACGCCTGGGTTTCAACAGCTAAAGGTTACCCCAAAAACCTGCATACACACCTGCCCTTTGCGGATAAGATTGGCCACCCCTGACTTAAGGGGTATATCACTATGCTACAGCTTGTGATTAACCGTTTTAAAGTCTTGTGAAGGGTTTACTAGCTAATGTAAGTCATGGGTTTCCCAACTTTTCAGTGCACGACTCCCAAAATTAGTGCCAGAGATTAGAGATGCCCAATGCGTGGTTATGCTTACAATGGAATTTTTTTCAGGTTTTGAAATTTTTATTAACATACAATGGAAATAACCTCACAAGCCCCTCCGCCGGCATCTCACAAACCCCTGATCTAGGGGAGATACCGTATCCAAAGGTCGCAGCTTTGCGTCACCAAAGTTCTTTACGGTACAGCATGTCTATCCATCCATCATGAGATGCTAGTCTATTGCAGTACATCACTATCTCTCTTATTCTAGAATTTCATATCGCCATGTATATCATATCTGCCGAGGCCCCATCAAATATCTCTGAAAGTAAGTCGGATGTAACAGAAAGCTTCTGAATTATGACTTAAATCCTCAAATAAACAGAGCACTGTGACCAAAAACGAAGATGACAGATAACGGCAACAGATTGTCAAAGAAGCCCAAGAACAACCAATGGAGATATATTAAAAAGTTTCACGCTAACTGAAGCAAATACTTGGCTTCGAAAATGGAGTGCAGATTATAGAAACACTATCAAGAAAGAAATCTCCTCTATTTATTGGATAAACTATTTAAAAAGTATTGCAGTAACATTATTACAGTAGTAGATCTGACGGAGCAAAAACAGACAGATGTTGTGAAAAGGACAGATGGACAAACAGTTGTCAAAAGGCACTCCCAATTATATATAAAAAAACATAAATTAAAGGTTATGTATACTTTGTAAACAAACCACTCAGATATTAATGAATAAAAAGACAAAAATACTAGGCTCTAGGGTAAGTGGTTAGAAAATGGATGGATGGATGGATGGGATTAATGAATTAATTATTTTTTTTACATCTCAACTTATCAAGGACTTCTGCATAAGGGAAAATAGTGTTTTTCAAACTGCCTGTCAATTTTTTTTAAAAAAGGAGACTGCCTATTCTCTAGAAATGGTGACATGCAGAGCGACTGGCAAGGAAAATCTCCTGTCGATTCAGGATGAAAACTACCATCTTCGAGGCCTTTTAATAACACCTCCGGTTTTAATTATGAAAGTTTTATCAGTCAGTGGCATGTCCTCGCTCACGGCTACATAAAACAGCGATAAGAACTACATCTTATTGTGGTTTGTGGAAGCAATAAGGTGAATTTGTCTGCACTGGCAGACCATGTGAATTCAGATTTATCACCAATACGCTTCTGTTCACTACAGTGTGTTCATTGGCACACGGACACACACTGCACTGTGCAGGAGTGCACATGCAGTCTTAGTCTTTGCAAAAAGCTTAACAAGCAGTCCAATGCTGAAGAACTCACTTCATAAGAAAACACATAAGAAAATTATACACCCTACCTTATTGTAGCATAATGATTTGATTGGCTAACTGGCTAAAACATACAGTGCCAGTTAAAAGTTTGGACACACCCGCCTATAGAAATGTTCATTTATACTATTCGCTACATTATAAATTATATTTATAAAGACGTCAAATCTTTAAAATAACATTTACTCTCCAAGGTGAGAGTAAATTCAGCACCAAAGGGCAGCCACCTGCAGCAGCACCCAGAGAGCTGGGAGGTTAAGGGCCTTGCTCAAGGGCCCACAAATGTGCTGAGGCCAGGCTTGAACCAAGCCGTGTGATTTTCCAATTTCACCTTTCTACTGTGTTTGGGTCAGGTGGCCAGATCATATGATGTGACACCCTCACTCTCCTTTGTTGGCGGCTTGGCGTGTCCAAACTTTTAACTGGTGCTGCATTTAACAACAAAAATCAATGGTCTATTGTTGTATTCTGTCACACAGCAAAACAGCAAAGCATATAAATCATACCACCATTATGTGGAGTGACAGTAATTGTTGAAGTAAACAATTATAAACCATCAGGTGCCTGTCAAGTTCATTTTAAAGTAAATTTTCCATTGATCAATGTGTCTAAATTCCAAGTACTGTTAGTGTGTGTGGATATGTAGGTACCCCTCTGAAAACCAATACCAAGGCTGAGGGTTCAATATTGGCATAAGGAAATGCATGTATTTAAAAGAAAACACACACACACACAAACAGAGATGTTCTGAATTATTATCATCATCAGTACTTGGTTACCATTCTGAAATATACTTTCAAAGATTCCATAGCCCGACAGATATGGGTAAAGGAGTTATACAATACACCCACAGACAAAGTTAACAGGAAAAAAACTTTTTTTATGGAATTTCAGAATGGACTATACACTGATCTGCATAAAACTTGATTTTCAGAATTTCAAATGTATATGTAAGGTGCATAACTTCATGCACAGTCCTACATAACATTCTCAACTCGGCAAAAAAGTAAACAATCTATTTCCATTCTGTTATAAGATGGAAGAAGCTAGTTGACCTCGTATAAATTTATACTACAGTAACAGCTACAATAGAAATACTGATATGAAGCAATCGCAACTATACTGTTAGGTTTAATAATGGTGTATTTAACCTTATTTTGCTGGCAACCTTAATGACTTTGTACGACTATATGCATCTCGGACACTGCACCGGAAATCAGAGCCTATACAACCGTAAGTATAATCGTATATATCAATCTTACTGACACATCGACCTTTCATTCTGCACGCCCTTGCTTAACTGTCCATTGATGCTGACTAGCTAGACTTAACTTAAGATCACCAACTAAATAATATATAGTATGCAAATGCATGAACGCTTGGGGTCGGCTTCTCAAAGAGAAAGAACAATAAGTACCTTTCCGAAAAACAGTTGATACTCCGAAGCATATAGCCTCCTTCACGTTGCGATTACACAGTTACATGGGCGCAGACATGTTGGTTTAACCATAGAATCTCGTGACGTTAGACCGGAAAACGGAAAGAGGGCACTTCCGGTGTTCGCTTCTCCGTAATACAGTGACGAGTGCTTTGTTTTGTGGAACATTACAGCAATGAAAAATACATTGTTTTGCATCTTTATCTACATTTCTTTATAAAATATATCATACTATTGATTATGCTATTCTCCAGCCTTTACGATGTGAAGTAAAGCTAAACCAACATTTTCCCTCGACCAGCCCATTTTTAAATGATTCATCTTAAAATAGTATATCCTCGCTGTGTATCTCCTTCGTGATTATTGAATTTCAATGACACGTGAGTACTAAATTTTAATTTAACCCCTTCAGACACAGGCATAGAATTTCTTTCAAAACTTGTATTGGCATAATTGGGTCACAAACCTTCAAAGTAACACTGATTTCGATTCAAAATACTTGAGCTCACGGTAAAAGGTCTTTTATGAGGCATTTTAAAAAATAACCCACTATGCATTAAGGAACGTTGTATTATGTCATCCCTTTGAATTAAGTTTATTGTATTATTTTGTCACCCTTTTGTTTTGTTGGCAATGATACTGTTCAGTGGTGTGTATAACAGATAGATGGTATTTTTACAGTGAACTGAGCGTTTTAATTTATCAAGCAAAATGTCTTTGGACAATTCAGCTCCCCCAAACTTCTTCTCTTTTCTTTCTGACTCTTGTTCCCCCCAGCTCTGATTCTGTCAGGAAACCCATGTGTAAGAAGCAAAGACACAAACACAATTCATGCAGGCATATTACTGACTCTTTTTGTAGAAACACAACTTAACAAAACATTTGAGACATTATTATCTAATCCTATAGTCATCTACTGCTTCCAATAAAATTGTTTTGTTATGTCCTATATGTACGGATGTGTGATGTCTGTATTGTACCTGTGTCAACTTTTACTGCTTAAATTTGCAAATACTGTATTCCTTGTACATTACATTCATTCCTATCCGTTGTGTATCTTGTGTCTTATATTTATTCTTTCCCTGTAATTGTTAATTGTCTACTGTCATGGTGTCTCCAACAGTAGCAAGCTGTGTCAACAAAAATTTCCTCTGGCCTTGGTCATGTAGCAATAAAGATTCTAAAGATTCTGATAAGAACAAGCGTAAAATGGCTGTCACCTGAGTAGTGATTCTGGGGGTAGGCCAGTACTGGACAGTGTCCAGATTTTTTGTGTCAAGCTAGAGCCATTAGCTGGTGAGAACATGTCCTAGAAAATTTGGATGCAAGAAAAGTGGCATTTGTTAGCTTTCAGCAAGAACAGGAATGACTGAAGATGTCTTCAAAATAAGCACATTGTCAAGGTAGGTTAGACATTCTTTCAATTGCAGGCTGTGGAGAAACAGCCCCATCAATCTTTGAAAGGTTGTTTTGGGCATTTTTTTTTTACTTCCATCTCTATGACTTTAAAGTGATATGGGCTTTTTCCAGTTGTAAAAGAATTCTTTTTTTTTTTTGTCTTGTGGTTCCAGTTAACTTCTCAATATCCTTGATAAGTCCATGGTATTGAACCAGCATAAACCAGAAAATGTTCTAAGACATCTGTAGGATGTGGCAAGGGGTATGAATCTTTTGCAGTGACTGAATTTAGCTTGTGAAAAATCTATGCAAATTCCATAGACTCCATACTATGACCAAGGAGATGGAGAATGTTGGTGTTTTCTCTGACTTGGAGCGGAGTAGTGACACCACTGGAGGACCCAAAAGACACTGAAGGCTGATTTGTCTGTTTGATACGTCTGCATTGAATCTACGCCACAGGCAGCAGCATAGCCACATACCCTACAGCTTAGCTTGATGCCTGCAGTTACATTTCCTGGGAGGTGTGCATCAGGTTACAGCATAGGCTACGGCATAGGGTATGTGACTGCGCAGTTGCCTGTGCTGTAGGGTCTGCACACAGGTATAACTCGGTCTTAAGCGTAGCATGGGAAACCTGCTTGGGAGAGGAATATAGAAAATGGTAATGCCATTCTCTGTTTCCTCTCTCCCAGACCAGCCAGGAGACAAGGCTTTGTTCCTGTACACTGTAGGGTAATTGGCTGAGGGCCACGTATAGTGGATATGTCATAGGATTCATTTAGCTGAAAAAACTTCAAAAAATTGGCTATTTTATTTTTTTTATTTTATATTATTTTATGTTATTTAATTTTTATTTTATATTCTATTTTATTTTCATTTCAATTACTTTATTGTTCTTTAGTTCTATCTAAATCTCTTCTATCATCGGTACATAACCTTCCAAAATCTTATTTTTTCATCAGGAGTTTGTTTTGTAATGTGAGAGAATTTCATCACGGGGATTAATAAAGTAATTCTGATTCTGATTCTGATTAAAATGTGATCAGGTTGTTATTTTTTATTTCAGTATTAATCTGTTTCTTTTCTTCTCTTTTATTATGTGTTCTGGTATACTGTACCTACTGTTGTATTGTACAGCACTTTGGTTACCACACTGTTAAACATTAATGAAAATAGAAAAATTAAGAAAAGAATTAGAAGTTTCTAACAAAAAGGACTGTCACTGAAAAGGTTAAACAGTGGAACTGTACCTAAAATACTTAATAGACAGCTTTGATATCAGGATGTCTGGTGACTTTTCAACGAAATACAATTTTGTTAATCACACATGATTGTAACAATTAAGCAGCTACACTCAGTGCTTAATTACAAGCATTAAAAACAAACTATGACCTGACCCCTCATCAAACCCATTCCTGAAAATAATGCCACATTTTTAAAGTCTTGAACTGTAACCAAGCAGAAATTATTAGTACTTTTCAACTGGCATACAGGAACTGACCTGTACTGCAAAGACTAGTTACAGAGAGGTTCCAGCTAGTTTCGGTTTTCCACTGCAGAAGGGTCAGCTTGGTAAAGGCGTTGCCTGGATTGGAGACCGACAGTGATATAAAACCGACATTTATTTACAGTTCACACGGTATACATCATAATTTACTAATGAGCTAATTGAATTAGCATTTGCTTGTGTATATTCACACTACAAATCCATTTTATCCTTCAGATAATTCAGACGCAGAACACCTGTATCTCCATGCATATCAACCAATCAGATGGTGATGATGAAACTATCTTGGTTTGCTCATGCTTGCAGCCATGTCAGCGCAGTTATGGCTCAGATATGGCTTCATACTTTACATAGGAAAACTGATAGTTTGTGGTACGGTTTGGTTATGGATTGGTTCTTGGTGGCAGTGGAAAAGCACCAGAAGATTTAAAGTATGCTTAAAAAGACTATTCATTATTTTTTAATGAATACTCTCAGAAAACAGTGCTGCGGTAAGCCTAGAGCCTATCACAATAAGCCTAGGGCCTATTGCAGTAAGCCTTGGACCTATTGCAATAAGCCTAGAGCCTACTGGAGTAAACCTGGGACCTATTGCAGTAAACCTGGGACCTATTGCAGTAAGCTTGGGACGTATTGCAATAAGCCTAGAGCCTACTGGAGTAAACCTGGGACCTATTGCAGTAAACCTGGGGCCTATTGCAGTAAGCCTGGGACCTATTGCAGTAAACCTGGGGCCTGTTGCAGTAAGCCTGGGACCTATTGCAATAAGCCTAGAGCCTACTGCAGTGAACCTGGGACCTACTGCAGTAAACCTGGGGCCTGTTGCAGTAAATCTGAGGCCTACTGCAGTATGCGTGGAGCCTATCACAGTAAGCCAGGGGCCTATCACAGTAAGCCTGGGGCCTAATGCAATAAACCTGCAACCCATTGAGCTAAGCCTGGGACTTATTGCAGTAAGCCTGGAGTCTATTGCTGTAATCCTGAGGCCTATTGCAATAAGCCTGGGACCTACTGCAGTAAGCCTGGGGCCAACTGTAGTAATCCTGGACAGACACCAGTTCACCTAAACTACACATTTTTACCTAGGAAGAATCCCACGTAAATATGGCAAAGTGCATAATAAAAACTAACTATGATATTACCACACAATTCCAAGTCAGGATTTTATCACGCAATGAAACAGGGGAAGACAGATGCGAATTATTGCACAGGCTTACCCAGGCAGATGCCCAGGAGGCCCCACAAATAACAACTAACTTTGTTTAATAAAATGATCAGCGTTATTTTCCAGTGAGTGACTCAGTCAGACTACCGGCGCTAACCCCCAATCCTCTGGCCAATAATTTTTAGAATCATCATTTATGTTTCTGTAAAACATTTTTACTCTGTCATAGAAAAAAACATTAGCTAGCTTTGCAATTTTAATTATTATTTCTTTTATAGATTATCTAATATATGTTTAAAAATCAGTTTAAACTTTATTTCCGCTGCTTTTGCATAAGCGCTACATGCGTTCTCTGAGACAATCATAATCATTTTCCTCCTTGCTATTTAAATCATTCCTAGAAAGGTTTGTGAGAAACTTATGAACTCCCGTGTGCTTTATAAATACCCCAATATTTATTGCAACATAATCATATAGGTATATTTGCAACAAAATCACATCGCCAGGACAGCAATTTTTAAAATTTCTTCTCATGCAATTCTAATCTTTTTGTTATATCTGTTCTTACGACCAGATCACAATTAACTGTTTTTATTTTTTTTACTTCGTTTATGATTGTTTTCAGAGTCTGCAATTGTTTTCAAGGCTGAGTTTGTGTTGTGTTTAAGTGGCAGGCTATTTGCATAACCAATCAAACCCACCCCGAAGTACCAAAGAAGTACCGCAGCTGGTTTGCCACTTTCAGAACTGGAACTTTTGGTACTGGTACTCGACCGATAGTCAATGGAAAAGGGAAAGTACCAAAAGTACGGTACATTGGTGCGGTGGAAAAGTGCCCCATGATACTCTGACCATGTTAATGTGCCTCTGCAGGAACCCAGCTAGCAGGTATCATTAGCAGAACTTCTGCCAGTGTTACACAAAGGTCTCCTCACATTTGGCAGAGAACATTCTTAATGGAACATCATTTCCATGCTTTATATTTTAACAAGGTTCTGTCAATGTCAGCACAATAACATCGTTACCTGAAAATCCTTGAAATGCAGTTAATGCTAGAAAATATTGTTCTATAATAAAATTTCATTTTCTAAAAGTGTTATATGGGTAAACTGCAAACACACCATCCAGCCTCAAACCCTTGTCCTTTGAGATGTAAAGTGACAATATCAACTGTTGCCCTACCATACCCTTCGTTTGTGTCTGTATTATTATTCTTATAGCTGCAGTGGTTGTAGTAGTGGAATAAAGTTCTGGGAACATCAGGAATACTGGACACTATGAATGTTTCCATACCTTAATCGTAATGATTGGTAAACATTCCTGCAACCTAAAATGTTAGCAGGGAAGCTCCATGCACACAGGGCTGGAATCACAACAACCCCAAAGGTTTGAAAATACTGCAGTCCACTGAGCCACAACACAATGTTTAAAATATATTTAATTTACCTGGTGACTCTGTACTGGATATACGGTTGGACGATGGATGGGTTGTTCTGTGCAATGAGTTGCATTTGTTATGCAGGACCAGACTTTGAGAACTGCCTGTGTGTGGTGCAGAAATATCACAGCATTTATTGAATTAATTCCAACAGCAATACAAACAGTGACACAGTCCACTGCATTTTAACAAGGCTTTTTTTTTTTTTTTTTTTTCTTGTTTCACGTATGAAATATCCATGTGAAGCCATTTCTTAAAGTTTTCCCTGGTTTAATAAACACTGATTCAGGGAGATGGCAGAATTGGAGCGTAGGAGAACAACAGGGAATTAGTACACACACAGATGAGTGAGAGGAACCTGAAATCACTGTTAGTGGTTGGGGTTTCAGCAGACTCTCAAGGCAGCTTAGCAATATAAACTGAAATCCCCCTTTGAGGTAATGTAGAATGCCATCAGTAAAGTTAAAGCAAAACAACACTACTTTGATATTTTATTTAGTATTGTACGTTTCTACAAGTAAGTTTATCACAAAGTGCATTTCAATGAGCCCCCTAAACGGGATGCCAGTCTATCGTGGTGCACACGCACAAACACACTATGGTAAGCGATGCCAAACAATGTAACTGAATGTCTTTGGACTGCTGGAGCAAACTGAAGTACCCAGGGGAAGCTTGTGTGACTTGGGAAGAACATGTGAACCCCACTAAATTAGACTAAAGTTATTGTATTTAGAAGTATTCATTTGAATCTCAGTGTGTAGCCTTACGAGGTATTTTGGATTTTATAATTACATATATGTGCAACTAGGTTGTTTTGCTGCATATTAAATGAGACTTGTGAGGTGTGAGGTGTGATTAAAAAAACATGACTGAGACAAAGCATAGCTCATCAAAAAAAGCAGAGAGCCTAGCTAGCAAAATTCAGCAGTGGGTGATGGTTGCTCTTGGGCTCATTTAGAAAACCACTGGTGTAAAGCCTAACTGGAGAGGCTTTGGATGGTATGAGGACAAAATGCCAAACTGGCGTTTTAATGTTTTATATATTCAAAGTGTACAGAGACATCTATTACTGATTGTTTTTTTCCTTTTATCCAGTGTATGGTCACAGTGATCCTGACAGCCTAGCAGGGTTGGGGCCATTCCGGAATGCATTCATCAATTCCAGTCCAAATTAGGAAATGGAACTGGATTTGGCATT
>JAODLD010000002.1:24322972-24335399 GCA_026781065.1 Mormyrops boulengeri | reverse complement strand
TCAAGGCTGTTTTATCATCGCCCCCCCCCCCCACCCCACTTACCATGGTTTAAAAGAATAGTTTTTATTTGTATTTTATTTGTATTAAAATGTACTAAATGCTGTTTTATAAAATGCCATTTGTAGAATCAGTTCATTAAAAATTGTAGGAAATATTGTTGTGCGACTGCTTTGTTGCATTACATGTTACCACAAATCACTATTAATTGGCAGACACATCCTTTATACCTCCTATATCTGCAAATGGCTCTTTTGTTCCCTTTACTATGGATGCGGCTTGTGTAAAATTATGGACATATATATTAATGGTGCATTTGCAACATTTCAGCAGCTTCAGAAGAGTCATGGGCTGCCAAAGACTGATTTCTGCACAAATCTCCAGCAAATGGGCTATCTTAGCAGTCACCTTCATAATTTTGAAATTTCTGGGCCAGATAAAGTGGACACTTGCGTGGAACTGTGAATATAGGACAACTAAACATATCATTTTAAAGAATGGGAGAAGGAACTAGGGATGGTGATATGGTTGCATTACTCAGAGGTTAAGATACATTTTCCAGAGGTTTCTGCAACGTGTGACAAATGTAACCTGGTAGAAGCTGATTTACTTCACAGCTATGCTTCATGGCCACAGATATAGGAGTATCTGTATCTCTTTACAGTTAATAAAAATATTTAAAATCATAATAAACCCGGACCTTTGTCCTTCTCAATGCAACAAAAACTCTTTGCGCTGTTCTGGAAAGAGAGTTTATAAGTAAACACCAAGGCTTTAAGTGTATTCTCTGTAAGTTTTGAGTGATCAACTGCCTAATCTTTTGTCCTCTTCTTTACCTGGCTTGTATCACATTTGCTGGCCGAGAGTTAGTGATCAGGGGCGGATCCTGGCAAGGCCAAGACGGGCAATTGCCCAGGACAGCATCTTGTGAGGCAGGGCCGACCTAGCAAACTGCTGCGGCCACCCCCTCCCAACATTCCGCATTGCTCTCCATTCAGGACTTTGACATTTTACCATTGGCACTGTTTTTTTTAATCACTCAGCTCACTGTTTTCACTGCACCTGCAGTAAGCTGATATTTGACATGAATGCATCTGAGAGAAAGTGTAATTTGTCTCCTGATCCTTGGCAGATAAGGATCAGGTGAGGCTGACCCTGAGATATCACACCCCAAGTCTTTTGGCTCTTCAGTTGTGCTGGTCTGTCTTGGGAAATCCGGCAGGATTTTTAGAGGAATACCTTGGTGATGAAACGTGTTACCTGACAGTTTAGTTTCAGTAACTGCCAAACCTTTCCTCCGCTTTCTTGGCCTTGGTCATACATTGGCTGATAGTCTATGATCATCTAGATCAGGGGTGGGGAACTTGATCCATGGAGGGCCGGTGTGGGTGCGGGTTTTCGGGATGGCTTCTCAATCAGCCAATGACAGTGGGTTTCCCCACTGACCAGAGTTGAGAACTACTGTTTTATTATTGACTGATTGAGAGCCCATCCCAAAATCCCGCACCCACACCGGCCCTCCATGGATCAGGTTCCCCAGCCCTGATCTAGGAGGTCAAAGAATTGGTGAGAGTGAAACTGAGATATCACAGTCCATATCATTTGGCTCATCTAACGACTATGTTGGAACAATTGTGAAGATTGGCAGAGTTTATAAATAAGTGTCACGGCTTTAAGCGTGTTCTCTGTGCATTTTGGGCAAATAACTGCAGAATCTTTCTTCCTCTTCTTTCTCTGGTCTACATTGCTGGCTGGGAGTCTATAATCATCTTAGTCGTCAAAGATCAAGTGAAAGGGACACAGATATGTCACCCCTGTTCTTCAGCTCATGTTGGAACAATTGTGAAGCTGGACAGAGTTAAGGTTGGGCACTTTAGGTGTATTCACTCTCAGTTTTCTGGAAATAACTGGCAAAACTTTTTTCCTTTTCTCTCTGGCCTGCATCACATTTGCTGACTGAGAGTCGGTGATCGTTTCTGAGATCAGGGATCAAGTGAGACTGACCTTGTTGAGATATGATGCCCCAGTTCTTTTGACTGATCTTTTATAATGGCTCCTTTGGAACAAGTGTGAAATTGGTCAGAATACAAAAACAAATGCCTTGGCAGGATTCGTGGCTTCTATTGGATTTCTGTGAGTAACTGTCAAACCTTTTTCCTAATTTCTCTCTAAGGGTTGGTGTTGGTCTTTCCCTCGATGATCTGGTGAGACTGACCTTGAGATATGATACCTTAAGTCTTTTGGCTCAGCTTTTAAAATTGTGGTGTTGATTTGTGAGTTTATAAACAAACGCCTTTCCTTTAACTGTCTTCTGTCAGTTTTGTGTGAGTACCTATAACCTTCTCCTTCTCTGGACTTCATCAAATTTGCTGCTTTAGTCTGTCAGTTTTTTTTTAGCATCCGAAATCTCTCCTGGCCTATTGTGTGCCTGTTCTGCTGGGTGTTTATTACCCCGACTCATATTTGTATTGTTTTACATGCCTGGTATAGTCAAAAAGTCTAGTGACCACATTATGTAAATCTCTGCATTGAGTTGTGATTACTTGTGATATTTCTGTCCAGCAACTATATTAAGTTTTGCTTCTTGGTAGTTTCTTGGCAGTGACTTTACTGCAATTCCTGGCCCTGTTTAGTTCACACTAGAGCGCTGGCCTCGTAGCATTGGCTTTTTCGGGAATCTCAGGGCATTAAAAAAGTCAATTAAACTGGGAGTGAATAGCTGTGTAATATTTTAAAGCGATAATCTGCCATGTAGCCCTGGCTTAGAGTCAATCATTGAATTACATTGAACTGCTAGTGAATTGATCGAACACGCTGCAGCCTCTGAGTAGAATCAATCAGACATGCTGAAAGGATGTCAATCAGTGTGTCAGCTTGGAGCTGTCCTGCAGTGCTAAACTGGTTCGGTAATACCTTCTGTGAATGCTACGTCTATAAGAATCTATGAACACATTCATAACACATCATAATGCATTTATAAAGCATGGTTATAAATATTTATAAAAAGGACAGCACATTATAGCCATGTTCGTTATGCATTATTAATGCTTTATGAACCTCTCATGTATAATGCACTATAGATACCTTCATAATGAAGTACAAAGTATCCTTAATTCTTATACCAACCATTATAATGCATTATGAAGGTATCCATAATGCATTCATTCATTCATTATACATGAGAACTTCATTGGAGCTTATGAAGTATGATGACCGTTAATAGAAGATGCTGTAATGCTTTATTAATTCTTATACCAACCATATAATGCATGATAATTGACAGGTTCAAGTAAAGTGTTGCCACTGCTTTTATATTGTGTCTGTGGATTCCTTAATCAGCCCGAGTGAATCCTGTGTGAATGAACGTGTATAGTAAAAAAAGTCTAGAATTAATCAGAATAACCATAAATTACACAGTAATCATACATGTCTATAAATAAGCACCAAAATTAGATTCTGAGTCAGATTTAATTTAATTTAATTTTAAGTTTTGTTAATATTTTTTTTCAGGAGTGTAAGGAGAGCACCACTCGTCAAAGTAAATTTGGTCGTTTGACCAGTTGGTAGTTAAACTTAAACTGCATAATGAGAGAATATCTAGGTCAAAATCCATGGACATGAAGCCAAACTCAAAAATACAAGCAAACTGTGATATTTAGTCTTGTAATGAATCTGTCCACAGACACCAATGCAGAATAAGTTTACTGGCACAGCAAAGGACGGGGAATGCAAGTATATTGGGCTACAGAAAACAAATGAAATTCAGTGAAGTTCATTTTAAAATGTGAAAAAATGTTTTGGGACATTTATACATAATAAGCACATGACCATGAGAAAGTCTTCATTTAAAAACATCTTATGAGGCATTTAACTACGTTTGCTATTATAATGTCACTGCAATAATTGTTTTGGTGCCTGTTTTGTTAGGTAGTTGTCTAATGTGGTTAACATGGATTTTGCTTGTATCTTGACATTATGCAGAATTTTCTATTGGTTTTAAGCTATGATGGTACCCTGTTATGCATCATCCTACTAATTCACCCACAGAACCAAAGCTAATTGTTACCTAAACTGACCAGCAGTCACGTTTCATCATCTTCACATCACATGATATGAACAGAAAAGATTAAAGGCTTGTCATTTACAGAAATGGTAACTACTCTTTTCAGTGCAGTATAACACTGGCCAGTATATATATATATACACTCAGACGGTCCTCTACTTACGAATGTTCAACTTACGAATTTTCAGACACATAAACACACATAAGTCCAAACTGTTCCTTGGGCTCCTGTTTCCTGTCCGCAACATCAATTTTTTTTTCTGTCCACCAATTCCACCTAGTACGACTTCTGGCCGGTACTCCTGCCGCTCAGCAGCGTAGCACGCGTACTCTCAGCATCCTAGTTCTTTGTACTTGCGTATGCCCTTAAAATGACGTTGAATAATGACTTACGAACATTTCAAGTTACGATGGCCATTCGGAACGTAATTCATAAGTGGAGGTATATATACACACATAGAGGTTGTTTTTCGACCACAGGTGCTGTTACTACTTTTTTCTAATCTGACTTAAGGGGGACGGGATTCCATTCTCATTGACTATCCGAGTACCATTCAGCTTTATCTTTACTAGTCTCTGGGATTTCTCCAAAACAGCATAGCAAATTCCTCCATCATCCTCAAAAGAATTCCTGCAGAGCAGCACAAGATATTTTTAATTAAATAGAATCTTTCATTTTCTCAAGTCTTTTGTCATACTATATAATATCTCATGGAACAAAACAATATGAACAATCCTTAAACATTCAGTTGAAATCAGACTGTAGTGAAAGAGTTCCAAGATGCAAGTGCAGAGCATGCACGTTTAGTGATTTGTAACCGGAAATGACAAAGTGCCAAAATGTAATTCAAGAATCAAGGTCAAAACTAAAGCCAAGTTCAGAATCCAGTCCAGAACAATATGCACACCAAGTCCAAATCACATTCAGCCAACAGGGTCAGACAGCAGGCTCAATACTGAATGAAGGAAACACTCGATCCAAACATTAAAGGAATTAAGATGAACAGCCATGGATACCTCATACCCTTCATTGTTGCATAAGCTAGTAAGAAAAATATTTACACCGTTTCCTTGATCTCCTATAATATAAGTCAAACAGTATGAGGGTATGTATCCTGATAGTGTTTTTTTGAATTTGCAGTTTCCCAGTCAGGTTTTTAACTGAATTATCTATCGTAGCAGGAAACACTGATTGAATTTTTTTTCGGTCTGCTGGAGGTTAGTAAGCTGTTGGGTGCCTATGACATCTCGCTATGAAAAGTACTGTATTTCTTATTTATCGGGGCAGTCTTTGGACAGCTAGCCTTATATATATATGCTGGGGTGATTTACGGCATGGTTTGCCAGACTATGTATATAAAAGTTCATAAACCAGAAAGAAATCATTGTAACTTTATCTACGAACGATCGATTGCGATAAATGACCAAAGTCTGATGAGGGGACCTGGGCTGTGGGTAAAGAGAAGCTCCCGTTTCTCCCCAAGGAGGAACAGAAGCATACTTATTGTCTGAGGACTGCAGTTGGATGAGCCAGATAAGCCTCTGTAACCACTCCGCACATCTTGTGAGCGATGCTGTGCTCATCCTACTGCCATGACAGTGACATCTTTGGGTAAGCCGCTATTGATGCAACTTAATTCGGGTATTTCACTCTTTATTACTTATAATCACTGATAAATATTTGACACACCCTGACTCTTGGGCATGAAGTAATATTGTAATTTTTCATTGTAATGGGAGGTAAAACAGTGCATTCCATACACATTTTACATGCATAAAATACGTCCATTCATAAATAATACACCCAGGCCTTTAGAGCAATATCACTTTCCTGAGCTCCCGCTATTTTCTTTTGGTTTATTAGCTGCCCAAAGAGCTGTTGTTTGGGAACACCACTGGGGTTATATTCTTGATTTTTATATATGCCTACTATTCATAATTGAAAGAATACGTGAGCCAAAGCAGATTCGCTCATTGTGACTGGCCAATTAAACACATTTTTTTACCATACATTGTAGCATACTGGTATTTTTTATCATGTTTATCATGATTTTTATGTTGCTTAAACAGGTATTAGGAAAATCCTTCAGGAGTCTGGTGAGCACACAGGTCCTACCTGTTTCCAATCGAATGCTTGACATTTAGTTGCCAATATGTTATAGAGGAAGGCGAAATTTCATTTTTCAGTTGTTCTGCAGTTCTGTCAGATGAATCAATTCCTTATGTATTTCACACTCTTGAAACATCCATTCCTCCAATGTAAGACATTCAGTTTGCTGTCAGGGTTGCCTTAATCGCACTGATGGCTATTTCAGGAACTTAAGGTTGGGTCCAACAGTCTATCACAAGCACCTAGTAAAAGATTAAAGGCAATTTATAGGATTACATGTCACAAGAGTTCTATGTCTTTAGCTTTTTCAAGGGACCCAGAACAGTTAGAGAAAACATTTGAAGAATGTGTCAGACTCTTTATTTTTTCGGTCTGTAATAGACTGATAATGCTGCGGTAAATGTAAATTAAAATAAGTTGCACAAGAAATGAATTGGATGCATGTGTGTGTGAATGGTGTGTGAATGTGTCCTGCAATGGGTTGGTGCCTCATCCTGGGTTGTTCGCCATGTAGCCTCTGGGATAGGATCCAAACCCCCTGCAACCCTGAATACGACAATCGGTTTCAGAAAATACAAAAGAAACAAATTAAGTTATTAATGTTCTATACAGACCGTCTCCGACTTACAACCTATGCAACTAGCAATGACTTGCACATACGTACATCTTAGTGTGCATTATGCACTGTATAATAGCTATTATTAGCTACTATTAATTCTCAGACATGCAGGTCCAGAAGAACACTGGGCCTCATTCATGACTATCATCCTAAGTTTTTTCTTAAATTTGTTCCTGAAAAAGCCCCTAAGAAGGTTCTAAGAAAACACTATGTCAGATTCACAATATGTTCTTAAACTGCAGAATTGTTCACAAATGTGTTCTTGTCCTCATAAATCGAAAGTGCACGTCAGTTGTTCTTAATTGGCATAATGAATTAGCATAACTAGCATAGCATTGACTACCGACCAGTATCACTTTTCTCTTGGAAGAAATCAGCTGTCTCTCTATCTCTCTCAGAATAACCTCCATGATCCTAACCAATCTGGCTTCAAAGCAGCACATTCTACAGAGACTGCCCTCTTGGCTGTCACTGAGAAGCTACATGCTGCCAGAGCAGCCAAACTGTCATCTGTCCTCATCCTCCTTAACCTTTCAGCAGCTCTCGAAACAGTCAACCACGATACTCTCTTGTCCATCCTTATGAGTCTTGGAATTCGTGGCTCAGCATGGCAATGGTTTGCTTCCTCTCTAGAAGTGATGTGGAAGGGATCCACATCTG
Source organism: Mormyrops boulengeri (assembly GCA_026781065.1). Lineage (NCBI taxonomy): Eukaryota > Metazoa > Chordata > Actinopteri > Osteoglossiformes > Mormyridae > Mormyrops > Mormyrops boulengeri. The sequence continues at coordinate 24,327,949 of JAODLD010000002.1, read as the reverse complement.
CTCCAGGCTGACTCTACACTGGTGTCCTTCATTGCTCAGTTCTTGGTCCTCTTCTGTTCTCCCTCTATACTTCTTGGTAAGGTCCTATCCTCGCGTGGGTTCTCATATCACTACTATGCAGATGACACTCAACTTATCCTCTCTTTCCTCCTTCAGACACTCAAGTCTCCACTCAACTCTCTGCATGTCTGATAAACATCTCATCATGGATGACAGCTCATCAGTTGCAACTCAGCCCCAGCAACACTGAACTGCTATTCATCCCAGGTGATCCATCTCCACACCAGGATCTTGTGATCTCCCTGGACAACTCTCTGATTTGTCCTTGGGACACTGCTTGTAACTTTGGGGTAACCATGGACAAACACCCGTCCTTTTCCTCTGACATTGCTAATCTTTCCTGCTCATGTCAATTTCTCCTGTTCAACATCAGAAGGGTTTGTCCATTTGTTTCCTAGCACTCCTAGCAGATCTGCCTCTGAACACCATTTGTCCTCTGCAACTGATCCAAATGGAGATGCTTAACTCATTTTCAACCTTATCAAGGTTATATTGTTCAGTTCTGTAGCGACAGTCTTTGCCCTCACCCAAGTTCGTTTGGCTTCGTTTGTCTTCAAAGGAGGACTAAAAACCTACCGCTTTCGGAAGTACTTGGATTAGCACTTCCAGTATTATACACCTATTTTTTAAAAATTGCACTTGCTGCTAACAGAGTTTTTTAGAGTGACAGTATTCTTAGCCAGGTTCTGTTGAACCAGTATCAGAATGTATTCACTGACAAGACTTCTAAGCACTTACGTAAGTTGTGTCCGCCAAATGCCGGAAATGTAACTGTAAATGTAAATGTAAATGCAACACAGGAAAAAGCCCTGCTAATCCCCATAAAAGGGCGGGAGACTGCATAGAAGTGCGCACACACAGAAAATACAAATAGAAATTAAACAGAAAAGTTGACAGAAGTCAATAATGCCCAAATGAAAATCTAAAGATGGTAAGTGTAAGATAAACTACAGTAGTTCTGATGTTGAGGTATTGTTGTAGGAAATGAACAGCAAACCAGCGTTCATATTTAATAGCGTCAATAGTGGAAATAAAAAAACTAGAGGTGGGACTCGATCAAAAAAAATATATCTAATTAATTAGAAGCTTTGTAATTAATTAATCGAAATTAATCACCTTTTAATCACATTTCAATGTTTGAAGAAATTTATGTTTGGTTGATGAATGAATCAATATACATAAGCTTAAACTTCAAAATCTTGTTTATTTTCCCATCAGTCTACTACACAGACCAATAGATGAGTACAGAAAACAAAGAGCAAACGGTTTTCAGAACATTGGAAATTTTGACCAAAAATGCCAAAGTACTGATTGACAACTGCTCCCATTTTTCAAACATCATGTATGAAAAACCAGAAAGGCCAAACAATCTCATTTCAGTCAAAAACTCCCTGAAGTATCGCTGGCCAAAAATAAACAGACCAACAGTTCAAGATAAAGTGCTATGTCTACCATCTAAAATGGTATAATTACTTACCTTAAATACTTACCTGATAAGCTGTTAAGTGGTTCGCGATCTGTGAAAAAAGGTAACATAAACACTGAAGTGCTAATATGGCTCTATCGCGCCAATGGGATATACAATGTTATATTAGCATCCCGCTAGTCGCTAGTTAATTTAACCGCTTGTACGTGCAAAGTACTTATTGTGTATTGTTTGAGTTGTAATATATATATTATGTGTTAAGTTTCACAGTGCCTCTTTTAGTAAACATCTCAAACTGCAAGATTTGCTTCCCGGATGTTTATTGGAGGAACCTGTTAGCTACCTGTCAAGCTAAAGACTGCGCACTCACATTAGCAAGGACAGAATAGTGTGACTAAAATGCGTTATTTTTTTAATTTGTTATTTTTTCTGCATTTAATTAATTGATATTAACACGTTAAAGTCCCAGCCCTAAAAAAAAACACAAAATAAATATGCCTAGGATGCTATTACTCATTTAAATAATGTTATCATTATTAAAAATATTTATTCTTTTAAAATAATTATGAAAAAACTGATTAATACTATTTATAATTATTATGTAAAATACTAATGATAAAACATTACTGTAATTTAAATTCTACAATATTATACAACTGTTGAAATTGAAGAAAACATAATAAGCATTTATTTGGTACAAACTTGTCAACACGGAAATGTGCATAAGTCTGCTCTTGATTGTGTGTAGCTTCTGTTCTTGCCTGAGAACAAGCTCCAAATAAGAAAAAGCAGAAGAATTAAGAATTTTCATGAAAACTGCGTAAATGGGTTTTAATAAGAAATTTCTTCTTAAGAACAGTTGATGAATGAGGCCCACTGAGCTACAGAACAAGATCAATGCTTTCTTTTATTCATGGTTTTCTGAAATGTTGCAGAACAGGCAGGTACTTCTTAATGCTGAACAGTTTGCAGATAGACAGGCTTTCTGTCTGCAGTTCAATTACTAAGGCATGAATCTTAGTAGGAGATTAAGATTAACGTTTCTTCGTTCAGAATAAATCAATCATCCTACCTTCCATGTTTATTTTCCTCATAGGCCCTGTCCTCCCTCTTCCAGGAATACAGGAAGTCATTCACTGCAGTGGAGGAGGTTGAAAAAATTGTAACCATGGTGATATTTTAAATAGTGTCGGCACAGCTCACTGCTGTAGACAGTGGACATTTGAGTGGCAGCTTTAAGGTAGGGGGATGACAGCCCAGGAGAATGATAACTACTTCTCCTAGTGCTCAAAAAACATGTAATATAACAAGTCTGTTTCTCGGTTTCAGGTGTTTTGACCATAATGTTGGTCTTAATACTTTATGCGTACACGGTCTATTTTTCATATTCTTTTTTTCCCCCTCAGTATGACTATGGGAGTTGGATGTTGAACAATCTCTTCTGTCTCCAACAACCTCCACTCATGAACTTCACAGTGCACAGCATAACCATCTCCTGGGTGCTAGCAAGAAGTCCATAGATTTTCTACATTTTTTTCCCCCATCTGTAATCCAGTAATTTATCCTGGGTCATGGGGGCCAGGAGCACAGGGCTAAAGTGTATGTCCTAGGTGCTCATAGGTCTAAAAATATTTTCTAATAATATTTTCATTCTCATACCCCCAGCTCATCAATTTTTTTGGGGAAGCTCTTCCTTCTAGGCAAATGTTATGGCGGGACCCCCCCCTGGTAATTTAACAATCTGGCAATCGTAAACATGGCCACCCTTTGTTTTGGAATTGTGGGGGATTTAATCGGGGGGGTTGACCTGTATTTAATTTTTTTCTCTCCTAAAGATCAAGTCCTAGAATCGCCCCTGGTATACCCTGGATGGGATGCCAGTCCATCACAGGGCACACACAAAACTGCATGCAGCAACAAGCACGCAAACCCCCAACCCTGGAGGCAAAAGTGCTGCCTACCCACTGAGTCATCCAGATGTTTTTTTCTCAGTACCAAACTTAAAATATTAATAGATGCAGAGGACTGACAAACTGAGGCTTTGTAACTCAGAACTGTATCAGAGAAACTGTAATGGATGAAGTCATCATATGTAAATAGTAAATATATAAACCAGTCCCCCCTCCCCCACACACACACACGCACACACACACACACACACACACAAATAGTTTCCACCTCAGCCTGTCAATTTCAGGTTGCCCTGGGGGTTTACCCTGAGGAGATATTCAGTGAGGCTGCCCCCTGCAGGCCGGTCACAGATCTGCAAGTGGAGCTGAGTCTGAATCCATAAAAGCCAAGAATACCATATCAGTACTGCCTTATGGTTACCTATCCCCCGAGGAGGTTAAGGTGTGTCCGTCCCAGAAAGTCACCATAAATTCAAAGGGTTTTCATCTGCTGCGACATTTCCATTGCACAAAATTAGAACCATCATATTATTAGACAGAAGATAAACTGTGTTTGTCAGAATGTATAATATTCTGCCTATTTTGGCTTTAAATTACGAGGTAAGCTGTGAAATAACCAACACAAAGACAGAGAAGCTGAGCAAAGTTAACTTTGGGAAGTAAAAGGGAAGATTCTTACTTATATGAGTGTTACAAGTTATCCTGTTTAAACAAAGTTGCTGCAACCTATTTGTTATATGTACTGCCTGATGCAGAAGAAACTAGTAAATTAATGGCAAGATAGTGACACAACCTTGTCATTTATGAGCAAGCTAATCAAACATCCATCAATCCATTCATCCATCCATTTTCTATACCTCCTTGTCCTGTGCAGGGTCACAGGGGTCTGGAGCCTAACATATATATGTATATTATAAAGTTCATTATAAAAGTTGATTTGATTGATTGACCAAAAATTAAGATATTGCACTGATAAACTATAAAAGGGCAATAACACAGGAATGATGAAAAAAAAACAGCTGAAATAGTACGGTAGTCTGCCTAGGTCTGGTGAACAGTATCGTAGAAAGGAAAAGAGAGTAAGGTCAACGAAAGGACAAGATTAAATTTTAGATAACATCCTTGATCCAAAGGCAGAAATTAAAAGATCAAGATCTGATTAGCTGGAGAAATAAGGAAGTAAGGCGAACCATGCTTAGAGAAGGTAAAAGGTTAAGAGGTGGTCAGAAGTGCATGTACTGTATGATGACGTTGGGAAACACAAATAAAGGCCAATATATCAGCCGAAGTAAACAATCTTGTTGCTAAAGGGAACTAATTTCTGGCATAAAGCTGAAATCATTTTTTTCTTTCATTGACCAATCAAAGTGAAATGTATGGAAGTGTCATGTGTAACTGAAAAGTATATAACTTGTAAGCATTCATAATGGAATTGAGCCACTCTGAGGGAAATCCTGGGTGTGACTTCCTTTGCATGCAAAGTGAATAATGGGTGTGAGTGTGATACCTTCTGATTGGAGGCATGCTAATATAACGCCCATATTCAAAAAAGGGGATAGAAGTAATCCAGCAAACTATAGG
>JAODLD010000002.1:24296552-24308783 GCA_026781065.1 Mormyrops boulengeri | reverse complement strand
ACAGCAGTGATTTATTACATAGTAAATATATACTGGGAGATGTAATTTATTGAGATTGTCAACACACACACACACACACCCACAGACATATGTGTATATATATATATATATATATATATATATATATATATAACTGCATAATAAATCACAGCTTCCTGGACTGAAATATATATCACTAATATGCTATTGGAATTAATGAAATTACTAACATGTTTCTGCAATTAATGAGAAGAATCAAATAAGAATGTGAGGTTATTTGGCATCTAGAAATTTCATGTACTGTGTGATGGTGTGAGAGTGTGTGACCTGTGAAGGACTGGAATCACACCCAGTTTGTTCCCCTGCCTTGTGCCCTGTGCTGCCTTGGATGGACTCCAGGCTCCCTGCAACCCAGCACTAGATAAGCACTTGGAAGATGGATGTGTGCCTTTTAGTTATGATGCCTTACTTACAAAAGATTAATTCTCCTAAAGCTCTCTTCTGTTAAAATTAAAAGCCTAAAAGCATAGCCATAGAATGTAATGCTTTTGCATATTTAATCGAGACAAAACGTAGGAAATGATGTTGTCAGCTTCTTGCTGCTTTCTACCAAACTGTCTGAGTAACAGGGACCGGTTTGTGAAATGAGTAAGAGCATGGGACAAAAATAATATATCAGACGACCGTTTATCCAGAATGTTGTTGTCACTCACATCATAAATTCAATAAAAAAATTTAAAGAATTTCTGATGTCCATGAGCAGGGGTGGACTTACCATTAGGCAGGGGTAGGCAGCTGCCCGGGGCCCCCAAAAACTAGGGGCCCCATGAAGACAGAATTTCCAGAAGTTACATTTAAGGCTATCATTATATGTTTCCTTAAATGATAGCATTTTAGCGGAAGTATTTAGGACAAAATATCCCCTGTCCCAGCTGTAATGGACTATTCCTAGTTTATGACTTTGTGCTACCCAGCTTTCTTTTAATACTGGAATCAACCAGTTGTTCACTGCCAAGCGAACTGGTAAAAAGTAACGATAATAAAACTGCACAAAGATACAATACAATCATTACATCTCTCTTGTCTCTATAGAGAGGGAGACAACTTGTGAACGTCGAGAGAACACAACTTAATGAATTAATGCAAAAATTCAAGACTAACCTTAGCAAAAGCGGGAAAGGATACATTTCTTAAATCTGGCCGACGGATGGCATGATACCCCCTGCACCCCCATCAGCAAATTTTACTGGCAGCATTCCCGCCCCCACCCTGATTGGTAAGTTTTACCGCTGGCGCTCCGCACTTTGATTAGAATATTATTAGTATTCCGTTGTTTATATCTCTTTCCTGTTTCTCCTACAATGACCCCTACCCATTTCAGCCTTGGGTCCCCAGAGAAGTTAGTTTGTCCCTGTCCTTGAGACGAGGTCAAGTAACTCAGATGTGTTTGTACAGTCTAAAATAAAAGACCCTTTCAAAGATATTGTGACAGCCTTGAATGAGTTATACCTCTGAAAAACCAATCCAGGATCAATATGGTCCAGGAAACATTTTTTCACAAGGTCTCACCTGCTTTATGGATCAAAAGTAGAACAAAAAACAGGGCCTTGAATGTATAAACGCTCAACTCCCTCGTATTGGATGTACTAGGCTTTTTGTACAACTGCAACAACAAAACAAAATAAAGCATGCAGTGGGATTCAAAATGTATAGTAGCTTTTATTCAGTTCTATAATATTGTATTCATTTCTGCCTCTTTTTGCAGAATCCCTTATTGTATTCAGGTCAGATATCTTGTTTTTGAGATGTGACAAAAATATCTTTCACTGGACTTGAATAGTGATCAGTCTCTCTTTTAGAAATATTAGATAAATATTCATATACATACCAAATCAGTGGTTTAAGATGTCAAAGGAGCATTACATTTTTTCCAGATGGGAGAACATATTACATTTTATAAAACTACCCTGAAAAAAAAACGAGAATTGTAAGTGTTTTACCATAAATAACATAAATGATGTTATGAAGTGGTGACATGTTGAATTTTTGAGAACTACTTTGCTTTAATCCAGGGGGTGTCTTTAGGGTTGTTTTGGGTGGGGGGTGCTTCAGATCCTCCAAAAAATGTACACTAATTGGTTTAAATAGTGTGTTCTCACTCATTTTCATTAAATTCTGACCCGCCTAGTCCAGGCTTAGCCTCCTTTTCATAAATCTCTAGTCTTGATCCTGCTCTAATCCAATCTATTAAATATTCAGTTACATTTTCATAAAAGGGTGGTCAGACTTAAGTCATTAACACAGGTAAAGCCTTTAAAGAGGATACTGGAATAGCTGCAGCATCTGCCTAGAAAACAATGGATTATTTTTTAAAAATAAATATATTTGAACTAAAATATTATTATAGATTTTTCATGTCTACAATAATCCTCATATAAAATGAGTTAGCAATTAGAAAGATTTAATATATTTGAACTTGCAGCAAACATGTTTTAGTGTACCAAAAATTAGTATACTTATTTATATATAGTGGAAATATACGTTATAAAACACAGATTTACAACAATGTAAAGTTTTCTTTTTCAAAGCAGAAACGGCTCTCAACTGAGGCTTGAAAGTGTTTTATAGTCGCTTATTGTTGGTGCCCACTAGGAACAACCCACAGCAAAGAAAATTATTACATTTGTGTTTAGCTTCCCAGCTTGGTTCCATATCCATGGAAACGACAATAAGACTAATTTTTATCATAGCTCTCTTGTTGTTCCCATGGAAACATAAATCTAGCTGCATGTAAAGCTCAAGGTTTAGAATTAAAGTAAAATATTTGCTTTGCATGCAGTGATGTTCAGTAATAAAATTCTACTTATTTATATACAGTATAAGTTGTTAATTATATATTTATACATTCAAATCATATCGAATGACTCATTTTTCGGTTAAGTTATCACTGCACTATGGAAGTTTTTCGCTCTTGGGATCCAATATAGTCTTCTAATGTAATATCGTACATAAAATCATCGGGTCGTGCTTTGGGGTGGTCTCTGACCTAACTAGATCCTTTGTGAAACACACATGTTATTGGACATAAAATGTATTGTAGGACATAAACTTTGCTGTATTCGTAATCTCTTAGACTGGGGCAGATGTACCATAAGGCAAGTATAGGCAGCAACTTGGGGCCCCCAACACACTAGGGCCCCCATGAAGATAGAATTTCCAGAAGTTAAATAAGGTAATATGATGATTGATATTACAACAATGTGTGGGTTATTAGCATCTTTAGCCAGTGCAATACCCTTCTTCTCCGATCGGTGAATTTTACCAGCAGCACTCTGCCGGCACACTACACGCTTTGATTAACAGATTATTGATGTTCCATCATTTTAAATTGCCCCTCTTTTCTCTTTCGGCTCCAAAAATAGTTTGTGGACCACTTAGGGGGCCCCCTACCCATGTCAGCCTAGGGCCCCCAGAGAAGTTAACCAGCCTCTGCTCTTAGGATGGGCTCTGCTGTTGCATGCATTCTAAATTTATATTTTAATAACCTAACATATGCTTAATAATTTTTGTAAATATTTCAGGGAACGCTGTTGCAAAGCAACAAACAGCAGACATCCCTATCAGTTCATATTTATCATGACAACACATTACCATGATGATGTTGTGTGTGAGATTATTGTATGCAATGTCATGAATCTCATCTTGTATTGTTTTTTGTTGTGCTTTCTGATTTTCTGTGGAGCGAACAGTTTGTTAACATCTCTAAGGAACAACTTTTTTTTTTTTTAGTTAATACCATTATTGTAAATCACCAGCATGATGACATTTTGAGAAAGCAGATATATATATATATATATATATATATATATATACATCAGTTTCTTTAATGTGCCCCAGACCTAAATCCAAAACTAAATCAACTCACCAAACTATTATTGTCTGTATATATAGTTGTTTAGCTAACACATCCAAATTGACTTAAAGCACAATTTATTTAGAAAATCTAATTTTTCTGGAAAAATGTAAGTAAACTACTTTGCTTGAGAGTATGATAGGAGGGCCACTTTAGTGACATAAGCCAGCAATGTCCAAGTTAACCTCTTCAGCACTATAGTTAAACATCTACCATGCACTAACAGGGGGCGATCAGCACAATTCAGTCAACTGGTAGTGTAACTGTGTTTTTCTCAATGCAAGCCCCAGGTAGTGCTAATCGGATGCAGCTGGAGGCCGCCAATTTCCCAAACAGGGAGCGGAATTGTTTACCTCGGCGCAGCTTAAGGCCCACACTGGGGAGAAGGTCAGGGGAGCGAAATGTAACGAGTAAGCAAGCTGCCTGAAAAGTAAAAAGCCTGGAGGAGGAGTGGCCTGAGGGGACTGATGTCTCCCGAACAACCCACGCGCATCGCAGAAGCGGTGCTTCCCCTGAATTTGTGACCACTAATCCTTTATTGCTTCAACTGTTTTATATTTCCACATTTTCCATCAAGGAATCTTGCTCCTCTGGGTGTATTTGCCTGAATCTCCTGTGTTTCCTTTCCTGCCAGACTTTTTGTATCATGCGTTTATCTTTATTTATTACCTAGGAGTCTTATAAAATATATCTGAAACTTCACCAAAAACAGTAGTGACATATGATGGTCTTTACTTCCCTTAGCTTTGTTTTCATTTTGCCCTATTTTTTCCAAATGTTTAAATTAGGGCATGAATTACATAAAAAAAATATTGGAAGTTTTCTATGATTAATCACAACGTGCGACATCATCGGCAGTGGTGGTCTAAGGTTTCGGGAAGTGTGCTTGTGGTTCAAGGGTTGTTGTTTCAAATCCCTGACCTGTACGGTATCTCTGAGGTACCCTGAGCAAGATATCACCCCCGTGGTGTTGAATTAGCTGCCGGCTGCTATGTCACAAATGGATTAAATCTGGAGGCCACATTTTGTTGTTGTGTGTCAACAATGACAATTTTTCTCTTCAACTTATAATCATAAATATGTATACATTGAATCCCCAAATTTATGTAGAATTATCACAAAGGTGAGTATAATGGGTCATTCTCTCAAACTCATTACCATAACATATCAGTTTTCTCTCATTTTTAAATGAATTTACAGACAGACTCAAATTATAAAACAACATTTGCTAAACTGTCAATTTTGCCTCTGGGTCAGTCAGTCTGTTTTCTTATATTACCATTTATTTCTGTAGTAAACAAAAGTATTTCATCAGATCAGGCCAAGACTTATGGAGATGAGAACAAATGACAAAAAACATCATTAAATACATTACTGGTCAAAAGCTTTTGCACACCACAGGTTTTTACCACTTTTCCATTTATTTCATAAACTGTGGATTTTTTATTCTCGTTAAGCATTGGAAAGTTGAAAATGTAAGTAAAATATAACAAGTTTCCTATCTAACATTCAAACAGAATGTAACAGTGCATGTCTGACATCCTGGTAACTGGTTGTGTGGCGATGGCATAGTCACATTCTAGGCTGTCCTTTAACTTTAAATGCACTAGTTAACTGTTTCATCCCATGAAACAGAGCAGTGTTTAATGTCCCTTGCAGAAAGAATGCCTTGAATTCTCTCTGCTGTTATAAGTGCTAGAGGTGGTTACTTTGATGAATCAAAGATATGACATTTTTTGCTAATAAAGGTACTCAAATGGTGAACATAATGAAAATTAATTATAGCAATAAATATTGAATATATTATTAATATATGTTAAGTGAGTAACCAGAAAATGTAGAAAATCTGTGTGTGTGGAAAAACTTTTGACTGGTAGTATATGCTTCTTATCAAACAAATTGATTGCTTGTTGCGAGTTACATGCAATTTCTGTAGTTTTATGTAGTTTTCTTATTTGGGGAAAATGTTTTTAAAAAACATCAAATAAGAGCAACAAGTGACATAAATTTACTACAGTATACCTAAAAAGTTAAGCTGATGTCAATTTCATTATACAAAAGACAAACACTGTGTTTCATTGTCACTTTTTTTGTTAATTTTCAATTTTGGGAGGATGACTCATATTTCAGTGTTTGTTTAATGGTTTTGTGATGTACAGATTATTCATTTCCAATAAAAATAGTACTTGCAAGCAAGTACACATTGAATTTCAATGCTTTCAGAAAGGCTAGATGAACACTTGGCATTAAGAAAAGAGAGCATTGAATAGTAACTAGGGATGTTACACAATTCATTTTTTTATTGCACACCTTGGTTATTAGTGGCTTGTACCACATGTACATACTCTATCATTCTATGTACTCAACAGGTGTATGGAAATGCTATTTACAGCAATGCCAGCTTTGTGACTGATCTAAAACCTAAAGCCTATTTGGCAAATGGTTCTTCTGTCTTTAGCAACAAATGATACCTGTTGATTGAGCCTTGGAGTTAAGGGCAGCTGCCTAAACCTTGCTGTTGCCAACTGAGAGAAAAAGCTTTGGAACACTTCTGAAATGGACCCAAGCGAGGCTCTGCACCACTCTACAAAACAGTGAAACAGGCTACATCACCTGGAAGTAGTCAAAGAAAGGGGCAGAAGAAGAGAAATTGATTGGGAATTTCAGAGCAAACAGCTAAGCCTGGTAGGTTCATATATGAAGAATACTCATGTGGAAAGCAAGGTTTGGACCCTAAGGAACTTAAAAAAAAGCTTTAAGATAGAACGAGAAACCATTCTATTTGTCTTTGTAAAGAAAGCCAAAAGGGAACTGTAGCTTTAAGAGGTTTCAGCCCTGGGGGCTCACCACAAGGTTACTTGAAGGGATTCTTGGCAGCGATGGATTTCTCTACCTGCTGGCCGAACCCCAAACCCAGAAGAGGTGGGAGGTTAAACCTTAAGGGGGTGGGAGCAGGTCTGCTTACACAGGCCTCAAAGCAGTAGTGAGTGTGAATATTCTTGGAAAGAATTCATGCTTATTCCCGAGGAACTTTACCCTGCTGGTCCAGTAAATCAGATCACTTGACCGGTCTCATTATTCCTGAATGATGGTCTTAGATTACCAGTTGAGGGAAAAGATATGAAACTATCTTGAAAGCATGTCAGCCTTTGTGTATTCTAAATGAGCCAGTAAGTGATGTTAAATTTATTTATGGGTAAAAAGGTCAAATAAGGGTTCATGCAGTTTGGAAATATTTGGCAAGTCAAGGCATTGTTAATGTTGCCCTTTCCAACCAGTGCTTCCACTCCTCTAAGGAAAAACAATTTTTATTTTCTACACTGTAATCTTGTTTTGCTATTTTGAGGTGCTGAGAAAATGAGATGTACAGACTTTGCCTACACACAGGAGCATGGGATTTGAATGGTACAAGATGCAAACGTTAGTGAGCCAGTTCTGAAGATAGGGAAATTCCTTTTTGGTTCTTGCACTGGGGAGCCTTTTAAATCTTCTAGTGATGAGAGCAGCAGCATAAATGACACTTGAAATAAACTGGTAATTAAAATTAGCAAACATCTAAGCGCTAAAACTCCTTGCAGGCTGTGGCGGCTGTCAATACCGCTTAAAACTTTCTTGTGGTACTCAACAAAGCCGAGGAAAGTTGGGCAGATATGAAACATATTTTAATATAAAAAAATGACCCAAAAGTAGATGTAGTGTATGAGTTTTCTGCTTATTTGGAATTCCCAGTATATATATTGCAGTAAAATCTATGATGTTCTAGACTGGAGATACTGGACTACTCATGGAGATCGCTTCTTTATACTTTAGTTGACTTCTCTAGTTTTACAGATTCATTTACATTCTGGTCTGCTAAAGTCTGGTCATTATACTGGGTGACATGTTTTTTAAGGAGTGTTATTCATTGTAGAGCTTGGAGTGGTTGCAATTCACTAGCTTATAAATTTTACTTTATGTTGTGCTAATGAGACAGTGTTCGTAATAAGGGCATTTATTGTTCATGGTAGAGTATTAGGAATATGTGAAAAATTTGGACAGTGGCAGAAGTAAACTACTAATGGCAATTTCACTGCAGATGCATCAAGATGATATGATAAGGTTATTCATGAGTATAAAAACATATCAAGCATTAAAGCAGGACTTCAATCATGACTTTTATGAGAATGATAACGAGACAATATTTTGACACAATTTGAAAATGACAGAACTCCTTCTTCACCGCATATTTTTTATGTATACTGCACAGCTTTACAATTCATAGTGCCGTTTCCATGGTGTGTAGGTCAGGTCCCTGTGATCCAGTATTTCATGCCTGCGTGCATTTCCTGAAATTAAGCTGTGAATACCCATTTCAGCCAAGTTTAAAAGGGCTATAACATATAACTGTACTTCATGCAGGGCATTGAATATATCTGAATAACCTGCTCTGCCTTGTCTTGAGAGAGCACTACATGAAAATTAGTAGTTACAGTTATTTAATTCAAAAGTAATTCAATTACTTTACCAATTACTGCATATAAAAGTAATTGGTTACTAATGTTTGCCGTTTGCAAAGACAGAGCACACAAACGTCGCAGGGACCTTGCCTTAAGATCAGAATGTCGTTAAATGATCACATTCCATTCAGGCCTATTAACAATATTTAAATTATTGCACAAAAATAATGTGTTTCAGCTAGTGAATTTTTTCAGTAATTTTGTTTTAATCATTTCAGCATAACGTTTTGGCCTCCTGATATGATTTGATGTGATTTCTGTCATGTTGTCAATATTTAAAATAATTAACATATAACTTTTAATTGGTTAAATTGTTTCTGTGGTATACAGTATGGTTTTAGACAGTATGACTACATGCATGGTAAACAGAACAAATATACAATATTGCATGTGAATATATGTAGTATAAAGCTTTTGTAGGATATGGAGCTTAATCAGGAAAAATAACAGTGGGCTAAACGTTGCATATTGATTTCATTAATTTTGTGTCGCTGTTGAAATAAGTGGCATAAACATTGGGGGAATGTTGAATCAATATTCCGTAGCGATGTCTCTGTGACATTGTGCCAGTGACCAAATGACCTCACAGGGATGCTTTGTTGATGGATCTTAAAGCATCGCGGAGACATCGTGCCTATGCATGTGTGCTGTCTGGGTAGTTATATTATTTTAGTGTTGCTACTGTGACACAGGGCGAGACAATACAACTGTCAAATTTTATGTATCGCTGTACCTAATATCACCCATTCATTGCGGCATTGACATTAGATCAGAAACAGGAAATTGTAGGAATGTGTTATTTAATTTGAAAAGGTAATTAGTTATATTACTTGTTACCACCAAAAGTAGTGGAATTACAGTAATGCATTACTACCAACACTGCATTCAATGCATGTAGTCTGCATACCAGAAAGAAATATTTGTGTTTTTTCATGATGTCATTCAGCTGTGTAGGCCCCCTTGAACGTGTCTTTTTTCATCATAAGGATTGTTTACAGTGATGGGGGGGGCGGTCATGAAAGGTCATGGAAAGTGGGTGATATGTAGCCATGAAATCGGGAGACAATTTGAGGATACAGTTCAACAAGCACTGAAAAGGCCATATATGTGTCTTACTCACTTTTGTATGTGTCAGTTTAATTGTCACTGAAGTCACAGTGTCTGGTACCGGATTGACAAGCCCTACTAAACAAGTGTTGTGAGTATTGGACTTTTGGAGGAACATGGGATATATCTCAGTTTCAGAGAGCTTATGGATTAGGTGTATGCTCGATGGGCAGCAGCCTGCAATAGATAATACTTTGATTAATGTGATATTTGGAAGAAATGTATTGCAGCTGATTTATCTTCCTGTCCTGCTAATATGTCAAGGACTGTGGCATGAAAGTGGAGGTATATGATTGAGAGCAGGTGTACCTGGTTGGAAATGGGTTGAATACATTTTTTTTCCCAGCAGTGGGAATCTTTTTGGCAGGAACACAAGTGTATAGTAGTCAGGCCGTTGCTAACCTGCTATTCAAAATTGTCTGGGATGAAGTTAGCCTGTGTATTGCATGTTTACTAGGAAGATGGTATCCCGTAGAGGAAGAGTGAACACTTCTAAGCAGTGCAGCAGGCACCAGGGTCCATAAGGCGGTGAAGCAGAGTGCAGGAGGAGGCACGGAAGACATGTGGGACTTGATCAGAATTGACTGGGAGTGGTCTGAGGGAGGTGCAAGATTGGCGGACTGTGACATTATCCAGATAAATCAAAGGTGTCTCAAAATTTTAAGCTGGAGAACAGGAATCATCAATTTTTGAATGGTGACAGGGTATTACAGAGCCCAAAAGGCATTCTATCAATGTCACACAATGCCAGTGGTGTAGTAAAACCTGTCTGGGCTTGAATCGCATGGCCAACCACCTGCCGGTAAACATGAGCAAAATATAAGGTGGGGAAAGTACCTGGCCTGGGAGACCGTGGTCAGAAAGTCTTCTGAGGAAATAGAATGGAACGGTTATACAGACGCTCCCTGGGTTACAATGGTCCGTTTTACGATATTTTGACTTTATGATGGGTATTCCAATTCCATTCTGTTTTTCATTTTCAGTACATTACTCAATAAATTAAATGATATATTCAACACTTTATTATAAAATAGGCTTTGTGTTAATGATTTTGCCGAACTATAGGCTAATGTACGTGTTCTAAACATGTTTTTAAGGTAGGCTAGGCTAGGCTATAATGTTTGTTAGGTTAGGTGTACTGTATTAAAATTCATTTTCGCCTTATTATATTTTCACCATATGATAGGTTTATCGGAACGTAACCCCATCGTACCTTTTGTACCTCATTGTGTTCATCAGACGAAAGAAACACTGCAATTCTGAAATGTTCCTGTGTACATCTTTGCACAGTTATTTTTTTCAATTATTGGCAAAATATTTTATGTTGTACAATGGACATGTGTTGCTTAATGCTGAAATTAAATAACGAATGAGTAACTGATTAACTTTTTGCAAAAAATAAAATAACTAATTTCTTCCTCAAGGTGGCAGTACCAGGACATGTATTAATCATTAAACTCAACACAACACTGAAAATGTAAGATTTGTCTTAAAGTATACTGTTACATGTATAGTGCACTGCTCTGTATTGAAAGCCGTTGATATAGTTCCTATTCATAAGTGTGGTCCCTTGTGTCGTGTGCTGATGTCGCAACACTGCTTCTACAATATTATACTGGTCACACTTGAAGCACTACACCAACTGTACATTAAAGGTTTTTTTGGTATTCTAACATTTCCAGAAAGGTTATGGCAAAATTGTCTTTTTGAATGATCATGTGGGCACTCTCAGTGTATTTCTGTTTTTTTTTCCACCAGACATTTGCTGCCATTATAATGGACACAGTGTAAGATTATTGCTCAGTATTTCACCTTGGATTATGACGATTTAGTTTGTGACACCAGTACACATTGCAATACATCAACACATATGGATGTGAACAAGATATCAACAACTGATACACAAAAAATATCAAATGATTTTTTTCTCTTTTTAGTGTGTAATGATCACGAGGCCAGTTCTTACTATCCTCTGCTTTAGTACAAAACAATAGTATAAATTACACAAAAGAGTAGATTGTCCACTGGATGGCAGTGTTGTCTTATGTTCTCGGGATTCACCTCCACCACTGTGACTTTCAATGTGAGGTGGTGAAAATGTAATAAACTGCACTTTGCGGGAGTGGGAAGGAAACAGCATTGTGTTTGTAGGGTCCACTGAGCACTGCATGTTGCATTAGTGGAACTAAGCTCGTCTTCCTCTGAAAAAAAAAAAAAACTGTAAATCAAATTCATTTTCTTGACGATAAAAATCTGCATGATCCTCTTGAGTGCTATATTTTGGGGTAGAAATCAAAAAGAAAATGTTCCTGTTGTACTCAGCAGGTCTTCAATTAATAAAAAAAAATGCTTTAAAAACAAGCATTAACATATCTAAAAAGGAACATGCACAGACACACACTGAGGCACTCTTTATGTATATAACCATTTATTAATGGTTTGTTAATAACCATTTATTTTTTCTTAAACTTTACTGCCATGAGTGCTAGTGCTTGAAGTGGGCCTGTAGTCACTGGCACGCAGTACCAGCACCTCTTTGTTTTCTTCTTCAGAGTCCTGGTACCTCTCAGTATCTGCTGGTACTGAATAACAGAGAATTAGCACCTGGTACTGAATAACAAGGGGAGTACCAGCACCTGGTACTGAATAACAGAGAATTAGAACATAAGAAATTTACAAACGAGAGGAGGCCATTCGGCCTATCAAGCTCGTTTGGGGAGAACTTAACTAATAGCT
>JAODLD010000002.1:24284781-24296452 GCA_026781065.1 Mormyrops boulengeri | reverse complement strand
TTTTTTGAATATGGGCGTGATATTAGCATGCTTCCAATCCGAAGGTACCACACCAGCAGATAACGATTTCTGGAATAATAATTAGCACCGGGTACTGAATAACAAGGGGAGTACCAGCACCTCGTGCTGAATAACAAGGGGACTACCAGCACCTGGTACTGAATAACAAGGGGAGTACGAGCAACTGGTACTGAATAACAAGGGGAGTACTGGCACTGGGACCTGAATCACAAAGCGAGTACTGGCACCTGGTACTGAATAACAAGGGGAGTACCAGCACCTGGTACTGAATAACAAGGGGAGTACCAGCACCACGTGCTGAATAACAAGGGGACTACCAGCACCTGGTACTGAATAACAAGGGGAGTACCAGCAACTGGTACTGAATAACAAGGGGAGTACCAGCAACTGGTACTGAATAACAAGGGGAGTACTGGCACTGGGACCTGAATCACAAAGGGAGTACTGACACCTGGTATTGAATAACATGGGGAGTACCAGCACTGGGTACTGAATAACAAAGGGAGTACTGTACTGGCACCTGGTACTGAATAAAAAAGGGAGTACTGTACTGACACCTGGTACTGAATAACAAAGGGAGTACTGGCACCAGGTACTGAATAACAAAGGGAGACCTGTACTGGCACCTGGTACTGAATAACAAAGGGAGTACTGGCACCTGGTATTGAATAACATGGAGAGTACCAGCACTGGGTACTGAATAACAAAGGGAGTACAGTACTGGCACCTGGCGCTGAATAACAAAGGGAGTACTGTACTGGAACCTGGTACTGAATAAGAAAGGGAGTACTGGCTCCAGGTACTGAATAACAATGGGAGTACTGGCACCTGGTACTGAATAACAAAGGGAGTACTGGCACCTGGTACTGAATAACAAAGGGAGTACTGGCACCTGGTATGGAATAACATGGTGAGTACCAGCACTGGGCACTGAATAACAAAGGGAGTACTGGCACCTGGTACTGAATAACAAAGGGAGTACTGGCACCTGGTACTGAATAACAAAGGGAGTACTGGCACCTGGTATGGAATAACAAAGGGAGTACTAGCACCTCCACTCCAAGCACTGATTTGTACTATTACTGGTAATGTATGTTTCATTTCATTATTTCATTGTCCATAATCACCATTAGTTTTTCTTTTATTTTTTTACTTGTTTATTGTTCATTAGTGATCATATTCTTCATTATTTGTATATTTTACAATACATTTCAATTTCCTATAGGGATTTTCATTATCAATACTATTTCATTATAAATATGCTGAATTCCATTTGTATAATTATGGTATTAATGTTACAAAGGCAGTCCTAAATGGGAAACAATCATGCAGAGATGATGACTTACTGCCACTTATATTCGCGTAATTTCCTGGGGCTGTAACTTGGACATAGTTGCTGGGAATGAAATGTTGACTGTAATTGGTTTTAGTGATTCTAGCCATCTAATGAAGGAGCTCCTATAACATTTAATGAAGCAATTTATTTTCAGCAGCAAGATGCTGCAATGCACTGGAAAATAAATTGGCATCATATAACTGAGGTCTGTCATGTATCACCTGACTGAATCACCTTCATGGATTCTCACAAGCCCTCTGTGGGTTTTATGTTGAAACCTCTGCTCCATGAAGACCCAAAGAACACTGTTTTCCACCCCATTGAAGGAGTTATACTCACTGGGTTGTTACCTAACCTTTGGAAATTTCATATTCTGTTATTTGTTGGTATTCTCAAATGTCACTAGATAAAAGTGATATCACTCACCAGCTCTATGAGCTTGCAAAGACAGGGCAGGAATGCTGTCCTTGAAGGAATGGGCAGTAACTGGCGTCATCTTTTGTTCTCTACAACATAAAGCCCCCTAGCTGAGTACTGGAGGCAGACATAGCTTGGTCTTCACCAGATTGAAATGAAACGTAAATTGATGTGCAACATCAGAGAGAAATCGATCGCAACCAGCAGCGGTGTCCATCTATAGGTCCCATCTAACAGCAACACTAGGTGGGAGAACCTCACAGCTGAATTAGCAATGACAGGCTTACCAAAGTGCATCTGTGTAACTGTTCATCACACTGAAAGAGCGATAGCAGAAAGCTATGAAATATTCCAGCTTGTGATAATTAAACACCAAACCTCAGTAATTTCTCAGACTGCTAATGCTTCACGAAGTCTACAGGGGCATCACGCACTTGCTCCGAGTCACATTGTATGGCAGAAAAAAACTACATGTGTTTTATATAATGCTCCACAATGCATTGACAGTATGTTTTGTTGTCCTTCAGTTTCAAATGATGTTTCATAACATACATTAAACTGTTGCAGAGCAATAAAGGTCATTCTCTTAGTTATATCTCATGATGGTTGATGAATAATATTTGGTAGATTGGTGTAGTTTCAGCTTTTTATTCAAGTATAAAAAAAGCAACTTTGACAGTCCATGCATTTGTAATTCTTAATTTGGAGTTCTCTTTTAAAACTGCCCCGGTTGGAGGCTCATAGGCTTCTGCTCATCAAGTGTGGGCTATTACACTCCAGACAAACAGGAACACTGGTTTAATTTAAGGGTAGCTTTACTGGAAGACCATATATCACAAGTCACACCGCGACAGTGTCATCCCAAAGCACCAAAACTTAAAAACATCCCATCCACTACATTTTCTGCACTCTCTTCCTCCACATTTAAAAACAAAATCTCTGTTGCTGCATATTTTTGAACTGTGTCTTCTAAATGAATTTAACTGCTGATTTTCCAGTAATTAAAAATATACATTATTACAAACTTTAATTAGGTCTTCCAATGATTTAATATAAAGGATTGCAGATTTGGAATATATAATTAATGTTTAAGTAAACTTTCTGGTTTAATAAAGTAATAAAGAAACTATTGGTATAAATTAACACTGGATGTTTTATGAGAGCTGCTACAGTGGCTTGGAATCTCCATTAAAGGTTACTAGACACTTATTGGAAAAAGTGGGAATATAAAAATGAAGTGTTTATACAAATGTTCTAGAGCTGCTGTCGAACCTTGTCCCTGTGTGTTAGTATCCCTCTGCAAAACTGCCCAGAAATGTAATGACTTGAAGTAGCCAGACTGAGCAGATTTATTACATAATTCGGTTAGGTCAGCTGGCTGAACATGAATTCCTAGCATGTTTCAAAGGCAGTAATTCTTCTGCCTAAGTCTCCCCAACAAGTCTACCCCCCTGTTTATTGTCCATTTGATTCCTTTTAGTCACTACAAGAAAGATGAGCGTTGGCTTGGAGAATTCTTCTCACGCTGTCCTCTGTCCACTGTGCTTCACCTTTACAGAGCCAGCTGTAGGAAAAAACATGAATATTCAGGGAACTGGTAAAAGTTATGGTTTGTGAAACCTTATAAATGTGCATGTGTGTGTGTGTGTGTGTGTGCGTGGCGGGGGGCTTTAGGCTAGTGTTCATCTCTGTAGGGTGACCACAATATATTGTTCAGGCTTGTTCCACCACTTCCTCCTTCGAGGTGTATTTCAATATACTATTCCATAAAGCAGAGACCTCTTTTATGGTGGGCCTATATGCTCATTTTCATCCTCCCCCCATGCTGGAATTGCAGCTTCACAGTGAGTCTGCTTTATTTTCCATAATATGTTCATCTTTGTGAATGATTTTTTTTGGGCAATGTATAAAAGTTCCATCAAAGATTTACACTGTGTGGTGTTCACAATTTTTTTGAAAAAAGAGGTAACTGTAACGTGTTTTCCTGAACCAACAATTGTGTGTAGAGATCCTGGCCAGAGAACAAAGGGAAAATTATAAATAATAAATTACTAATATGCACATTTGAATGTGGACTGGGTGGCATGTCGTGGTATTGTTGTAATTCTGGTATCTGGCTTTCAGTCTCACCCTCAGAATGATAAAGATTAAATCAGGGCTTAGTCTGCGGAGTGTTGGCAGCAACTAACATGATCAAAAGACGCTTCTCTTCGCAGGACACACCTCCAGTGGGAAAGCAATAGTGTACTGTAAAATGAATGCTGATTGAAAAGAAAAACAAAAAGGATTTATGAAACATAATTTGGATTTTTGGTATATGAATCAGGTATTTAAAGTCATTAGGATTTATATACAAAACCCACGGAGGTAGCTTTGCTCTTTTACAACAATAAAAATATTACACTTAAAAATGTTTGTATTAGGTGTCGTACTTTTAAATGAACTTGGTTTTTCCCTATAAAGAAGCTTTGTGCAAACTTAAAATTGGTTGACCTAAGGGTCATTGTGATCACAGTCCTGTATAGTTTACATATAAGTATCTTACATTACATTAAGTTTTCTTCTGACAAAAGAAGTGATTGATAGGAATAGCTATTTTTAGTACAGGATTAATATTTTTTTTTGTTACGTCTTAAGAGTCCTGATTTAGGCAATTCTGTAATTATGACGCATAATTTGTATATCATAAAGGAATAGAACAAATTGATGAAATTATGATATCAGGATAATTGTGACTTTGACTTGCAGGCTCACAAACAAGTACAGCAATTACTGCTCTCTGATACTGACCGGGCAGCTTACGGTTTCAGCAGGAGATTGTGTTGATTTGACAGCTCTGCGTAGCAACAAGCCGGAAAAAAAAGTAGTCAAAAATCTACATCCAGTTTCTTGTCAGATGACATCGTTGTGTGAATTTCTGCCTTCTTTCTCCTCTTTGGTGCAATTAATGAACCCCAGAGGGGTATTTCACATTTCCTTCAGGCTGGCTTTAGACAGCTAAGGCATTCAAAGCTCAGAATAAACACTGTTGAAGGCACAGAGAGAAGCCGTGAATATTAATCAGAAAACGCTGACTTCCCTATTTCTGCTTAAGCTCCTATTTTTGTTTCATATAGTACTGTAAACCCAAAGGCTACTCCCCTTGAGATAAAAGACATTTTGTTGTTTATTTGTCAGACTGAGTCTATATTGAATATCATTTGAATTTAAATTATGCAGTAAACATTTGGAGAAGCCAGGGAGACATTTAAAGAAGTTTACACATAAAACATACAAAAAATAACAACCTACACAAGTTACAAACAGATCTTGTAACTGTCACTGTTTATTTCTCACTGGTAGTAATGCAGGTTCATACCATAATGTTCAATTTAACATGACTTGAAAAACAAATATAATATGATTATTTAAATAAGTGCTGCTTTTGATTTAGACTTTTACTACTTGGACTCAACTTTCTGCACACAAATGTGACAAATTGGAGAAAAGAAGATATCATTTTAAAAAAGAAAACTATACAAAAAGAAACTAATTAGAACGCAGTGCCTGTCAAGGACATTGCTAGATAAACTATTCACATTTTCAGTAAGCTCAACTAATTGCCAAAATATACAAGACGTAATCACTGCACTATATATGCAGGTATCCACTGACAGTTACCACCTTTCCACTCAAGGCTGTAAAGATCAAGATCTCAGAAAGACATGTCACAAGACAGGGAACACCTTGAGGGACAGTCTCACAAAGAAGCAGTCTTGTGCACAGATACACCAAGGACACATTTTGAGTCACTGAGTTGCCTGAAAAGCATGTCTTGCGCAAAGAACTCAATGTGCATGAGCATTTATGCTCGAAACATGCTTATAGCAGAGAGAGCTACCATGCATAGAAAAGAGAAAGAATCCTACAGTGTTATAACATGAGTGTCATTTAATAACAAGTCTACACTTCTATCTGCCCTTGTATCTGTTGTTATATCCAAAGACAGGAGAATGTTTCTTGTTTCGTGTCAGAACCAAACTGGTAAATTCCTCCAACAAATCAATAGCAGTGTTAGAAGTTACGTAAAATTCCGTGTCTGGTTTATTACTGCTCTTATGACCCAATGCCTTCAAAGTTATTGGAGTAAAAAAGCGTCACTTCTGTTTGCTATGGCATGGCAACCAGGAAGCAAGCGACGGCCACGATCCCTCAGAGGAGGGACTGAGCAATCAGAATGCTAGAGCAAGAAGCTTAGATTTGTTTACATTGGGCTAAGAGACGTGGCTTGCTTGGACCTTTTGCATGCTCCGGTTAGATATTTAGAAGCAGGAAATCCATCACAAACAGAATGCTGCTGGCCGGCAGATGACTGAAAATGTACAACACAAACACACAGAAATGAGGCGATAAAAGGGAGAGAGACAGAACGATGCGAACACAAAATGTTAATCAGTCACATATGGAACGTAAAAACAACAATGAGCAAAATAATACGGCCATCAATAACACAAACACATTTAAACACAATAATTATGTGAAATGAATGAAGCAACTTGTTCTGACGCTCAATTAAAAAAAGTCCCCTAATCCTCAAGCAGTCTAACAAGCTTTCAACTTGCAGTAACAAGATATTATCACACCGCACAAAATCCTGCACTTATTCATCCTGAACTGACTTCATTTGCTTGACATCAGAGGTCCTGCATTTTTGCATTAAGCTTGGGAACATACACACTGATATTTTTTTTAGCTTTAAAGAAAAACACATTTACTTATTTTATCACTAATAATTATGGCAATATTTGACCTGGTTGTCTGTTATGTTTCACTAAAGGGGGAATAGGACAATAAAAGGAAAAGCATATTCTCCTGAATTTTTCATTTCAGGGAGTGTCCTTCTTATGTACACATAATGGTTGTCCTCTAAAAAGATCCATTGCACACCCCGTGCTTATGTGGCTGCCAAATGTGCCCCTATTTGCATCTTATCTGCATTTTAAAGGGACCTTTGGGTCTAGTCAAAATTGCAGATTTGTATTTAAGACTCGTGTCTTACAGTTATGTCCTTTATGTGCTTGCAGATTATTTCCCTTTTATCAGCAGCAGTAAAAACTGCTTGATATGTAATGTGTTTCCTTACGCTGAACCAAAATATAACTCTCTTGCGTTGCATTTCTTGCTTAACTATGCCTGGAGACCAAAGATCCATAAGGATTTTATTACATTTCAGTGCTTTCCACCAGAAGTGCCGTTCATGCCAAGCGAAACACTTTTAGATGCTTCTCACGCAAACACCTGTACTTAATATTACAGATTTGTAAGATTAATGAAAACAAAACATTTGGTCTGCAGTTTTGTGCTGACAAGCTAAATTACAAATCTATCTTCTCTCCATTCCACACTTTTATTCTGAATGAAATGGACCCCCAAACCCAGAAAAAATATATATATTTCATTGAATCCTTAATCAAATTACATGCCAGCACAGAAGAATATCACATATACTTAAAAATACGGATCTGAGTAATTTAGCAATGTGACCTTTACATATCTTGCATAATAGATACATAAAAGGTACTATAAAGATTCCACAAATCAAAATATAAATAGCAGAACCAATAGTGGTTAGACTTTCACATGTATGGATTTCCACAATTTACACTTCAATTTGCACTTATTTCAGTTTTACACGAACATAATAACACACATACAATAACACATTAAAAACACGCCTTCACAAACATAAATAAACTGCCAGTCACCTTACATATTATGTGAATTTCAGTTTTTCTGTACAGTATTTTGATTTTGATGCCGATAGCAAAAATTCCAGTAGGTGGTACTGTTGTGATATAGAACAGCAGTGATCCACTTTATTGCCCCACCATAAAAAAATACTGAGTGAGGGGTGCCAGCACTGTTGTGAACAGAAACACCCTTTTCCCTGTGAGTCTCAACACTCCTGATCCGGTCAAAGACAAGCGATGTATCTAAAACAAATAAATAGTCAGATGTTGAAATAAGCAGAAATTATACATCATTATTGCATTTTATCTGCTTAAACTGCTAGACTCCTGTCAAGCAGAAAATGTCTCACAGTGCGGTAAAAAGGAAAATCTTGTTACCTGCCGAACACTAGTCTTCTATCTACATAATATATCTAGAGTAATGGTGACAAGATCAGGAAGTCAGCAGTCAATTCAGAAAGTCAGTGTTTGTGGTGTATTGCTCAACAAACACTGCCTGTTGAATAAAACTTACTGCTAAATCTAGCATGTTGGTGAGTGAGAACACAACAATTTTTCAACAAAAGTATACAAAGCCTATCCTATCCCTTTATATTTACAAGGTATCATGGGAAATTAGAATTTACCCAGTGCTGGTGGACACCAAGGTGTTTGGTGTCAAGGGACAACGGATTTTCAGCCATGCTGTTATTATCTCCAGGGATTACTTCAAACCTCACTATTGATCACATGGCCTGCAGTAAGTTGAGGAGATTCACCTTTATTTATTGCTTGAGGAGATTAAAAAAATAGCATAAAATGAAGTCTCACCATTTATCTTTGTAGTTATTACAAAATTCCAGTGCATTGTTCAGAAGTGATTGTGGTAAAGCTTATGTGGAAAATTAATTTGTATGGCTTTAAATTATGTTTTTTTTTTGTATGATTTAGATCCAAATTTAATAAAAGGACTTTGACTCCGTGTCTGACCTTCACTGGAAGAAAATGCTTTGGTTGACAAAACAAACTGAGTGAGCCAAATAAAAAAACTGTCAGGGGGCATTTTTTATTATTTAACAAAGGAGGAAGTTTGGAATATTCCACCTGTTCTCAGATGCCAAACATATCTGTTTTGGAAGCTTCCACTGTAGACTATTGAGTGTAGATGTTGGGTACTGTACTGACTGTCAATAATCAGAATGACAAAATAAGGCAGGGTCTCAAACGTGGGATTCGTGGGGGAAAAATGTTAAAGGACTGAACAAGCGTCGTTCTGTACATCATCTGAATTTACACAGGCAGTTTTCTCTGTACTTTAACATGTGACCCCCAAATCTCATGCAAAGACGGGAGACAAAATAGCTAGCCGATGATGAGTCATTTGAGAATTACCGTATTATAACCAGCCAATCAGGAGTCATTTATGAGTTACCATATTATAACTAGCCAATCAGGAGTCATTTGAGAGTTACTACATCGCCTCTGTTTTGAGATTCAAGTCACCAATGTATTGACTGTGATCACAAAATCAAGTATACATTCAATTAATGAAAATCTTTATGCATATGACACTGTTATCCATTCTTTTCATAGACAGATCTTTTTATCTGTTTAGGCTCAGTTGGGACCGGATTCACCAACTAGTTGCTTTTGTGGCATTGGAAAATCTGAAATCTGACTAGGGTGATTTCTTGGGCAGCATGTTTCTGCTCCAAATTCCTGGATGTGGATGAAATTGATTTGTATTCATATCAGATACCATCTCTGTCTGAATATCTGAGTATTTTTCAGATTATGAAGTTTTATAACACATGCAAACAACATACCGAAGACCTATATGGCCCACACATTATTTTGTGGTACAATAAAATAATATGTGGCATTTGCAGCAATGTAAATCAACTTTTATGTGCGAATTTCCTATATATTTTCCATTATGCAAGCAAAGACATTTAGATTGTTATTGTGACCTGGAAGTCCCTTTGCCAGAACAGTAATAGTATTCATCGCAATAAATGTTAATGTAAAACCGTTCACAAACAATCTGCAGATTTAAAGAAACTGATGAGCAATTGTGGTTCACAGGCACACAGCAGAGCTACCTTGATGATGATTATTAGAATTATTATTAATAACGGAAATAAAGAACAAAGAATAAAAGCTGATATGAAAAAGACATGAGAGATCAGAAAACAAAAAAACCCCAAAAAGACTGGAAACTTTATTCATCACATATTAATGAAAGGGTAACAAAGGATATGTAAAATAAAATAAAATCTAAATAAAATATCATACAAAAAGATGAACATAATGCAAAGGGGCAAAGAATAAAGATTTGGGGGATCTTGTCAGTTTTTCCACACCAAAGTGGAAATGAGGACCAGGGCAGATAAAGAAATTCTGCTGACAAACAGTGGCTGTGTCACTGGTTCTGACGCAGACAGAAATAGCTACAAAAAGGTTACATGTCATTGTCTTTGCAGGAACCCGTGACTGCTAAACACAGCAACTGATAACAATAGATAAAGTATTATATGACAAACTCTTTAATAAATTATGCATGGCTTTAATCAATTATGTATAGTGTGTACCAGTATACCACAATACTGAATGTAAGGAATATGAAGATATTTCAACGGAAGTGCAGCTTCTAAATATGGT
Organism: Mormyrops boulengeri; assembly: GCA_026781065.1. NCBI lineage: Eukaryota > Metazoa > Chordata > Actinopteri > Osteoglossiformes > Mormyridae > Mormyrops > Mormyrops boulengeri. The sequence goes on along the minus strand of JAODLD010000002.1, from coordinate 24,286,309 downwards.
GCATGTTTGGACGAATAATATTACATATTTTTATACTGCATAAAGCAGAAAGTGGAATGAAATCACTAGTTTGTGCAAAGAAAATTGAAGAAGCTTTTCAGACTTGATTGCTTTTGTTATCGTGGTGTTGTTACATACTTGAAATTTGCAGTTTATTGTGCTTTTGCAGTGGACAGCTCTAATTTTCAATTTTTTGCATCTTCTTGGTTGCTGCTCATGCCGTTTAATTGGGGTACTTGCCTGCCATAGCCTATCTATAGTAGAACAAAAGAAGAATGCCTTATTAGTTTAGCTCAGACATTTTACTTTTTTTTTTATTAAATACTAACATTCCCCTGACTTTCTGAGGTTCTGTCGTCAGTAATTTGAGGTTGAGAGGCTGAAATCGGGCACTGTAGCTAAGCTACCTTCACATCCAATTTCACTATGTCTGCCAGGGAAGCTAAAGATTCAGTAATAATTACTATTCCATGTAACAGAATAGTCGCTGTAAAGAATCATTAGAGGTAAAAAGATTTATTTTGTGGCGTAAATGGGCATTATGCAACATTGTTGAATGATTGGTGGACTATTATCAACGGGTCAAACAACATATGAATGCTTGAAATCTGTTTTTGGTGCAACATAATTAAATATATAACAGAGTACTAGGACCACCCTAAAAGAAAAAAACATTTTGAGATTAAAGTTAAAAGTTTTGAGATTAAAGTCAAAATAAACTGTCAAGATTAAAGTGGAAATGAGCCGGTTGATTGAGATAAATCTACTGAGACAACCCCCAGGTTGGCAAAATATGCCGCCAGGACTCAGTAGTTTGCACTGTAATAAAGGTTGGAGACCAGTAATATAGATAGTGTGGGGGTTGCGAGTCTTTGGCACTGTTATTTTGGGGTCGTGGGTTGAATAGCTTGAGAGCTCATGACCTAGCAGAAGTGAGCCTTCATTTAGTGTGGAATGAACCCAGAATGCAGCTGAATGTGAAGCATCTGTATGGTGTCATCATGTAAGACGATTCAGTTTTTTTTTTCTCCAACACTTACTTCGACTTTAATCTCCAAATGTTTAATAGAATAAGTATTGTGATACATATATATCCTTTTTGATGGCCCTAATACTCTTCCGTAAATATGAACTCTTCTGAAAAAAATTATTGCCTCCCCCCAGGTAACTCAAATGCAATCAACATAAACCAAATCAAGACATAACTGATGTCAGCGGTTGAAATACTTAAAACATTTAGGGAAGCCCCATCATGCATAATGATAAAATGTGTTAGCTGTAGTGTTACGGTTGGAAAATGCTTCCTATATGAAGGCTCAGGTAGCTTAACGTCAAAAAAAAACATGAATTCTACAGAAAGTATGAAGTTGTCCAAGCATGAACAGTGGGTCTTACAGCAAGCCAGTGATCTGATCCACAGCACTCTACACAAGCATGAACAGTGGGTCTTACAGCAAGCCAGTGATCTGATCCACAGCACTCTACACAAGCATGAACAGTGGGTCTTACAGCAAGCCAGTGATCTGAT
>JAODLD010000002.1:24246338-24284580 GCA_026781065.1 Mormyrops boulengeri | reverse complement strand
TGACTTAAACTCCACACACCTAGAGATGTAACCCAACATCCTATTTGCCTTTTTTATTGCTTCCCCACACTGGTGAGAGTAGGACATGGAAGCATCAACATATACACCAAGGTCTTTCTCGTAATCAGCTACCTTTATTTCCATGCATGTGTCGGGTAAACATATCTTTATGGGGACCTCTCATTCACACATACACACACGCACGCACGCACGCAGGCAGGCAGACAGACAGACACACAGACACAAGTCACAATGCATTTTACAGGCTGCTATCAATCTACATAAAACTGACTGAAGTACATCTGGACTAATGGAAAAAATAACTGACATTATAAAGTTTCTTTAAGTAACAGAAATGGGAGTCATATGTCTGAATGTACATTCAGACTTGCTGAGCACTATATTGTCATTTAATTAATATGTATTCTTTAGAAAATATTTCTAGTATATTTTTGCCTTATGTGTTGTTTGCTGTACATGTCTTAAATGGTAAGGGAAAGTAAATCCAACTTACATAAAATCTGAGTTACAAAAAGGTTTGTGGAATGGACTACTTACATTCGTCAAGAACTGCCTGTATAATATTTTATAGTGATTTTACCCAAGGATATTGAAAAGCTCTAAATTCAAAGTCTGGGAAAACCAGAAAATGATTTCTTGAACTTTTCTACAAAGCTAATTAAGTCGTGTCCCTGTGCCTAGAATAGTGCAAAACAGTATCTAAAAGACTATAAATTCTGAATATAAATTTAAACAGCGTATAAAAATATCTTGACCATGGATAACCGCAACAGGGGGGCAGAGATCATGAAGCACCTTGTGGACGTGTACAGGCTACTGCTTGCTCTTAGCTGTCTGTTACATTGATGCCTATAATGCTGATGGATCAGGACAGTTAGTCTAAATTGGCTCTGGCATTTTGCCACTGGGAAACACAGGTGAACTTCTGTTATAGATCCCGCAGGAAACGAACTTATATTTAAATAAAGAAGTCACTTCTGACAAAATAATGCTGTACTGAGATCTGCCTCAATGTCTTACCAATATCTTACTCACCTGGCACTTGTTAAGTGAATCTTCAGAACTCAAATGCTGCACTAACTGGCAAACATAAAGAGATGAAGACAAAGACGTGTGAGATCAAGACAAGCTCATCCTTTGAAAAGATAAGAATGATTACACCTTTGTTTGAAAGGACTGTCACGCCAGCAGGTGATGTGGACAGTCGCTTTTCATTCGTCAATATTTATTTATATTTTCCTTCTTCTTCTCAGAACCCGCCAGCTGCAATCAAGGACCCAGATGCCAATTCACAGATGTGGAGTTTGATGCTGTATAAATTCCATGAAGCTGCTGTGAAGATAGAAGGGGTACATCCTGAACACACACACAGACGCAAGTTGGCATACCAGTCTAAATGGGGACCTCATTTCTATGGGAAACCCCCTAGTCCGAATCAGCCTTAACCCCTACCCAAGACTTTTGTCATTTAAATTTTTTTGATTGCATTTGCAGTTTTTTGTAAAATTGGGGTCATCCAAATGGGGATCTGAAAAATCCCCAAAAGTAAGGTAGTTTCAGATTTCACCACACTTTGGGGACATTTTGGTTGCCAAATGTGATCTATGCAACACCCCCCCCCCCATCTGGATTCCCCCCAATCCTGAAGGTGTGAGGCAGCCATGGAGACACCATGATAATTAAATAATTGCACAGCTTCATACTCAATCAGTCTGATAGATACCATATACACTGATTTATATTTTAGTTGTTGATTTGTATTTTAACTGTAGTATCACTAAAGAGAGTGATTCCTTTATTCGTTTATTACTGTTGTGTGAACCGAGTATTAAATTTCAAGCCCAACAGGTCCTTAGAGACTATAAAAGGCCAAAATTAAGGAGCAGAATCAGAAAAACCTGTAAAACAAGCTGTTTGATAACTTAATGTAACAATAAGGCTGTATTGATTATTCGTATGCAAATCGCTTCCATTTGCTGCCTTTCTGCTCATAAAGTAGGTTTATAGTTCTTTTTGGGGACATAAACAATCAATATTATTATTGGTGTATCTACAAAGAAATGTATTTTAACAGTCTTTTTCTTAATTGTTGTAGCATAGATTTTTTATAGCAGATTATAGCAGCATAATTTACCAAAACAGATGATTGCATTTCGAGCAGCACTAAATTTCAACAAAGCCTTCTGCTTCTTGCCCACATTTAAATGGTTAGTATATTAGACAGGAGAATACGAAAACAAATAAGAAGTGAAAAGAAAATAAAGGAATCTGTTCATTGACAGTCATAACATCATTCTCTACAGGGTACCCAGAAACAAGCTAATTCAGGACCCTAGTTAAGCTAATCACGTTACCAGGATTATTTGCTCTATAAACAGCCATGCTATGCTCTCCATGGGGTTTTGAAGAATGTTTTTCACAGCTTTCGAAAACATTGCCTTTCTGAAACTAATCTTAGTAGTCATTCCTATATATTACCAGGAAGCACCTCTAGATGCTAAAAAATACTCAAACGAACAAGAGATGTGCAATAAATCACAATACAAGTGTTTATGATTGAGTGTTCGGTTCTGTGTATTTAAGCTATGACCTGTCAGCCTGTGCTTGCCCTGTTCTGTAGCTGGTTTAGTTTTCAAATCAGTGCTGGATGACAGTTTTAAAATCTATATGTGTTATTTGCTATGGTTACTGCCTTTATTTAAACTATGAAGTCTCTCTGCGGTTTTGTTGGCATTCTGTGAATCCAGCTGTATTTTACTTTTATTCTGATATTTTACTGCAGAGCTGGCAGCAGAGAACTACTGTGCTAAGTAGAAAAAAAAATGTTAGCAGAGGAACTTGCTCATATTAATATTCCTGCCAGCGATTCATCTTTCTATTCAGGTAAAGAAGATGATTTTAATGAGTGGTAGACTTTGCGATACATCAATGTTGGGTTTAATTAAGAGGTCCACTTGTCTGTTAATGATGATAAATTCTGCTGTTCGGAACTGGTGTGCATTACTCTGTATTACATAAATGTTCGTGCTGCTTTTCCTTTGTCTGCTTTTTTCTTTCTTTAAGGGTGTGAGAGCAGAGGCAGCCATCGCTGTGGATGGTTATGCAGAACCTTCGGAGTAGACAAAAGGAGGCCTTGGAGCTGCATGCTTTAGCAATATTCAAAAGAAATTACTCATTGTGTCGGCAGCTATGTTAGAGACATAGACAGTCACTTTCAAACAAAAACAGAAGTGAATGGACAGGGCAGGTCTTTCTGGGAATCTGCTGAAGATCCTGGCCCAAGAGAGCTCACCTTTGTGACAAAGAATGCAGTTCCTCATACTTTTCTGTTCCACATGTTAGTATGTACAGGGAATAAAAAAATGTGTGCTGCGTGTTTTATTTTATAACATAGTTTGAACTGTGTATCCATACTGGATAAGCAGCTGGAATGTGGTTAAAAGGACATGAAACATAAAGGTATTGTGGAGAATAGCAACATTTGATTAATCAAAATGTTAGATAGATACAGTACATAAGTAGATAGACAGACAGACAGACACACACACAGACACACAGACAGATAGATAGATAGATAGATAGATAGATAGATAGATAGATAGGTGCTAAGTAAATAAGCAAACAAGCAAATAAGTAAGCCTGCAAATGAATGAATGAATGAACTACCAAAGTTTACCATCTGTTATGGAGAAACTGATACTTAATAGGCTTTATCGCAATACCACTTCAATTCATTCAAATTGCTCACCCATAATATGGTAGCCTCCTTCTTCCTTTGTGGACCATTGAATATAGATTATGATGATACTGGAACAGTAAAGTGCACTGAAGATGAAACGAACAGGACATTAACCCATTTGAGGCCTCCCTTTTTAAAATTCTAATTTGCAATTTATGAATTTGCATTAGGAGTCCAGTCTACCAACCCTAACTGCTATTCGAATGCCAATGTATGGTTTTAATGACACTGTGAACATATCCACAGAACATGGTAATACTTTGCTGGCAATACAACACTGTAATCTGGTTATAATTGCAAGGCAGGAAGCATGTTTAAATTTCTACAGATACCAATATAATGAATTGAATATTGTACTGAATACAACTGAGCTTTTTATTTCTGCAGTTTGTTGTTAGCATGGGAGCATTTTGGTTCTGGAACCAAATGGCAGATACTCAGACACCAAAATAGTGTCAGACTCATATCTACAGACTTATCTACTCTGCACACTTTACAAACTAAGTTTCCTTTTTGAATACGTACATTTTTTTCATCACTGTAATTATTCCTAAAAGCAATTTGTTTTACCACAACTGGAAAAGTAAGGCTTAAGCATTTTGTTTTAATGTGATTTTAATTAAAATCTTTAAAATTTAAAGTTTCATTCAATCAACAGCTCAATGAAGCCGAATTAATGAGAAGCTCAGTTAGACCAAAAACGCTGCACTATACTATTTTGAGCATATAATGGTTATGGATGCAACGATTGCATTTCCCTTGGCTGATTCCAATTGTCAAGTTTTATAAACCTTGACCTGCCTGTAACAGTCCTAGCCACTTCTGATTTTCTTAGGTTACTTATTAGCAGGCTAAACATTTTTAACGCTTCTTTAGTGAACTTAGCTTTTTGCAAGCAAAATATTTTAAATTACCTTCTCAAATATCATTCTACAAGTGTCAGATTAAATTGGTCAAATGTTTTTGGGGTAGTTCCCCCACAGACAACTTTTTGTTCACATGTCTGACACATTACAGATTTAATGTCTTTGTTTCCCCAAACAACAGACATGTTACCCGTGTGTGGTTTACCTTACCGATCACTCAACATTAGTCAAGGGAGAGACGGTGAGCGGTGAGAGACACGACTGTGGATGGAAACTCTGCAGAGATGTTATGCAAGCTGAAATTACTTTGTTTCACATCGGTCTGTTTTGGTTGTAGTACTGTTGCAGCCTCTGAACATGCAGGCAATAGTGTTAAGTAGGGTAGCTGTAACTGGCCATTCATTGGAAGCTCAGCTTAGCTGCACTTCAGTCTAGTCAACTCCTCGATAGTACATATGTTTGTAATGTGCGTGATATTTGCCTTATTTATACATCACTTTGGACAAAAGCGTCTGTAACAGTAATAAATGTAAATGTATTGCCGTAAATGTTAATGTAGTCTTATGCTGCAATTCATACGATACCACTGAAATGTGTATTGTGGGTACGACTGCACCCGGGAACAATAAAAAATCACTATATCGCCCACCGGTAGTTGGGTCCACAGCTAGTTGGCAAACTCCTTGATTGGCCATATTTAGACTGATTGCTTGATTTCTGGTCACTGCCGATCAGGGTGAAAATTGACTATTTCTGGTCACTCGTTGAGTGATCGGTGCATCCTTAGTAATGGTACATCCATTAGGGTGCACGTGAAAAGAAAGACACTCCAGTGTGTTTGATTTCAACACTGAAAACCAATGACAGCACAAACAAATAGCACTGAGCATCGCGCAGTATAAACAAACACGTTTAGTGTTCACCGCTTATATACCAATCAGCTATAACATTAAGACCACTGAGAGGTGAAGTGAATAACATTGATTATCTTGTTATAAAGATACCCATGAAGGGTGTTATTATATATTGGGTAAGCAAATAGTCAGTTCTTGAAGTTGATGTGCTGGAAGCAGGAAAAATGAGGAAGCGTAAGGATCTGAGCGACTTTGACCAGGGCCAAATCGTGATGACTAGATAGTCAGAGCATCTCCAAAACAGCAGGTCTTGTGGGATGTTTCCAGTACGCCATGGTCAATGTCTACCAAAAGTGGAAGACCAACCAGTGAACTGGTGACAGGGTCACGGGTGCCCAAGACTCACTGATGCATTTGGGATCCGATCCCACAGGAGAGCTATTGTAGCTGATATTGTTGAAAAAGTTAATGCTGCCTATGGTAGAAAGGTGTCAGAACACACAGTGCATCGCAGCTTGCTGCATATGGGGCTGCGTAGCCGCAGACTGGTCAGAGTGCCCATGCTGACCCCTATTCACCACCAAGAGTGCCTACAATGGGTATGTGAGCATCGGAACTGGACCATAGAGCATTGGAGGAATGGCCTGGTCTGATGAGTCACATATTGTGTTAAATCTTGTGGATGGCTGTGTGTGTGTGTGTGTGTCTGTCTCATTTACCTGGAGAAGCGATGGTATCAGGATGCACATTGGGAAGAGGGTAAGCTGGTGGAGGCAGTGTGATGCGCTGGGCATGTTCTGCTGGGAAACCTCGGGTCCTGACTTTCATGTGGGTGTTACTTTGACATGTACCACCTACCTAAACATTGTTGCAACAACCAAGTACACCCCTTCATAGCAACTGTATTGCCTGATGGCAGTGTTCACTTTCAGCAGGATCATGCACCCTGCCACACTGCAAAAATAGTTCAGGAATGGTTTGAGGAACATGAAAAAGAGTTCAAGGTGTTGACTTGACCTCCAAATTCCTTAGAACTCAATCTGTTTGAGCATCTGTGGAATGTGCTGGACAAACAACTCAGATCCATGGAGGCCTCACCATACAACTTACAGGACTTAAAGGATCTGCTGCTAATGTCTTGGTGCCAGATACCACAGGACACCTTCAGAGGTCTTGGGGAGTCCATGCCTCGACGGCTCAGAACTGTTTTGGTAGCAAGAGGGGGACAGGGGACCTACACAATATTAGTCAAGTGCTTTTAATGTTATGGCTGTTTGGTGTACTGTATATCTACTGACTTCTTCATGACTAGCAATGGGACACCATTTGATGTCCAGTGTAGTAATGCCACAGCACCTTCTATATAAAACAGTAATGTGAGGATGAAAAAGCTGAAAATATTGGGACTTTGTAATATTTTGGGCCAAATAAATGCCAGTCAAAAGTCTAGAGATGCCAAGCTGCCTAGAAAGGAGAGTGATAGTGTCATATTGCATGATCTGGGCACTAAAATCTGGGATATAAAATCTATCTGTCAATACATCTGTACTCATGGTACTGATGATAATACTGCTAAGTGAGCAGAATGTGTCTCTCTGACTCTGCTCTCTATCTTTAAGTACCATTTTAAGCTGAACAGCTGAACGACTAAATAGCACTTAATTGCTTTCTATGAAATGCCACCAGAAAGACACAATATCATAACTTACTGTAGATAAAAACATTGGCCTTACCTGTAGCAGTTATTTTGAGAATTTAGAGTTCAGAAATGCTGTGGAGATACGGAAAGTATGCGACCTCGTTGTTTCTTTCAGCATGGGCCTGAAACTCTAGAAGTTTATAGGAGGTCATGTGTAAACAACTACTGCACTGGGGCAGTAGCGTATTTCACCCCAGAGTTTCAGGGGAGTATGTTAGTACAGAGAACTGGTACTAATTGGAAAAATGAAACCAAAGCTATGTGCGGGAATTAATAGCAGCACGTTTAGGGGCTTTCAGGAACTGATTCATGAGATCTATGAACTTCAGCTGGATGCTTTTCCAGTTCTCCTGAAGGAGGTCCCACATACAGGCTGATCACTTATTGGCCTATTTTCCTTCATTCTCTGATCAGACTCCTCTGGAAACATTTCTATTGTGTTTAGGTCAGGTGGCCAAGCCATGGGATGTGACCCTCTATCATTCTCCTTTGCAGGTGGCTTGGCGTGTCCAAACATTTGACTGGTTCTGTCTTCAAGTGCTGTGTGAAAGACCTACGCAAACATTCTGTCTGTATACGTGCACATAAGACAGGAAGGTGAGGTCATCAGTAATCAATGTGAACTTGTACGCTGGGCTACATTTTCTGCTGAAGTTAATAGCTGGTGTAGCCAATTTAGCAGGGGTGGCTGGGCTGGGTGGGATTGACTAGTGGAGATGTGAAGACCTAGAGCTGGGGGCTGGGGGGAGGGATTAGCAATGTGGCCTGAGTGGGACTGGCCTTAATCCAGAGAGCAGGATGTGAGGAGGTTCACTGGTGATGCTCAGCAGGTGGTGATGGAATATCTTAAGTCCGGGGATTTGTGGGGGGAGGGTGATACTGGACTGAAAGACCCTACAGGAAAATGAAGGCAGCTGCGAGCAGACTCTGATGAAATGGCCTTCATGCATGAGAAATGAAGATCGCAAAGTTTCTCATGTAATTTACTGCCCTTCTACATGGTTCACGCTGTAGTTTACTGGGTCATGGTGACTGCAGTATCTTACCATTGGTACAGACTTGTCAAGTTGATTTTTAAAATATTTTAAAGACTAGTGGGTAAGACTTTTATAGGCCTGATACTGTCAATATAGGAATTTTCAATGGTTAAAATGCTCTAACCAATAGCACATTTTAAATAGCACAATCGCACAAAATTAAGAAAAAAATTCACATACTTTGTCTTTTGATATGAATCGTTGTCTTAAAAGGTTCGTTGAAAGGTTGCTGTGTAGCTCTTGGTTTAGTACTGGTTATGCTCCCATGGAAGCTCAGCCTAGCTGCACGTATGTTTAGCTGACTCCTTGATAGCTGTATGTTTTAATGTGCTATTTATTACGTAACATAATATTATGTAAATGTCTTTCCCAGGACTTAACTGAAACCGGAAGTCCCAGGCTTTACTGTATATATACTCTGCAGCGAGCTCTGTTCTGAGATCTGTCTTGGTGGTCCAGCGGAGAAGACTATAATCTAATAAGACTCTAATCTCTTGGTGCTATAATCTAATTGTTGATTTTTGTCTCCCGGTTTTGGTTTTTTCCGCAGCTCCAATAGCACCCACACTTCAGTCCTTCTTCAGCACACATTGTTCCAGAACCTCCTATCCAGTCACTGGCTCCTTCTTGTCGAATGAATCCAGACATTACCAGACTTGGAAGTGTATCGTGCTTGGCATTTTTCTTGGTGTTATCTTGAAAAAGTAATGCCCATTTCAGAGAACTGCCTGTACTGTGTCGTGACATGAGGACTTGAATAAATAAGCTCAAGATGAGTTTTCAATGCAAAGTGTTTTGTTCACCGTAGGGAGGTCTTACATTCTTCCATCTGAAGCAGGCCCAAGGTTACCTTATAAAATAACATTCTTTCATGAGCATGTTCAGAAACCTTGCTGTAAATACATCATCCTTTAACTTTATGAAGACTGTTGATTACCCCACCTTTCTTCACTTGTCTGACATACATACAATATAAGCTATTTAGTCTTGTACCTTTTCAGTAAAACTTTTTACTGTCTACTAAATAAGGCTTTCTTATATGGTGAACTGAAAGCACGAGGACAAGCAAATTAATTATAACTTAAGCTAAACTTTAAAAAAGGAAAATCAACTTAAAGGGATGTTTTCACAAAGTGCTGTATTGAATTTAAAGAAGTGCAAAACTGTGGTTTCGGCTGTTAACTGTGCTACTTGAAACAAAACTGACACATACTATAAAACAAATCAAGAGCAGAATTTTCAAGGCAAAATATGTAGCTACACTAAAACACAGACAGAAAGGCAGAGGGGGTAGGCTGAAAATGCACCACAGAAGTGAAAATTGTTAGAAAAAGCCTCCAAAAAGCTAAGAAACCATTGGGTGGATTATTGCTAAAGTAATGACTGAAAAACTGCATGTAGAAATACCATTATGCCAGTTGAGTTTTAATACTACTGCCTTTTATATTCAGCTGGATTTATGTACTTTAGGAACACTGCAAAAACAAGTACAAAAAATTATATTAAATAGTATGGCGAAAGCAAGTATTAGGCAGATCTTGCAAGAAAGCAAATAACTGGTTGTCATATTGGGAAAATTATTGTTCTGGTCTCCAGATACGCAGACCTGATAGGTATCTGGTTTCTGACTTGATTCTCGTGAACCCAGGGACCTCACCCTCCATTCAATGGCTGCCAGGCATTGATCATACCACTTCAATCAATACTCAATAGTCAAAGTAACACTTGTCTACAAGTTAAGTAACTTTGTCTTGTGTGAACTTAGCTCTCATAATTGATGCAATGGAGCATTTAAGAACACAAAAGGGGCACTGGAATAGGAGATGCATAAGAAATGACTGAGATTGCATTCTAATTTACATATAACGTATATTTATGCTGCACAGCAGAAGCTGAAATCTTTTATTAATCGCATTCTGAGATTTCCTGCTGAGATATATATTTTTATATTGGAAAAAGCCTTCATTATGATTTATATAAATATCAGAATATAGGTCAGAATAATATAAAAATATATATCAGAATAATACTAAAATATCACTAAATGCATTGTGCCATATTTGCATAGTTTTATCTGAGAGAAAAACAGTATATAGGAGAAGTAATGATCTCCCTGTTTTGTTTCAGCTGGGATTTGCTTGGTAGGGATTGGAACAGATGGGGTTTTCTAAAATCTGGATGTATGTGTACTGTGATAGCTTCAAAACAGTCATCTAATTTTGAGCTGTCCTTTTGTATCTTAACGAATATGACATCATTCAGCATATAAGCATATTTTTGTACTATGAATACTATTCAGGGCTTTTCTATTGGCTGAAACTTTTCAGAGCCTCAATATGACCTTTGAGTAACCTTTGAGGACAATGCTGACTTTTCTGAATTAATACCGAAGACACAATTTTGGCCACCACCACGGTTAGTTCCGTATCTCACATCACACTTCCACCATAATTGCATGGGGAGAAAATTAATGCAAATGAACACCTTCACTGTTTCAAATGTTTGGGAAATGCCTTTGGGAGGTTTTCTTAATGTTTTATTGTATGTTATTGTTTATAATGAGGCATTGTATTATACTCTGTCAGGATTTTAGTTGCCTGTATGGCAACAGTTTAAAGAATAGTCTTACCTTAATAATAATTGCCTGAAGACAGAAAAAGTATTCAAACTTTTAATGGGAAAGCTGCACTGAAATGACCTGATGTTTGTTTGACCAAGACCACAGATATGATTGTAAATTGCAATTTTTTCTAAGAATTATTTCGTAATTAAGCTTGTGCTGTTATATTCTCCATTGTCAATCAGCCAATAGAGTAAACGCTTCAAAATAATCTAAAATTTGTTTTTTTTAAAGATTGTTTATGGTTAGTATTCTTAAGGACAGGAGAGAATTTGCAACATAGAGCTTAAGTAAGTGATGTTAAGTGAATGATTAACTTTAGATGATGTCAAAGTATCAATGGACCCAAAAGTCAATGCAATATAAATTTCTGCCCCAATTACTCAAGAGGTGTTAAAACAAACAAATAGTTTTCTTAAAGGGATCCATGTGTTTCTTACATGTTCCCATTCAGTGTTCAGACTTGCAGCAGTTAAAGCACACACAGCCTGGTACATACTTTTGTATTTTTCCAGTGTTAATTGCATGTTCTAATTCACTTCCTGTTTCTTGGCAGCACTACATCAAGCAATGTTACACTAAATTTACTGCTCCTAAAGAATTTATGCTTGTGTTATTGACTTCTGTTTTTATTCGATGTATTACGCTATACTCACACTCCAATACCTGTCACTTTAGATAAAAGCTAGTCCTAAATAAAATATAGCTTAAATTGGATAGATGACTCACAACATTTCACTAAGTGCGCAGCATACAAGCCAGGTGACGTTTATCAAGTTAGAGAGTTCACTAGTGAGTCTGCTAAGGCTATCGCGTTGTCAGCCAAGGAGAGGCAATCATTAAGTTAATTAATTGTCTTATTGGAGAGAATTGTTTTGGGCTGAGCTCACATGTTGGAGGTGATGGGGCTGTTAGAAGCATTTTGTTAGAAAAAGAAAGGCAAATAAAGAGGTCCCCAAGGGAATTTAGTTTGTATAAAGTTGTAAATGAAAAGACACTTAAGCCAATAAAAGAAATGTAACAGACAGCACTGTGGTACTCAATTGTGGAGTGACTTTGTCCTGTTTGACAGCTAGACTAAACATTTGTCAAACTGGGTTTTTCCATACAAGAAAATATGAGTTCACTGGCCTTTGCTGCTTCAGTTGTGAATCGCAGCAGTAAAAAAGATGTCTCTCTCCAGTGATTCCTCTTTTTCCTTTTGTTTTCAATAGATACCTTAGTTTAGGTGAAACCAGTAGCTTGGTTTCTGATGGGTTGCAGGGAGTAAATGAGGACTCAGATGCGGATATAGAAAAAATAAGCAAAAGGTTTTCATGTGGCAGGAAAACTCAGAGTCAGCCAATCCCGGTCCAAATCCAGGACGGGCAGCAGCAGGATCCAAAATGTCAGGCAAGCGAGGGTCAGTAAAACACACATAGATCAAGCGAGGCACGAACAGAGATCAGGGGACCAGGCAAACTCAGTCTTGAAACACAACAGAATCAGGAAAAAAAATAATCATACAGGAAACACTCAGACTCTCTGAAACTAAAATCTGACACCAAACAGCAGTTTAAGGCATACTGATATAGCACTCCTAATCAATCTGAATCTATCACAGCTGAGAGGGGTGTAGTTGTTAATAGAAAACTGGTTCTTCTGGTAGTTTCTGACAGGAGAGGGGAGACTAGTGAACCGGCTTTTCTAGGGGGGGCGGAACCATGACTTGGTTACACTAGTCATAGTTGTGGTTGATTTTACATATCATTTCAAGTCGATTTGGTAGCATTTGTGTATGTTTTATAGTTGTACCTAGTGAAACTTGTTAACTGGGATATAACAGGTTACTCAGCACGGCCGTATGCTAATAATAGGGTGAGCATAAGTCCATTTTTTCCTGGACTTGTCCTCTTTTTGGGAACATAAAAATGTCTGAATTGTCTGGGATTTTGCTTTATTTCATTTTCACATTTGTTCGCTACAGTCAGAAGACTTTCTGTGTAAATATTTGTATTGCTTCAACTCCTTTCTTTGCATCTAGTTTCCCCTTATTTGCAGAACAAAATATGCTCACCCTAGCTAATAATAATATAACTTGATGTAGAGACGGACAATACAGTGGACTGAGAATGAAATATGGGGTAAGGATGAAGACCTTCTCGACTTCAGCTGTGAATGTGACAAAAAAAAATGCTTACGGCAAACTGAAGATTGTGAAGCCAACATCTCATCTGTTTGCCAACGTGCTTATGGGGGCTTATAAAGCTGTTGACAATCTGACACAAGAGGTGAAGGACATGTTGATGGTTTTTAGAGACATAGCAGAGGAAAACCAGAGGTTGCGGCCAAGAGTCGCACAGTGGAGTGGCATAACTCCCACTTACCATCAGAAAAACTATGCTAGAACACAAAAGCGTTACACGGTAAAGCTTCTTGCTGCATTTGGTCCCAGCGTACAGAGGTTCCAGTAATTCAGGCTCAAGTGTGTCTCTTATTAGTTACTGATTTCTACATGTCAGGCCTAGCTATTCACAACTTCGCACTAAAGAAAAATTATGGACATGATGTCAGACACATTAGGCACCATCACATTCACACTCTATCTGCTTATTGCACGTGTGTTCTGTGTGCACAGGGAAGCTACATAAGTAGTTCTACTGGGCGGGGACTTCCTTTCAATTGCATCCTGTTGAACATTAAATTTGCTGGACTGCAGCTGGGTGACATCAGGATTCCCCTGCTTAGTGGTAAAGACTCAGTTCTGGTGTTCTCCACTGGGTCCATCGCCTCTTTCATGACACTGCTCCCACATATAGTTCCAGTTAATGTGTGTCCCTCAGGCCCTACCTGTTTATTAAAAAAAGAGTCTTTTTTGGCTACCCCAAACCCAGCATTTCTGACACATTTGGTAGTGGCTCACATCTCTGTAAAAAATAGACCAACTAGACGCATTATCCTCAGACTAGGAATGCACTTGGGTGAGTTTTATGTAATAGTGTGACAGTGAAGCACTCACCCTCTTCCTCAGGTGAATACCACACTATGCAGTGGCAGGCTCTTTGATTCAGTACATTATATTTCTCAAACAGCTACTGCCAATTGGACATGACTGAAGAGAACAGAGAGAAAACCGCATTCATGGCAGGACGTGGCCTCTATCACTGGGGCTTCATGCCAATAGGCCTTACCCACTCTGCAAAGAGTAACAGAACATCTTTTCAGGGTCTTCTATGGCACATCTCTATGGTGTAGCTTAGTGATATCCTGCTCGATACCAAGACATTTCATGGGCATTTGTCCCGCTGGGTGGACGCGTTCTTAAGAATCCAATCAGCAGATTTGAAACTTAATCCCAAGATGATCCACCTTTCTAGGGACAATGTAGTGTTTTTCTCTCAGGTTGTCTCTCAGCGACATCTTCAGCCTGACCCACAGAACACCAAAAAATAGCGAAAGCCTTTGTTGGGTTATGTTCTTATTACTGGCATTTTATGAAGAACTTTTGAAAGCAAACTGTGCCGCTAAATCAGCTTATGGCGAAAAATGTGCCCTTTCAATGGACAGCTGACTATAAGATTATGTCTCGCTACTTGAAGGATGTGCTGACCTTGGTAGCCTGACTTCAGTGTGTCTTTAAAATGATAAAGATGCATGTAAGGAGGCTGTCAGGGCCTGCTGGTACAGAATAAAGCGGGACTTCAAAATGAGGTGGCATATGCGAGGCAGACTCTGAATTCCACACAAAGGAGTTGGTCTACATTTGACCATGGAGTGTGGGATGTGGGGCAGGGGGCATTTGAGAAATTAAGCATTTCGTTGGACGTACATCATTCACCATCATTACAAACTACCGCCCTCTCCTGGGCCTCCAGGGCATAGCCATCGATAACAATCCCAGAAGTAGGCAAGAAAGATGGATTTTAGAGCTAGACCCATTCCATTAAATACAAAGGTCGCCAATGCCATACACATGCTGCTGCACTGTCTCGGAGACCTGAAATGCCCTGTTCTGCCGACAGTGAGGCATCAAAGAAGCAGTAATGGTGATTAATGCCAAAGACTAGACACTTTCAGACAAAACTACAACATGTCACCATCCAACTCAGTGCCTGGTGAAGTGACTCCAGTGAAGTAACTGTTGGCACTGAAAAGGACCATCTAGATAGCATCTTTTTTCTATTTAGCCCATCCAGTGATGCCTCTTATATTTAGACCCTGCAACAGGCTGATCCAGATATTAAGACTATGTTAACCTCTGTGGAGGGGTCACAGTGGCCTTCACCAGAATGGCTGACAGGTGGCTCCCAGTGCTTGAGGAAGCTCTGGACTGAATTCAACTGTTTGTCAATCAGTCACTCACTGGAGACCGACTTAGTCAAATTGTTTTCCCATCTGCTCTCATACCAGACATCCTGGCAGCCTAGCTGCTGCCCATTTCCTGTCAGATTGTGTATAGAAGTGGGCAAGACAGATCAGCTACTGGTCCTCTGTGACCAAAGGCATTATGATCTGGTCTGAGAAGTGCAAAGCATGCCAGGCACGCCGGTCTCCTGTCCCAGTGCATTGTGCCCCTATGGGAGGGGGGGATGGGGGGTCGTAGACAGCCGGTCCTTTTCAGAGTGGCTGTTGAGTTCTAGCTACCAGTGATGATAAACGGCAACTGGAATATGCTGGTAGTAGAAGGCTATTTGTCAGTTTGTCAGCTTGTATACTCTGTCTAATCAGACTACACAATTGCCCAGTGCATGTTTGAAGACTATGTCCTGGTGCATGGTTCTCAGGGTCCTTGCATTGCGACTATGGTCGTGTAGAGCTTTTGCCTGCTGCTTGGGAACAGAAAGACACACATAACTCCTTATTATGCCAAGTTAGGTGAAATGGTGGAGAAGTTTAATAGGACTTCAACTGATGAGTGAGACAAGACAGGCACACTACCAGCATTCACTATGCCTCCTTAGTTTTTGACTCACAGACTGGAAGCAGTTCATCTGCTGGTACCTTCCCTGGTGCTGCGGTCCTAGATGTTCAGATCAGTTTCTTGAAATCATATTGGTGACAATGTTGGAACTTGCTTCCTGCAATGCCAAAATGCATGTGCTAATGCTCACTAATGGCAAAAGTCTATGCTACAATGAGGCAACTTGTCACCAGCCCCATGGGATGGGCACTGTGGTGTGACTTTGTAACCCCATACTGAAATGCATGGGAGCAGCACCCCACTGAAAGTGGCTTAATCAGGTCGTGAAGGTTATGGACTCATGTGGTGAACCAGGACAAGCTTACTAACACTGCCAGTCTTTTGGACTCTGATGAATGAGAGCAGGCTGTGCATTACGATAGACAAAGACATATTGCTAGTTTCCCCAAAATATCAAGACCAGACACTTCCTGCCATCTGTCCTGCCCCACCAACCCCTCACTCTGAAAGGGGAGTCTTCAGGCCAGATGAAGAAGAAACGGCCATATTTGTCTGATGTCACAGCTGTGCCTGAATCTAAAAAGAACATAACTGGAGGGGTTTTTAAGCCCCCTGACAATTTCAAGGACTCTGTCATATTTGTAAGCATCCATTTGTCGAGGCTGGGCTTTCATGTTCAGAATATATGGCATTTTAGATGTATTATTATGATATGCTGAGTTAAAGATTAAAAATAAAACATGTGAACATGATACTTAATAATAGACCAACAAGGGTGCTCATGTGTGCCTTCAGCAGTCTTATATGGAGCTATATGCTTGCGTTGCCCTACTGTAGTTATGTTGTTTATGCTTAGTTGTAATGTTTTATTACAAGTTTGCGTATGTATTATACCATTCCCCCGCTTGTCTTTGTGATTTTGTGCGAGGGACGGTAATATGAGCCCTGTTTGGTGTTAGTGAATGCTAGACCATGTTTTTCTCTGTTTCATGATGTTGTTGAGCTGCTTGTAAACCATGGATGTTTATTCTTGGCGGGTGAGAGGGGTGAGCATATGTAATATGCATCACTCTAGAAGTACAGTAACTTTGCCCTATATGACAGACCTATCCCATCGGGGTGGCCATAGACGGAATATATGTTCCTCTGAGTTCACTGGCTCTTGCCGCTTCATGCACCAATAAAAGTCAGTTCTCCCCGATGACTTTTGTTCATCCTTTTGTTTTGAATAGTTACCCCTGTATAGGCTTACACATTTTAAAATACAATAACACATGACATATCATAACCTATCAGCACCTTGTATAGTTTATAATGAAGGAGAAAACTTTTTTGTTTGGCCGAATAATATCCTTATTCTTACTCTCACTCTGGAGTTCAGGACTATTTTGTTAAAACTAGAACAAGTAGCTATATTAATTAATTAGTGTATAAATCACAAAACTCAGTAAACTGTTACTTTTTAATTACTTCCCAGTGGAAAAAAATGCTTGTTGACCTGTTACATTCTACTTAACTTAATTAGTCTTATTTATTAATTAAATCTTTAAATAAATAATGAAAGTGAATGCATACTCACTCTTCTTTCCTTTTCATGCCTCCATGCCTATTTCTAGACCCAGGATATGTCAAAGCATTCCATGCCTTAAACATAATTTTTGCAATTTAAATTGCATTTGTATTCATTCAGCATCTTTTTTTCTACATCGCCGTCGAACATTTATTCCTGTGAAGAAATTTATCACATTTGATGTTAAGCGACCTTATACTTAATATTGCGGCCATTCAGACCTATTGGTAAAATGTTTCAAGGTTTTGCAGTTTTACCATAGCAACATTAGAACGAACCAATTTAAAGAGCTATGTAATTGAGTACAGCATAGATAAAATATCTGCATTTGTGATAATATGACATTAGTTAATCTGACTCTTTGTTAATTAAATTGAAAGTCACTAGACCAGACGATTAACACACAAACACATGGGCCATAATACCTTTAGCACTGTTTCTATAAAGTAAGACACTCTGTTGAGCTGTTAAACATAATTTTGCCCCCAAGGCAATCGTCCTCACATGAATGCTATACAAACTAAATCAAATACCTTTTTATTCTAATGGCCTCCATCTCAGATAACCTTTGTACTGTTACACTGTCTCTGGAAGTTTCCAAAAGGCCTAATTGGTTCTGCATTGTGTAGAAGGTAGACTTACCTAGGCCACGTTAGCCCTGACAGTCATTGTTACTAAAGAGGAACGACCCACGGCTGCTGAAGTTCCAGGTCATTACTTTGCTTATAACTTAAATTAGTTACAATGCCAGATTCTAAACGGATAACACTTTCTACAATTGCAGTCTACAGAACATTAGCAAGCCTGTCTGTTTTTGGATGGGCTGTTTTAAACACCTTAGCCCTAACAATTACATTTGAATGTTTAAACTCTTTGTTACTACAGGTAGCAACACTCTGACAGAAAAACCAAAGCACTAACTGAGCATTTTATCATTATAACAAAGACCTTTTGTTCAAAGAGCTTTAATTTGTGACCTAAAACAATTGTTTAGTTGGGGATTGAATCAATGGAATAGAGTCTCAAGGAGGTTTCTCTTACTTTCTGTTCATCTGCTCACATGGGAGTTTAAGCAGGTTGGTTTACGTAGAAGGCTGTGAATGTGATTCTTCGTGGAGGAGAACACTGATAACGACCTTCAAGAAAGTCATATTTTGGGTAGATTGGGTAAAATTAAATGCGTAGATATGAAGAGCAGGAAAGACAGATCAGCATAATTTTGAAAGATCATTAAGCAAATTGTGTCTGATTCATGTTTTGTAAAGAGATTCCCTGGGGAATTTTAATGGGACAATTGACCTATAAAGGATTTAATTTGTACATGTATATCCTGATAATTGTCTTTGGGCTTTGGATGAAATCATAGCAAACTTAAATATGAAACTTTGCCATGATACCTCAAGGGAAAAACTGCCATAGACATTCAGCAACAACAAAAAATTGCATTCATTATGCCTGGCATGTCCCTCCTCTTCAACTGTTAGCCTTGGGTAGAGTGTTTTAGCTTTACATTAATAACTAATTTCATAATATTTTTCCGACGCTAGATATTTGTGTTCAAACTACAGCGTCCTCATTATGCTTGTTGTGAACAAACCTAAACTCTCGAAGCCTTAATACCTCATATAATCCTGTCCATAATTTGGTTTTTGCTCCTTTCTGGCCACTTGCAGACTCAGAGTGCAGTCTGAAGAGGGAGAAGCCTATCGGACTAAATGAAATATGCCATAGATTTCTTGTCTTTAAAATCAGCTGATTATAGCATTGACAAATGAGCATTATTTAAAAAGAGGCCATTGAAAGGGTAGGGAGAAACTGTGCACACTGACTTCCTGCTCCATTGAGAGCACGATGCAGTGAGAACAGCTTCAGAGCCATGCCCTGTAAAAATTCCTCAGATCCAGCCTGCATAAATTTTCTTTGTTGTCTTGACCTAATTAATAATGGAAAACAAGAGAACAATCAAAGGAGGTCCCTCACCATCACACACACTACATTCTTTACTGGATCAAGGAGGGGACTCTGTACCAACTGCACTACACACAACCCAGTGATGTGCTCATTGCTTGGCCATATTTAATTCCATAGTGCTGTTGCTAAAGTCTAGAGCAGATGTCTCTCAAATTGAGGCCTTTGAGATTATGTATTTTCTTTTCGTTTCCTTCTTCTTCTTGCAGCATGAGCTCTGGACACATATGTAAATCTGGAAAACCAATATGTGTCGTAGCACGCCACAGCTAATATGGGCATTTTAATATGAGAATGACCACTTTTTAGGGTAGGTGGACCTGACCTATGGACAATAATGCAAGGCCTTTAGCAGAAAGGCACCATATATTCTGCCTGGATCGTAGGTTACTGGGGCGGTATAGTGTGTGAATGTGTGTGACTTGTACAAAAAGGAGCACGCTGCTTTAATAAGAGATCCATTATTGATCCTAGTGAGGCACATAAAATGCAAAGATACGAAGACACTTACAGTACACATACTGCCGAACAGTATTGTGCAGAACAAATAAACAAATTAATTAATAAAAATTTTAGGCCGGTGTTCACTACCCATCAAAAGTTTTTGCACACACTAAGATTTTCTACATTAGCATGTTACTCACTTAACATTTACTAAAAATACACTTGGTATTCTTCGCTAGCGTATAAATTTACAGTATGTTCACCATTTGAGTACTTTCATTAGTAAGAAAATGTCATGTCTTTGATTAAAAATTCAAAGTTACGTCCTCTAGCAGTTATAACATCAGAGAAAATTTGAGGCATTCTTTCTGCAAAGGACATTAAATACTGCTCTGTTTCATGGGATGAAGCAGTTAACTAGTGCATTTAAAGTTAACCGACAGCCTAGAATTTGACTGTGCCATCGCCACACAACCAGTTAATAGGATGTCAGACATGCACTGTTACATACTCTTTCTATGTCATAAAAGAAACTTGTTATATTTGATTTATATTTTCATTTATAGTTGTTCACTCAACTTTCCAGTGCCTAACAAGAATAAAAAAAAATCTGCAGTTTTTGAAATAAATGGAAAAGTGATAAAAACCTGTGGGGTGCAAAAACTGTTGACGGGCAGCGTATATGCGTAGTAAAAGTCGAAAGCCACCAGTTTTACAAATGAAATGGCATCCTGACGTGTGTTACAGCTGGGGCTGACCAGGCACAACTACAGGAGGTGCTGTAGTGCCTGTTGGAAGGAGTAATGCTTCTGAGAAGACCGTGTTTGAATGAGCCAGTGGCTAAAGGTGCTCCTAAAAACTCATATCAATAATGCAGCGCTTCCACCAGTAAAGGAGGGAGTTAGGAACAGAGGGGCACTGCTGTTGTACAGGTACAGAGTGTGGTTTTCGAACCAACAACCAAGCTGGAAGAAAGGCTTTTGGGATCAGTGGTGGAGCATTTAAACTGGGGGGGGGCAACCCAGTGTGCTGCAGATGGAGCTGGGACTGTGCGTATACACTGCTTCAAGGCCTGCTCTGGGCTGTGGAGGCCTGCCATCCGTGTCCTGGAAAGCACTGGTAGAGCTCGGCCTATCACAGCTTACCACTAGAAGGATTAATCTGATCTCGCTTTACATTTCACCGCTGGCTCCTGCCACTTGGCATGAGTTCACAGCCCTCATTTGCCTTTGGCCACGAGTGCTATTTTCTCCATACAGTAAATGCCTTAAAGCTCAATGTTCAGCCTTTACCTTTAACCAGTCAGCATCACCATGAAATGAAAAGGCAGTTGTTTTGCCTTTGTGGTCTGGGATCTCTAATCCTTGAATTGTACAATAGAAAACTGCTGTGCAGAAAATCGTAAATTTTATTAGAGGCCTTTTTGTTTCCTTTAACTTGGAAACATTTCAGAGTTTCATGCATGTAGGCCTTTTGTGAAAAGGTGCTTTCTTTGCTTATTTTTCGTAACCCACCTTCATTTTACTGACAAAGGACCTTTATGTGTTTAATGTGATACATGCACACGAAACTTAAAAAAGATTTTGTTATTCACTTTAATTAGTCAATTTAATTTAATCGTTTGCAGTCTATTTTTGATGCCAACATCACCTGTAGGATTATACGTAGGAGCAGAATTGCAATCTAGCTTTGCAAAGCTATTTGAGCATTGCCAGGTTCTTGGAGAATCAAAAAATCAAAATAGTTTTAATTATCATTATTATTACTGTGTTTGTACTCATATGCTCACTTTCTTACAATTTGAACACAACATCATAATAAAAACATTAAAATAGCTGAGAATAAGAATCTGCTGAAACATAGAACTGGTGAACCCAAGAATTTTATCTAGTATTATGACTTTGTGATGCAAACAGGCAGCACATAAAGAATGTTAACATTTATGGAGTTATTATTATTCTCATTTAACATAAGTGCACTGCAATGTTTTTGAAGTCTGTTAAAGTTTGCTTTTTGCATTCTGATTTTGGAACACAGACACCATGAGGGGAACAGTGGCCCTGAAACCAAAAAGGAAAAAGGACAGAAACATTCTAACGTGCCGATTCGGAAACAATTGCTCTGTACAGTATATTTAGGTCGGAGAATAAAACTTCAGTGGACAAAAGACCGAGGTGCACAGGACCACTTTCAACATGGACAATTTGAGACAGACATATATACGATGTATGTCAGGTATGTTTGTAATTGGAGCAGTGTTTTGGAGATGTCCTGGTATAGCAATGCTGCACTGCAAATGTCAGTAATTGCTGAGGTAGAAGCAATGGAGCATTAAGCTCTGGGGAAGAGGGTAACTGACCAGTGCTGTAGCTCCTTCTCTGTCTCTGTCACTCTCTCGCTCACTTCCCTTCCTTATTTTTTCATTCCAAACATGAAATATACTATTAATCTTTTGTAGTGACATAGCACTGTAACATTGCACTGTTAATCTTTCTGTGTTCCATGAGCATTATATTTGTAAATGTTTTGCATTTGCAATAATCAAAAGTTAGGGTAGGTTCAAAATGTTAAAAAACCATTAGCAAAGAATTAATTTTAAGAATGACTTTTTATTCAATAAAGGGTAGTGATTGGACCAAACACAACTGATGGTATACAAGAATTTTAAAACAAATGTGTTGGTAATTGACAGGAAAAAGGTCATAAAATTCATTTGTAAATTAAATGAATCTAATCCCAATCTTCTGCCCCTCTAGTAATCAGTATCAACAATTATAATAATAGTAAACATTGAGCCTGAACTTTGTAAGATGCTTTTTAAATTATGTCAGATTATTTTCTCATTTCATGTTTATTTGACCTCTTTTTGTGCTATATTTTTAATTTTACACGTTGAAAAATGCTGCATGCTGAAGCAACATAAACGATAAAGTCATTCCCAAAAGTTTGAATTTAAATACCACCATGCCTTTAAATGACTCATTTGTAATCTGTATGCCCCTCCTTTTACAGAGAGGAAATTGACTTTGTCTTTAGATGTTTAGAATGAGAAACCAAAAGGTAACTGTATTAGGGACCGCAGTTTCCTCTGCTATATGCCCTTCACAGCGTTTGTGTGGCAAGCAGGTTTAGCAGAGGGTGACCCTGGACCAAGCTTTGCCAGTGCTGATGAGTGGAGATAAAAGGTGTCTTTGCTTTAAGCCTTCGGTGTGGTGCCTTATGCAACTGTCGCAGTGCAGACAGTAAACTCTGCTGCATAAACCAGGCATCACCGTGACACTGCACATGGTTGGAATTTTAGATGGGTGCCTTGTAAGACCCTTGGTACAAAAATGCATTGTGTTTGGCAAAGAAGTAGTGTCCACCACACTTCATTTAATGTTTAAAATAAAAGACTTACAATTTAAGGCTATTAAAGTGAGACACACAAAAAAGTCACCATTACAGAGATGTGCACCATGTCACAGCTAAGAATGTGAACTGCATACTCTGAAGTACCACATAAATTATTTCCTCGGCACACCTCAGCCATGGCTGGCAAGTGATTCATCTGAGCTTGTAACAATAACAGCTCTGCAGAATGAAAAATCTGAGGCTGTGGCTACCGTCCAACTGTATCCCCAAAGCTTAATAACGTGCTGTGTGGAAGCTGATTAAACTTAAAGGCACTTCAGGTTTTGTGCCAGCTTAAGATGGAGGTGCTCAAAGGACTTGGAAAACTGCATATCATCCAGAATGCAACATGTACCGCGGAAATCTCCAGTGAGTTTCGAAATCTTGTTCAACTACAACAGCATGAATGAGAATCGGTTTATAGATTCTTTGCACAGAACACTTTGGAGAATGGATATCGGACTCTCAGTGCAGTTATACTAGGCAGAAGGAGAGCTAATTTAAAAATTTAAAAGGAAAGTGTGAGAAAGACACACAAGAAATGCATGCTCATGCATCAATCGCATTTGATTTAATTATCAAATAATGCAGATTCACAAATGAATAATCAAATCCTAGACAGGCATTTTTTGCAACTTGGAACGAACATGTTGATGAAAGGCTTGCGAGTTTCTCCAATTTAGACTTTGAGAAGTTTTAACTTTTATGACCTCTTGACACGATCTGGCAAATCATCTGCAATAATTTATGTGTGCAAGACATGCTTTCGAGAGAGATTTGCCGTGCCTTGCGGCTATTTGAATCTTATTGCTTCTGACAAAACATGAAAAAAAAAAATCATAGTCACCAATGACAAAGGCAAGGTTATTGCTGGTCCAAATGCTTATATGCTCATGGCAGACATGTAAGGAATCATCCCCTGACCTTGATTTGTGGTGCATGGTCCTGGATTGTCTTTGGGGGTAAGGGTCTAATTCATTGGAGGCTGTTTGGAACCCAGCTGCCAGAGATCAAAAGGTCTGTCACTGGTCAGGGTGTGGACGGATCTGCTCATGCTTTTAAACATCAGAGCAGAGAGAACTGACAGTGCACAAGCCCTGTTCACCAAGAGGAGAGGGATTGCTGTCCAGCCGCAATTAAATTTTAATGTCGTCATTTTAGAACTAATGCTGAAGAAACTGCTTCCTCTTTTAAGATTGCATTTTATGATCATTAAGATTATCCGGGTCATAAAGATGAATCAATGGTTTTTCTAGTGTTCCATGAAATATCGTCAGGACAAGCTGTACTAAAGACAACGGAAGTGTGAAAAGACACCTCCACTTCCTATTTTTTTTTGGAACGCATGAAATATATACATCTTCATTGAGAAGTCTTCTTTTACATGACATTTATGCATCTGATGGCTTTGACATGTTCTGACTTATCGGAAAAGCAAATCGGTGCCTGGAGGAACTGTTTTACTTCTTACCGCTAGATGGCAACCTTGCACTTTTGACAGTTTCCAGTAGTTCTGCTGCTTTTCACAACGCTGCTTCAGCGCATACTACTTTCTTTCATATTCAGAAATGAGCAAAAGCTAAAAAAACGATGCATTGTTGCATGTTTTCATCCTCTAATTGAGAAATTCAAGCTTCGGTAACAATTTATAAAACTGAACTTGTTTGACACTTCATCCATGGGACAGAACACTTTCTGGGTTATAGGGATGATTAAGGAATTTTAGAGAGACTCTGGAACAGAAATAAGTACACTAGCTCTGAATGAGAAATGAAAAAATGTATAACTCTGCACCTCGTTGATTTGCCTCTACTATTGTCAGTGTTTGACAACAATCTGACTATGATTTGTTACATCTGACCACAATATAGTACATTAGGACCACATTCCCAAAAAGAAACCGTCATTACCGGAACTGAGGAAGGGGATGAAGGAGGTCGTGGAGGCTTTGCAGGATGGCTTATAGGAGACGGACTGGGACATGCTCTGTGAATCTCATGGGGGTGACGTTGAGGGTCTGAGCCACTGTATTACAGACTACATCCACTTCTGTGTGGAGAACACAATTCATACTACGTCAGTGTGCTGTTTTCCCAGTAACAAACTGTAGATCACAAAGCACCTGAAGGATGTTCAAAACAAGAGGAAGATGTTCCTCACATCTGGAGACAAGATCAAGCAGGTTCCGGTGGAACTGAAGAAGCAGCTTCATAAAGGGAACTCATCAAGAAGGATAGCTTCATCACAGGACTGATCCTGACTCATTAGAAGCAGTTGCAGAAAGTGGATGGTGACAAAATTGCAAGACATCACGAACAATTCTGCTTATCCCCTCCACGAGGTGCTTTTTTGGATTCCACCACGGTGTGCTACAAATTGCCACTAGGAATCTGCTCTGCCTCCTGCCATCACTGCAGCGCCTCTTGCCGATGAGCCTGCCCTCACCCCGAGCCATATACACATGCCAGGACAGCATTTAAACACAGACATCACCCATGGCTCCCTTCATAATTAAATACACCTACTGTACTGTATGTACATAACATGCACACCACTTCATTTAATTTGAAATTTATATTTATTTGTAATTACATTTTTGTACATGCTATCTATCTATCTATCTATCATCTGCATGCAAGTGTCATTCTATGTCCTCCACAAATCTTTTGTGTCTGGGCTTGGCCACAGCTTTTCAGTGTTTACAAAAGGCCACAGACCTTCAAATATGCATTTGATATGAAAAAGGCTTAATACACCGTGGCGAATTCTTATCAGGACTCAAATTTATGCATACAGTACAAAGCGCCTCTGTCTTATTGCAGTAATTGGCTTTCTAAGCATGTAGTGCTTGCACTAAGATTGATTTACTTGTCTCGCCACCGAACTCCTTTAAGTTCTGTTTTTTCCAGCATTACACAGCAGCGTGTCTGTTACTTTAAAAATGGTATCGCTTGCCACCTATTTTTAATTATCGGCATTCCCACTAACTTGTGTTTGCGTTCACTGTTTGTTTTCTTATCTTTCCTCATTTGTTCATCATAAGAGAAAGTACTTTAAGGAAAACTAATGTCCTTGCTGGGGAAATTAATGTTTAATATGTGAGCATATACATCACATAATATACATACTTTGGTAAGTATACATAAAAATGTATTTGGATAAACACACAATTTATCTATATTATGCATGTAACTGTGTAATTCATGAATTCTCTTTTGTTTCAGTGATCGTTTCCAGGAAACAAACTTTAAATATTCATACCAGCTTAGGAAAGAGACATAGGAACACCAATACGATGAGTGAGGCAGACCCTGGTCTTTGAGATGCTTCTACACTGGACTGACCAGGCACCCTTTTGACCCATGGATCTCAAGCTATTTTGATGTAAACCGTTTGCCGATCTATGAAACTCCCTCGGGTATATCCTAAGTCACTCGTCTTACTTTTTCTTCAGATTCCGTGTTTGTGAGAAATATCTGAGAAGCTGTTTGTAACCTTCACTGCAGTATGTCATCCAAACATCAATTTGATGTTTCTATCTCTCTTGTCAAGACCCTGCGTTCCCGACATTTGGTGTAAGGACCATGATGCATAACACGAGACAAGGAAAATATTTTTTATTGAAGATATTCTTTTTATTTCCTGAAGGAGAAAGGCCAAGAATGCCCCCCTTTGTCTTGCCGTCTCCTGGGAAAACAAATAATTTACAACCTAACAATCACATTCCGAGTGAGGGGTGGAGCCTGCTGTGTTCAGACCTAGTCTTCAAAGACCAGACTTTATAATCCAACCTGAGTTAGCTTTCTGTATTGCTTTAAATTAAAAAAGGGGATAAAAAATAGTGATGACTGCTCTACCTGGGCAGAAACGGCTCTCCCTCCTCTGTATTAACGCCTCCTTCCCCTCATCGCTTTCCAGGAATCTGCATTTCTATACATTTCTAAGCTTAGAGTTTGCAGCAAGAATCTTGCCGTCACTCAAGGTCAATGCAGAGCAAGGAAGGAAGGAAATGGACACAGGAAGGTTATGCTAGATACCAGACATCCACAAACCCAAAATAGAGGTAGAGGCTGGGGCGTGCTGTATAGGGTCTGCTTTTAATGATATCAGATTTTGCATTGTCAATTTAGGACCAGTTCATTAAACCGATGTAGTGCATAAAAGAGGCTCGTGATTTATCTTTGTTCATATGAAAATGGTACCGCTGTCTTATAAATATTCAGACGGCTCCCAAGGACGACTTAACCCTTTTCACGAAAGGAGGGCGAGGGGAGAGTAAAGTCTGTCTGAACATGCTGTGTGCATCTCAGCCAGCAAGTTTTCATCAGACGCAGCCTCTGTGCTTTATGCATCCTCCAGTTGGTGTTTTGGTTTAGGGTTGGGCCTGCTGTTGCTTTCTTACCAGTAAAATTTTAAACATTCTGAAAAATCACTGACTTCTGACAAAACAGGTAGTCATTTCATTCTTAAACGAATATCGAAATGGTTCATACACTGAATGTTTTAAGGCAATTCACTTAACAATTAAGACCTTCTTCGTTACTCTGTCTATCAGTAGGTAACTCAATCAGCTATGCAAAAGTACCCCTGACCTCTAATCTTGCAAACAATGCTATTTAGAGTTTATTTCAGATTTCCCTAATATTTCAGTAGTGTCAGCATTTAATGCAACTTCGGAAAAACTACGTATTCAGTTTTATAATTTAGAGTGGATGCATAACATGGCACTCTGAACTAAAATAAATTTATTTTGTGGGACACAGCAGATTTTAAGTAGAACACACATAGGTCAGACCGACAATAGTAATTAGCTGGAAGTCAAGGGACAATGCGGCCAATTCTAGACAAATTAAAGCAAGTGTTTTTAAAAAGGCTCTCATTGTGCAGGACTACACTTCAAGGGCAGACCTTAATTAAAGTAGCAGGGCCTTGATCAGGAACCAATAAGATGTAGGTATTGGCTGGTATAGGGGATTATATTATACTCCCTGTACCTTCCGATGTGATTACTCCTATCAAGCTTCAGCTATCCTAAGAGGGCTGCCCTATGTGGGTATTGGGGCAATTGAAAATCACCAAGTAGAGGCTGAGCCAGGCAGACGTAAAATATTGAATTCAGGTGTTAGAATGGATGTTTCCTGCTTTCCGTTGTGATTTTGCACCCAGGCAAAGCTGTTTTAAAAAGCTTACTGTCAATGACGTTGCCATGGAGAGAAGACCTAGCATGGTCTGTGAGAAGTGCTGCTCAGAAAGCAAGGCAGCACAATGAACTAAAGAGAAATCGCTAAGATACAGATTGACATTCATTTAAATAATATTTCATTTGGCATGATGTTTGTGACGTTAAGAGTTATAATGCTTTGGAGAGGTGATGCTTCAGAACAGAATGAGCATTTGTAGGAATTGAGTTTGTTGCATTGAATAAATACAAATGCTGATAATTTACACATTACAGAAATCTGCCAGAAGAGTAGATTGCCATTTATTTTGAGCCCATACTCACATATATATAGGTTCCTTGGAAACCTTACTGTAAATGGTAGAAAATGAATAATGTATTTAATATTACTGCTCGTATTCATAATATTGTTAGGGATTTCTTGCTTTCCCTAAATAAAGACTTTTTAATAAAGACATCTTTCATTCCTATGAGTGCAAATGAAAGATTTCTGGGCCATTTTTGACGTAAGGGATATTTTTAGTCTCGCGGCACCAATGTCTTTCCGCAAAGCACACCTGCAATCGATTCTTTTATTCTGCTGTTTGCCGTAAGAATGCAAGTTGCGGAAGTTGTTTAACTGGTGATCTGAAGAAGAAGATCATATCAGACCAGTTCAAAATGAGACCAAAAAACACCAGCCTAGGTTTGTAGTCTTGGAGGTGCATGCTTTATAATTAGCATTTTGTTTTAATCAGTAGAGAGAATGTTGTTGTTAAATGGTGGCAAATATGGGTCTCAAACTAATAAAAGCAAGTTCATTTCCTCTTTGACAATAAAAATGCTTTGATGAACATGAAATATGAGCCTCTTTTTCTTTGATAAACATAAATTTGTGATGTACTATCTCACAGCGCTGAGAGCCGAACCATTTGCCTTTAGCACTTTTGAGTGTGGCAGCTTCGCCATAGTGGCGTGGGGGGGGCTTGGGGGAGGAAGGGTTAGTTATTTATATATTATGAAATGTACCATTCAGCACATCATGAATTAGACATAGTCACAGAGACACATTCACGTATAGAAATATTAAGTTGCTGATTTTAAGCTTCATTTTGTTCGAAGCAGGGGCCGATGTGCCATGGTCTGTGTCATCAGCTCAAGCCGATTGCCAGTGCAGGCCATACAAGCTCCATCTTTACAAATGTCCGTTACATTTCTTGCCTTCAGTCCCCCTGTGACTGTCCTAAGTGCTACCAATTTCTGTCTCAAACACTGCGCTTTTTTGCTTATGCTTAGTTCTGCTCGTCTCCCTGCTTTTGTGGTTCTCAATGACTCTGTCGATGTCTCTCTTCTCAGCACTGAGCAATCTGCACAGCCGTCCCATGCCCTTGCCCAGTATCTTATTCCTACAATCAAATTTCATCTGATTTGCTGTAACAATTTAAATATGACCGTTGACAATATTGGAATTTAACCCTTTGCTATACTTCGACCCATCAGTATCTGTACATTTCTGGGTTTGAAAATTTCTTACATCTGCACCAAAATATGCATTTTGATTTCCAAAGAATAATTTATATTATGTAGTATGTAGTGCAGTGAGAAGAGCTTCAGCCTTACCCAAAAGGATGAATCCAGGATCACTGGAAGGTAAAATTAGGGCAAGACCATGAAAGCCTTTTCCAGTATTGGATCTTATTAATGCTTTAAAGGGGGAGAAGGAGCACAGTGCCCTCTGATTTTTAGCAAAAATTAGTGGGAAGTTTAAAAAAATATTGAATCATTCAATGAGGCCCAAATTAACACAATACTATCTGATCATAACTACATGTGTCTCACTACCTCAATATTGTATTGAATACAGGAAGTTACTTATTGGTTTAAGTCATACAAGATTAAAATTTAAATTAAGCTTTCTGAAAATGTTAGAAAAACTCATAAAAAACAGGTTTTTAAAATATATTTCGCCAGTTGTAGAAATAAGAATCAGTCATCCTTTCCAAACCACTGAGAAAGGGAGAAAAATAGTGTATGGCACTAAAGCTGGAAAAACACAATGTGGTAGAGCAGGAAAATACAAAATGTTCTTTTTACAAGAGAGTAGTACTTTCCATGAATGGCAGCAAGTAACCCTTTAACAAGATCTATTGAAGAATTGACTCCTGAGAAACTAAGCAATTTCTGCATCCCCAATGTTCCGATCAAATTGCCTGGTAATTTAAAACAAAATCATTTCTTCTACAAAAAAACATTAAGACCTTTACATGTAAACTGAGACACACAATCCTAACTGTTAAGTAATATTGTAACAATTCATCATCTGCTGGTATATAGGTGGGAAAGCTGAGCTTGCCTTTCAGTCATAAGCTGCTCAAACATGGTGTGAAAAAAGAAGGGGAATATTCGCTGGTTCTTCCTAATATCGACTTTTTTGTCCATTGTGGCAATGACAAAAAGTCAGTTTCACATGGAGTGCAAGGGGAGTGAAGTAACAGCAATTGCATACAGCAGGTGGGGTCCCTTGATGCATTTCATCTAGAGCTACAATGAAGATATGAGCCCAAGTATAATCGGCTTGAAAAATCCAGAAATCTATTCACCAATAGTGCTTGTGGAGGCTTCAGGAGAGGTGAATTGATCGCAAACCCAGTGTTTCAAATCACATGGATAAGAATGGGAGGAAAACTATTCCCCAAACTTCAGGAGAACTTGTATGTGATTCCCACCTTTTCTCTGTGGCAGACCATTTGCCTTCTCGAGAGACAATCATAAGAAAAAATGGAAGCATAACTAAGCAACCTTTAGCACTGTGATCTCACACATACACTTTTATTTTAAAGTTGTGCTTATTTATTTATTTGTTGGCATGAAAAATGTTGGGAGAATGCCTGAGGCACTTCCCTTGCTCCTGCTGCTACTCTTAAATAACCGCTTGTTATAGAAAGAGCCTTGTATGTGCACATCCTACAATCAGGGGTGCAGTTAGGAATCACCAGGTATAGAACAAACTGCACGGCTGGCTTCCCTCTAGAGAAAATATTTTGTTTTGCACATATTCCAGGACCTTGAGATATAGGAAATAATTTCAGTAAACTCGTTTTTGTCTGACGGTGAGGAGGAAAATTGGCATAAATATATCAAGTGAATTGAATAACATAATATTAGGAACAAATAATGATATTTACAACTTGCAGCAATTTCTTTCCTTGCATGATGCATGCAAATATTTGCAAATTCCTTTTGCAAACTATATAGCATGAAAAATACAGAAATCTTGCAGTAACCTTTGAGATTTATGGAAGCCAAGAAATATCACAAAACATAATTTTTTTTAACTATTTTCTCACATCCATCCATTCTCTGTGACCACTTGTCCTATGTGGGGTTTTATTTATTTACATTTGCTTTTCATAGACTGTCTGTAGCCATATTGCTTTCAGTGCCCCTCCGCATCCCCTCCGTGATCCATTGTATATATGCTGTGTGCATGCCGGGCTGCATGGTGGCTATGTCTCACTAAATCCCCACTTGCTCATATTGGTTCATTTGGTCACTGACTCCCTGGTTAGACCGATTTAAGTTTAAATTCAAAAGAACGCAAAAAACACATTTGAATCCTTGGCAAGGGCGGTGCTGGCAACTGGCCTCCCGAGAATGAACTCGGGATGCAATGAATCATGGGATTGATCCCACTGGTGAGAATGCAATAGATGCATCCTTGATATTTAGCGCTGGGCAAGAATGACATCTGGGGACTTTTACATCCTCTCTACTTCTGTTCTTGAGTATTGGCACTGAGAAACGGGCACGCGAGAACACAAGGATGGTCAAGCATGCATATTGATAAACACCTATCAATTCATTAATGAATGTTGCCGAGTTTGTCATGTTCAATTCAAGTGGTTACTCTGCAAGTCTTGGGAGATTCATGAGACCTGAAGCTCACCAAGTAACTCTAAGAATTAAAAGAGCTGGTTAGTAACTGTGCCAATCGAAAGGCCCCTTGCAAATATCATTCACTTCGGATTCAGTCAGACATACTGTAAACTAAAGTTTTAAGCTGACATATTCTGAATGTTAATAAACGAAAGACATGATGTAGGGTTGTGGCTTTGCTATTGTAAGATAATGGCACTTCATGGCCTTTTTCAGCTTCCATAGAAACTGATTTTAATTGTTGATTTGTTCATGGGACAAGAATCTTTTTGTTGCTTGTTAAAAATCAGATTTTAGCCTTTATAGCTGTTTAGAGCTGCATAAATCAATACACAGCATGTGTTTGTGAAAACAAATTAAATAGTTCTAATTAGTCGCATGATAAATGTTTGATTCATCTAGAAAAAAATACAATGCATGTACTTATTTAAAACAATCTTCCCGTTTCTTTTTATTCTGACCTACAACAATACCATCAGCAAACAAGTGTAATGATATTAAAAAGTAAACAAATATCAATATATAACCAAAAATAAAAATTAATGTAATTATTCAAAAAATCCAGCTGCTTTTCTTAATTGTGGATGTTTCCTTTATCTGTGAAAAAGTTCAGATTATTTCATTGCAAAAGGTCCTGTATTTTGTGTGTGTCTGTCTACACACACACACACACACACACACACACACACATTTTAACTTGAGACTGGTTTGAAAATATACTAATTGTGCACCCCATGCAGTCATTCCTGACTGTGATAAATCTCATTAGTCATTCATTTGCATAAACCCCACCAATATTTTGCACTCTTGTAATCAAAATGTCCCCAATTACATATGCATTAAAGTCATTTTCATATGCATGAAGGCAGACATACAGCGAGCAAGAAATCTTTTATAAGATATTTAATACATAGTATTGATTAGCATATGTCCCTGCATGCACAGTTCGAGTAAGATGTGATGTAACAGATACTAAACATTACATTGACAAATCCAAAGCCATAATAATTATAAAGCCAGGATGTAAGCTTCTGCTCTTAATCCCATCTTTCCAGTAACTTGGCTGCAGATGACTCTCGTCCCAGTTTTACATTATATCACGAGCTCTGGGACATTACCTGGATAAACTATTAGGTGTCTTGCTGTTAATCTTGTTGTCTAATGGCAGCTAAGTAAGTCAGTATGCATATTCCAATATACTCAGTTTGAAACAATAAACATCCTTCTTTGGACTCAAGTAAATTGCCACAAAAATTATAACATTAATATACAAAATTAAAATGTATACTTTTCAACAATGTGCCATTTTTGATTTATATATTGGTTTTAATAAGAACACGTACGACACAAATATAGCAGGAATAAAACAAAGTATAAAAATAAAATACCTGACCTAGTAATGATAAAAATGCCATATTGTGTAAATCTAAATACATGGATTGTGGTTTTCAGTATTGAATTGAAGATGACAGAATCTTGGCTGAAGATCTGTATGATGTAACACTGAATAAAAAGGAAAGGTTACAATAATTTGCATGCATGTACATAAGACAGAGCTGTGTATATTAGTCAGAAAGGAAAGTCTGAATGATTTAGGATCTGCTAATGCCCGCCATATTGGATTGCAAATAGCGCAGAGTGAGATTTACGAAGCCCTGCCCTAGAAGCTGTATAAATTATGAGGGAAAAGCAGGCTTTTTGCCTATTGGATGTGACTTGAGACAACGGAATGAATGTGTTTTAAATTAAACCTCTATACATTTAAAATAATTTTATTACATTATCTTTGGTGTTTTCAGCAAGATATCTTCTGAAGCGATGACAGTGACCTGAAGCTTTATAACAAACAATATATTAACATTTATTTATTTAGCAGTTTCCTTTGTCCAAAGTGACATACAAGTAAGGCAGGTAATACATCACAAGCATCTATTAGGTCTTGAAGTGATAATCCAGGGGGCGATGCAGTGAGGGCTGCTGATATGCATAAATAGACCCATCTTTCAGAAGGAAACACGCACGCACACATGCACGCGCACACGCACACACACACACACACACACACACACACACAGGTTTGTAGCTATACCTTTGTGAGGACACTCCATTCATTTCTATGGGGAAAACTCTAATCCCAGCATGACGACCTTAACCCCTACCCAGCCCTAACCTTAACCATATGTAACCAAACAAAATACAAGACTTTTGGCATTTTTAGTTTTTTCATTGCATTCACAGATATTTGTGACCTGAAAAATGATCCCCACAACGTCAAAATAACAGGTGCCTAGCACATTGTGGGGTGATCCCTTACCCAGCCCTACCCAATAACCGTAAGTAATCAAACAAAATACAAGAGTTTTTGCATTTTTAGTTTTTTCATTGAAGTCACGGATTTTTATAAATATGAAAAAAGGAAACTGGTCCCCATAAGGTAAAAAAAAACGGGTATTCATCACCTTGTGGGGACATTTGGTCATAAGGTATACTTGGACCACACACACACACACACACACACACACACACGCCTGCTGAAATGCCCATCTGAAAATATCTGAAAGACCTAAAAGACCTCTCACAAATCTATCTTTCCATCATGCCCTCTTTTCTCTGAACATCAGAAAGGGAAAAATGATAGCCTTCATTCAAGCCTGCTACAACGCTACTTTGTCAGTGTGCCTGCTAAAAGAAACTTGGGATATTTAAAGATGCAGGATACAGAGAGAAGGCCACGGAGTTGAACCGTTTATCATATCTCTTTGCCATTGGTTGTCTAGGCAACAGATACATTTGTCCTGAGGTACATACTAAATAGAACCTTATGTATCTTTGGACTGCAAGTGATATCTCATAACCTTTTATAATTTGTGGTTCAGAGAAAGGACTACTGAGATTGAAAATTGATAAAAAGCTGCAGTTGCAATAGCTGTTGCCACCCTCTGTAAGAATGAGGCTTTGGACAGGGGGAGGGAAAAAGAGAATAATTATTAAAAGCTGTTAAAGCTGTAATTATTAAAAGCTGCTAAATGCCGCATTCAGTCATTCAGGCGTGCTTTGAGAGAAAAATGTAATACAATAAAAGTGGTCAATTATTTTATGCTAAAAATTGTGTGAAGCAAGACTAACGGTGAACGAAGATTACACGTAGGTCATAATTGAATCATACCTCTTATAAGAGAATTATTAACCTCTCAGAACTACGCAGCTATATCATTGCATAACTGTCTGAAAATGAATTTCCTACACTCCTTGTATACTGCTGTCTACAGTTCTGTTTATTGATTTGGCTGATTCTTTTGTCCGGAGCTGTCTACAGAGCCATCATGGCAAAAAAAGTTGCGTAATTAATCTTCTAACTGGATAGTGCTTGGCTTTGTCTGTTCAGTTGCAGAGACTGATGACAGAAGAGTAAAGCCCCCGAAAATTTAATAGTGTTGGGTTATGGTGAGAATTTGCACAGCTACTGCGTCCAGCTAATGTGGGTTTGCTAACTCATTGCTCTGTGAAGCAGAATCACTTCTAATTTGAGCAGGGAGTTATTTGACACCTTCCGGGGTAGTGCGACAAATTTGAGCGCAGGTCCAGTTGGTGGACTGCCTTGGAATACAGTCCAAATAGAACGATGTGGGATTTAAAACGCCCGTAGTGTATGATGTGAGTGTGTGTGTGTAAGCGTGCGGCGATACTCCAGCCTTATGTCCGATGCTGACTGGGACGGGTTCCATGCCCACAAGTGACCCTGCACAAGATAAGTGGACAGATGACTGGTAACCCTAAAGCTCATACACTATAGGCAATATTCCGAATTGCCAATTCGTATAATTGCACAACTTGGGACTGTAAGAGGAAACTGGCACACCAGGTGGGAACCTGCACAACACTGAGAGAACATAGACTGCATAAACAGAGAGTGATGGCTGAATTCGAGCTGCCATCCCTGGGGTGAGGCGACAATGCTGCCCACTGGGCCGCTGAGCCGCCTGAAGCCAAGTTGCATAACTATATATGATAAAAGTTTAAAACCTTAAATTAAAATTATAATAAAGAGAAACTTTAATTACATCTACCCCCAGCACCTCCAAGACTGTGCTGGCAGATTGCAAACATGTAAAGGTTGGAGGAAAATCAAGTAAGAGAAATCATATAAAGTTTTTGTGCGCTCATTAACGAGCATTTCTCACAAACACATGCATCCATTATTTCAGAGCTGACTGTCCAGTTATAACAGAAAAAAAGTGGTAGTCTCTCTACTACTAAGGTTGGGTTCCATAAAGATTAATTAATTTTACATTTGTAACTGCCAGTTGTGCCGATGGAAGATTTTAAAGTTAATCATTCTT
Organism: Mormyrops boulengeri; assembly: GCA_026781065.1. Lineage (NCBI taxonomy): Eukaryota > Metazoa > Chordata > Actinopteri > Osteoglossiformes > Mormyridae > Mormyrops > Mormyrops boulengeri. The sequence continues at coordinate 24,248,035 of JAODLD010000002.1, read as the reverse complement.
GTACTGAAGTTTTGGCATTTACTTAAAAAATATTAAGAACGTCTCTTTGGAGTCAGCATGAGTGAATTTTCAGCTGGGTCAGGAGATGGAAGTAGAAGGAGACATTTAACATAGATGAGCACTTTAAAAATTCATGCACGGATGAATTACTAAAAAAAGCTTACGGTATGGTGTCCTTGAAGCTATCATATGAAAAAAATCCAGTGAAAGGGCAGTTGACAAAAATTTGATTGGCATTTCATTTAAAGACAATCATAAAAAAATGACGTGTGCAATTTTTCACTTTTTATTTTTTCACATTTGTTTTGCGATGTCCCACCTCTGGCACCTGCTTTGTGTTATGTGAAATTGACACAGGAGATGGTTGAAGGAGCAACCAGTGATGAAGGTGTCTGATTCTCTCTCTTAAATATTAGGAATTGAGCTCCTCTGGTGCTGCTGGGCTGGAGGAGAAGGTGCATCCCGCTGTTTGGCTGAGCAGGACATCAAGAGAGCCCTCTCTGGATGCCTTTTGGAAATAAATGTAGCTCCTTATCAGCATTCAATATTGTGATTACTTCTTGCTGAAGTGATTTCTTACCTAAAGGCCTCTCTTAAAATGTCCTGCTTCGCATGACTGCAATAGGAACAGTGGTAGTATTAGGAGTAAACAGTAAAGATGTTCCATCGTGAAGACTAGGATTAAAAAAAGAAAGGAAAAAAACCTGGTACTAACATTAATCGGGCCTTTCCTATTAAATTAGAATCTAAAGCAACAGGCTGAAATGAAATGACTGACAGCCATCATGACAAAAATTAGCCTGGCCAGGAAAATAACAACTTTGCAATTTTAAAGGAAAATATTTGTGACGTTGCTTGAGCATCTAGTATGTTGTTGCCTGTGTTATCATGCAATATATTACAAGTATTACTTTCAAAAAGAATCTCACAATAGAAACCCTATTCAGTTACACTTAAAGCTGTCATCTACAATGCAATATAGATACCGTCATAATGCATTATAATGGTTGGTTAATTAAGGATGCTTTGTACTGCATTATGATGGTATCTATAGTGCACTATACATGAGAGCTTCATAAAGCATTCATAATGCATAATATTCATGGCTATAATGTACTATGCCCTTTTATAAATATTTGTAGGCAAGTTTATAATGCCTTATGAATGTATTATAATGTATTACGAATCTGTTCATAGATTCTTATGGACATGGCATTCACAGAAAGTGTTACCTACTATTCCTTCCCTTGGGGCGAATTCTGTTGCCCCGGAGCTCACTTATACTATCACACACTCAAAGTCTTACCTTTAGGACTGATCCCTTGGTGTCAAACATCTGGTTTCTAATAATCAGTTCAGACACATGCACTTCATTTTTAAATGCTATTACTCCAGTTAGCCAGATGTAGTGTAATTTGAACATATGTCCATTGCCTACTTCTTTTAATGATTTTTAGACGAGCGCCTTGCCAGATTTCATGAGCAGCTCGAACAGTAATTCTGTTTTGGCTAATTCCTGCGTATGTCTTGTTTATAAATGTAATTACAGAAGCGTGAAATAAATGCTGGGGAGCTCATCTTTATACTAATTAAAATATTATATTAATGTCTGCCAGCTTTAAGCCTCCCTTTGAATTGCATTACAGTATATCGCCTCCTCCCTGTTTTTACAGCCGAAATAGGTGTGCATGTGGTTT